>OY292276.1:50007079-50437503 GCA_958496175.1 Sisyra terminalis | reverse complement strand
TGGAGGCGAAAACACTAATGCAGAGAAAATTTTTCCAAGACACGAGGTAATAATGCCGCTCCTGATATTGCAACACAATTTCCAGCAGAAGTCATTTGTCCAGTTGACATACTTAAGAATACGAACAGAGCAGAAATACAGGTAAGTAAAGTGGATAGCAGAAGCGGATCTGATGGCTGCCAAGTTAGACACATTTCCAATAATCGTAGACCTGAAGTAATAGCAGGACGTTCATTCGCTTGCAAAACTCGACTTAAAACACTATCGAGGATCTGGCTTAATGCTTCCCATTCTAAATACACAGGATCATGAATTCCAAATCCGGCAGTAATTGGTGGTTGTTCTAAACATTTGATCAACCATTGTTCAACATAACTAAATGTGACTAAAGGTGCAACAATTGTTGCTTGACGAAATGTGTCGCATATATCAGATTTAAATCTATTGAAAAACGACTGATATTCCTCTTCACTGTCGTAATCATATCGAATGTAGGCAGCCGTGTCAAAAATAGGACCCGTGGATCTACCAGAAGGATAAGCAACTCTAATAACTTTAGGCGCCGTACATTCTAACCAAACGGGAATGTACGAAATAAACAGTACATCTCTAGCGATTGGGTCTTGTTTCATTAAAGCGGCCCAAATAGGATTGGCTAAATGAACTAATGTAAGACTTGGATGTCGTGAAAAGGCCAACACTGAATCCAAAAACAAATTGAAATTATTTGGTCGCGATAAAATCCCGTGCTCTCTACCCCAAAGGGCACACAGTTGCGATGCTAGTCCAGCTAAAACCTAATGAAAAGAATAATAAATCAATTGAATATAATCTTAGATAACAGTACTAACTTGTACTAATTTTTTCAAGAAAAGATAATGTTGTTCATCAAAAATTTGGCGTTCAGACTGAGCAGCAGCTAAAATACACCTAGCGGCATCGTCATTGAACAGAAGCATCAATGGTTTCCTTTCCTCTGGTTTTCCTTTACGATTTACAATTTGAAGTAAACACTCAGCGGCAGAATTTTGAAATGCGTTATCATTTAAAAGTAAACATAAAATCTCTAACAGTTGTCCATTGTGAGCCATAATATGTGATATGGAAACCCATTCGACGAAACCAGTCAATGTAATTAGGACCACCTAAATGTAATAAATATGTTAAGTAAATATTTTAAAAAAAATAGTTGTTTTATTATGTTATTATTATGCTATTTATTATTATATCTACATCGATGATTGAGCCGTTTATTTTGAAAATGACTTGAGGTACTAGCTTTTTGTTTAAAATCCCCTACTTAGAATTTACTATTTAAATTGTAATGTACATATAATTCATAAGTCTACATGCTTTAAAATGGTTTTGTTAAATATTTGGGTAATTCTCACGAAATATCGAAATTCTAGTCCTTTTAGTTTTTATAAAAATCTAAGTGACCTACAATGGTAATTTTTTCCTCTGAAAAGAACATTACTTGGGTTAATGATGTTGGTTATACTTTTTGAATCATATAAATATCTTTATAGGATATTAGCTTTAAAGCTTTTACGGTCGATCTTATTCAAAATACAACTCTTTAAGGAAAAGGTTTTGGCTAACTAATGTGAAAACTAACTAATGAGTTAATTTCATTAGTTTCGAAGCAATTACGCCCTGAAGATGCGACCCGGCTAGGTTGCGAAACGTTGGCGACATAGTCAATATCTTAATACGGCTTTGGATCCGAAAACCACAACCTTTTTCTTAAAAAATTGTATTTTGAATAAAACCGACTGTAAAAGACTCAAATCTAATATTCTATAAAGATATTCATATGATTTAAAAACTATAACCAACACCATTAGCCCAAGTAATGTTCTTTTCCAGTCACAACCTTTTCCTTAAAGAGTTGTATTTTGAATCTCTATTGAATAATAAATAAATAGTAGCCTGAATATCATCTCTTCACTATGTCCCAAACTTAAAATTAGTAACTTTTTGAACATCTAAATCATTTTTTTTTTCATAAATCACTTTAAAAAAAATATTTAAAAACACAATAGATTTTCAAAAATCTTTTGAGTTCAGAAATAAAAGTAAAGAACACGTTTTCAAATATACTTTTAAATGTGTCCCATAAAAAAATCATTCCCCCACACCTTTACTAACAGTCGATTTATAAACGCATCTGTAATCATATACATACGAAGGTTCTTATCGATATTTGATTGTTGGCAATACTATCAATTATTTCACATATTTAAGTCATCTTACACATGTTAAATATCGATCCCAAAATAAAAACTGCTTAAAGATTACACTTTTAGTCATCATTCCCTAATATGAAGGAAAATAGAGGTATTTACTATATATTAATAAAAATTGTACAGTAAAGTAGATTGTCAGAGGCAGTAAAATTACTCAAACATTCAGATGTAACAAAAGTTTATATCTCAAGATTTTTAAGGTATGGTTCATTTCGTTATTCCCTAGTTTCAAATTAAAAGGGGGGAATGACGATATATGATGTAATGGCTTGTAAACTAGTCGAACTTGACTTTATTTAATTTCTTTGCTAATTTAATTCTTAAATTCACCGGTTTTTCCTGTTTAAAGATGTGAACATCATTCATATTGACTATAGTGAAAATAATTGCAGTAGGTACAATGCAGAGATACAAGTAATTTATTTTGACGAGACAACAAATAACACTTTACAGAGGAATATTATATTTACGTAACAATGATATGGCCTATAAAAACCATCCTCACTTTCAAAATTATAAATCATCTTTATAATTCGTCTAAAATAAGTTTTTTCTGGGGACCACTATATTGGCCAAATCTAGTTACACAAATAATACAAAATTGACAAAAAAAAAAAAAAAAGAAATAAAATTTTTAAAAATGTTATTTTATATTTTTTTTTACCTAATTTCGGAATTTGATGAGAATTACCCATGTATTTTTTATATTGCAACAACAAAAAAAAAATATGTTTGCGTTATCATCTTGCGTTCTTTGTTTTGTACCGAAAATCTAATTATTTAAATTTTAGTTACAGAAAAATCGGTAGATTAGTATTTAATTAAAAGAAAATTATTTTTGAAAATTTATTAAAATTAATTATTTTTTAATTAAATTAAAGGTGTGAGAGGTATTCATACATATCTCTACGAACGCTTTTAAGGAATTTTAAAAGAATTTTTTAAGTAAGGGTAATATTTTCATTTAAATAAGATAAGTTACAATAATTTTGATACGTATCTGTCGATTGTCAATAAAATTGATCAATAGTATTGGGGACGAATTATTATGTTACGTTGACGTAGCTAGTATTTTGAATAAATTACTCTTATAAACTTTTTTATCCTTTCCAAAATTTCATCATTTTGTAACTAATGTAGAACGATTAACAATATAATTTCACTTTTGGTTGTTTTTACATACCTGCACTACACGGCCATGATTTTGAATAAGAGTGGGATTACCAACGCTGGCTCTAAATTGGTTTACATGAAGTTCAATTAATTTTAGAAAAAATGTAAAAATTTCAGCCATATGAGTTGTCAGAGCTTGATATATATCCTTCCTTCTTTGATTTGATTCTAAAGTCTTCAGAAAACAATAATGTAAGTGTGGGTATAATAAAAATATTTAACAAATATAAACCTGTAACAAAGCAACGTCTTCGACAAGTCGTAGAAATACAAGAAGTACAAGCTCAGTTTGGGCAGTTCCGCGTTGACAAGCTGTGCTTAGTTCGTCTAGTAGACTAGGCCATTGTTGAGGCCATTCTCTTTTCACCATTTCAACTACCACTCGACTCAGGGCGTCTTTCATGTGGGGCTCGTCTCCAACACTCCCTACACCAACTAACTTCATTGCATTTTCCTAGTGAAAATCAGACAATTAGATTTGAGCTGGAGAAGATATAAATAGTTTTTACTTTGATAAATAGTTTTTCTGATTGAGAAATATGATTCCATCGGTATTTGACAGTGTGTTCCATGAGCTGTAAGCCAAAGTGTCGTGCGATTGGAGAATGATGAACACCAGCTGCTAAAAACAATCCCACTTCGGCACAAAGAGGAGATGTTTCTTTAAACCTATCACAGGCATCGTACGCTTCCCGTCGGGCTGCCTGGGAAGCCTCCGTACTCATGGTGATTTCTACAGCCCGAGCCAAGTCAGCCGCCAGGGCTGATACATCTGGGATGGACATCCCGCAGGTTATGTTCCAGCTAAAAAAATATTTCTAATTTAAAACAACAACGAACACGTACAATGGAATCAACGACTAGCTAATAGCACGCCAAAAATGTCAACAATTCATGACAGATCAATTTATGGTGAATATTTTGCAAAACAAGAACTGTAAGCAGCATGCTTTTCTTGATTAATAATCTCAGTAGGTGAATAAACCGTTTTTGCATGTACCTGGGAATGTTAAAAAACTTGAATCAAACTTTCTGGAAATATAGATAATTTACACATTTGGTAGAAGTATGACAAATAAATATATGACGCAAGAATTAGGAAAAACTAGAAATGTTAAAAATTAATCATGAACCGGTGAAGCCATTTGTTACCGACTGGATGAACAAGACGTTTTTATTTTTGGTTTGAATCTTTGATAAAGAGGGAGAAAAGGGAAAATTTGATATTAAGAAATATATTTTTAATACTTCAATACATTTGTATTTAGATTAGATAACAAAAAATTTGTTTTGACTGAAATCAAGCCTAAAGTTGCAAAAATTAATTTCTTTGTAAATAAAAATAATAATAATAATTGAAATAAAATAAAAATATTATTGCGTTTCTGCGGCGATGGTAGCGCCATCAACGTTTTCAACCACTGACATGACAATCCATTGGATTCGATTGACGGATATGGATAGATGGATGAAAACGAAGTGCTTTAAAAACAAATAATATTGATGAACAATTAATCATTTAACGATAATTATTTATAAATTTTATAAAATTGTAGTTCATATTTGACCACATATATTAGTAGTGTGACGAAAATGGCAACATCGTTAGGAAAAAATGATGAAAGACGTAATCGGGTATGTACACTATTGTTTTCCATATTTTTCCATAATGAATCATCAAAATATTTAGGAAAATCATAACAAGTAAAATTTTCCGTCTTAATAGATCATAAATTTGCTTAAAATCAATTAAATTTTGACAAAAATATAATAGTATCTTAAATTTTTAACGAAACAAGTTCTTAAACTTTCTCTATATCAATTTCTAGTTTATGTATTTTAACTGTTTCTTAAGGATTATTTTTGCTTATGTTTCGATAACGGTAATATGTGGCAAATCTTATGAAAGTCATTTGGTTTTTAGGTGTTTCTTGGTCCATTACCAGATGATTTTTTACGCGTTTCTGCAACCATACAACAACAACAAGAGGCTGCTGATCAGCAGGCGGCAATTGCCCTCCAACAGCAACTAGCTGGTTCTCCATATGTGCAAAATGCTGTTGGCCGACTTAGCATTACGGTGGCCCAAGCTAAACTTGTAAAAAACTATGGAATGACCCGTATGGATCCCTATGTTCGTTTACGTGTGGGTCATTGTGTTTATGAAACACATACCGATCCAAATGGTGGAAAGAATCCACGATGGAATAAAGTTATTCAATGGTAAGAATTTTTAGATTTATAATGCAGAATGGTCAAGATTTAAGACTATCGTAATGTTTGGAATTACATATACAGTTGGTTCTTACATTTTATTATATCTTCTATACCTGAATAGTCACGTTAATGTTTGTCTTCTTTAATTTTTTTGCTGTATATATGTGAAACTTTTTACTTGGGTGTCAGAATAATAAATTAAGCACCAAACGATAGTTAAATGTTTGTTTTATAATCAATAATCATACTACATATGTGTCTCTAACTCCCAATTTTATATTTAAATCGCAAAAATTTAAGATGAAAGATGAATCATCTAATGTGTATATACCCAATTTTATATTACATAAATTTAAGATTACAGGAGCTTAGGTAAAAATGATACGACTAAAGATGAATCACAAGTGCAATCGCTTAATTATTACCAAAAAAATATTACCAAAATTCAAGGTTACGGGAGGGATTAGGAAAAAAAAATGATTAACGGCATCGTTTTAAACATTAATTAAAAAGTTCAATTTGTTAAAAATGAACATTGTTTATGCAAATTAAAAAAAGTTAAGTCAAGTGTAGGCTATTGTCAACAAATCATTGCATACTGATTAGGGTGTTTTTTTTTGGACTATTTTCTTTTCTTGCTCCCATGCCGAAATTTTGTTGGAAATACTTCAAAAAAAAATCCCTGAAAATTTGAGTTCTTAATATTAATATTAAGTACTCGCTCACAGCGTGTGAATATTTTCCATTTAAAACACACGTAAACTTTGATTTTTGTTTTTTAAATTTTTATAGCTCAGCGGAATTTTATGGTATCGCCTCGCTCAAAGTTGGGATTTTTTACAATTGTATGCTCTACAAAAGTGCATATTGCGGCAAAATCGTAATTACACGGGCGAGGTAGTACGGGTCACTAAACCTAGATTTTTCATAGATTTCTCGTTTTTCTCTCAGTAACTCATAAATTACAGGACCTACAGAAAAATTGTAAATGTCAAATTTATAGGAAATTTAATTTCCTACAAAAAAGTTCCAGAAAACCAAATTGCTAAGATCGATATTTCTCGAGATATTGAGCCTTGAATTTCTCTTACTATAAAATTTTTACGGATTATTGAGTAAAATTTAAGAAAATATTGATTTTTTATTCGTTATTAAAAATAGGCACTTTTGTAGAGCATACAGTTGAAAAAAAAACCCGACTTTGAGCGAGGTGATACCATAAAATGCCGCTGAGCTATAAAAATTTAAAAAACAAAAATCAAAGTTTACGTGTATTTTAAATGGAAAATATTCACACGCTGTGAGCGAGTACTTAATATTAATATTAAGAGCTCAAACTTTCAGGGATTTTTTTTTGAAGTATTTCCAACAAAATTTCGGCATGGGAGCAAAAAAAAAGAAAATAGTCCCAAAAAAAAAAACACCCTAAACTGATGCTATTTAAATGGGTAGCAGCGGTAGCAAGTTGTATCTAGAAATATTGCTTAAAGATATTCGCTATAAAATGTAATTTATAATGAATCTAACTTTTGAGGATCTATAGCAGTCTATAGCTATCTATAGTAACCTTTCTGGAGTAAAAAAACATTTGTTTCCAATGTGATCAATTATTTTTTTAAACAGCCAAATATAAGTAGGTACCTACATCGGTAATATGTATTAGATAAAATAATACAACCACAAACCGTCTTCTGTGAAACATGTTTTTATTTTGGTGATTGCAAAATTGTAGTTAATCTTTCATTATATATTATTAAACTACTCAAGAGCCATAAGTATGCTTCTACTGAGCCGCTAATTGCCGTCCTTGATCTATCGGCAAAAACAATCATTCTGTATTTATAAATGGTACTTGTTATCCCAAAAGTTTTTCTTTTAACATTTAATTTGAAATGAGAGTTACAGCTACTCAAACGAAGTAATTGTAGATGTTTATTTTTAAGGGTATAACCGGTATCAGGTACTGGTGCTAGTCATACGAGTATTATTATTATCAAGAGTACTACGAGTATTGATAAACTAGTGTTATTGTTTTACATACGTAGTATTATGTGTGTAAAATGAGTTGACGACAATACGTTCCAAAATTCCAAACCGAAGAATTGTATAAATACAAAACCGGTTCTAGGCATACCAGAAAATTAAATTAGTATGCAGTTGTTTGGTGAATAATTCTCGTACCAGTTTGTAGTAATAATACTCGTAAGACTTGTACAATACTTGATACACAATACTGGTTATCTTTTATTCTAATAAAACAAATACGACCCTCATAAATCAATTATCTTGTTTGTTCAGGTATGAAGAGCGCACATATTATATCTTATTCAAAATTTGAACTCTAATGGTCGATAATAAAAACGGAGTTTCTATTAAAATTAGAGCCTACTGTTGTGTACTGTGTACCTAGCCTATTATTTAAATGCTTTTTTATCCATACGTTGTTTACTTGAGACATTTGAGAACCTACCCTGTGTACACCTACATAATAACCCAAGTCACTTCTTGGTACGAAATAAAGCCAGACTTTATGAAAAAAATCTCGTACATATTTTTTGCACCAGAAATAATAGTTATTTATGTACCAAGGGCGCTATCAAGGTGATAATGCCCGGAGACCAGGATAATGCAGCCCGAGTGATGTATGTCGCTTGATGGGCATTATCACCTAATAACGCCTGAGGTGCATACAAACTTTTATTTTTCATTTAATTCGTAAGAAAAAACTAATTTTATCTTAATTCTAAATTCTCAAAATGTATTCAAATCTGTAAATAATATGAAGAGCAAGTTTCCATGGACAATATTAAATTGAATTCATATTGACGTCAAGCCTTTTTAGCAAAACATAAATTTGAGGGCATTATGAAAAATAATGCCCTCCAATGCATTTGTAATAGGTTGTCCTTGACCACGGGCATTATGAATTATAACACCCACTAATATATACAATGTATTATAGTAGGCATGAAAGATTTAATCACCATAGTATTATACTAGAATAATAGCAAAATGAAAAATAAAATATATTTTTTTCTTGGAAACAGTAATTTAGAGTAGCGGTCTTCAAAGTACAGTATGTGTATCAAAAATAGTACGCGAGAAATAATTATATAAGAAAGTAAAATATTATACATTGAATTTCGTAGGCTAATTGATATAAATTTAAACTGGTCGTTGAATAATCAATATGTGCTTTATTCAAAAATTATAAAATAACCTGTTTTTTTCAATATTTTTCTGTATTTTACTTTTATGTATATTCTTTTTAAATAATCGTCATTATCCTCTAATATTGATGTTACGCAATGGGTAAAAAAATGGTTTCAAAACTCTTGTTTTAATTATATAATCGAAGAAAAATTTAAAAAAAATCAAATAAAAACACACAGTTATATAATTTATCTATTTTTAAATATTCCATTCGATTTTTTTGAAATATGATATGATACCCAACGACGTATCATATTATTTCCACCTTTGATGAAGGAAAGTTTCCCTGTTCTGTATTAGATACATATCATATAACTTAATGTTTAATGACTGAAAATTGAATAAATATTAACTATTACAATTTCGACTTTCATATTGTATATTCGTTATGATAACAGTGTATGGATATTGAAATAATAAGCTGAAAACGGTATAGTAGTTATCAATTAATGCAAATAATAAGCAAAATGAAATTCTCTTTCTTATGTTAATTTTTTAAAAATATAAATAGATTAAATTGGAAATATTTTCAATAGTAGGTTCTTGATTTTTAAGAAATGAATTATTTTGGTATTTACATCCAAAAATATATTGTTTTCAAAATATCCTTTACAAATAACAAGAATTTCAGGTATGATACAATTTAATGGTCCAATATGAAATATTTTTATTTTATGCAAACATTTAAATACTTTTAAATTTTAACAAATATATATTTTGTTTGTGTATAACATTAAATCTAGTGTATTGGATTACATATCTAACTTCAAATGATTGTTTTTTTTCCAGTTTATTACCGCAAGGAGTTAATAGTATATATTTAGAAATTTATGACGAGTGCTCATTTACAATGGACGAGCTAATTGCTTGGACAACAGTAGCGATTCCACAAAATGTAATGCAAGGCGAAACCCACGAAGATTGGTATCCCCTCAGTGGAAAACAAGGAGATAATTCTGAAGGAATGGTTAATCTTGTACTTAGCTATACGGTAAGTATTTTTTTAAATTGATTTTCTTTCCAAGTCGATAGGCTGCAACTAACTATTAATTGCTATTAATTTTGTTCTAAAAAGCATTTTAAAAGGCCATATCCTATCTCTGGTCTTACAGAGGTGAGTTAAAAACGGGCTTATAGTATAATTTCTTCGACTCTTTAAAATAAAATATTGAGTACAAAATGCATGTCGTTTTAGTTTTATATTGAAGAGGTTCCTTTTTTTGAGAACTGTTTGTCATTAGATACTCGATTAATAATCTGTGTACTGAGGATAAAAAGATTTAAAAAAATGTTTAAAAAGTATCATTGTCTCAAAAAAGAAAAGAATGAATAAGTCCTTAATTAATATTTATCTTAATCTTTTTTATTAGACACATGGGGCTCCAAACTACGCGATGTACCCCGTACCTCAAGTAATGATGGTTCCAGCCTTCGAAGGAACTCCTGTAACAGTTTATTCTCCAACTCCCCCAGTCTTAGGGGTCGTTCCTCCCGTTGTAAATCCGCCACCTGTTCAAGCTCCTGTTTTTAGTGCACAAGAATTTAAACAGGTAATAACGGTTTCAATCTACTAGTAGAATTAGATTTGATATTCTCTTCGAATTTCAGATTCAAGAAATGTTTCCAAATATTGATAAAGAAGTTATTAAATCAGTAATAGAAGCAAATCGAGGTAACAAAGAAGGAACCATTAATTCATTGTTGCAAATGCAAGAGTAATTTTGGATAATCAACCTAAATTGACTTATAGTAATGATTTGTTTATAATTTATATTTTTAACATCAAAATTTGGTTGAGGATTTTTTCTTTAAATCACTATCTAAACGTGCTTTTTTAACAAAGTATAAATCCGTCTATTGTGCAATGGAATATTTTAAGTATATTTTTTATAGTTTTTGCCATATTAAGGAAAAGTCATTTCGTATTTTACTTATTAAATGGTATAATTAAATTTAAGACTATGAATACTTACATTGTGCATGTAATCTTAAATTGTAATTAAGTTTTATCTTTTTTGCACTTATTTCTACCAAATTGCAAAATTAAAATCTAATGGTATCATTTCTCTGTATATTCGGCTGACTTGTAAGGCATTTAATTTTAATTTCAGTTTTGATTTATATAAAAAATGTGATACAAGCATTTTAATAATTGTTTTATTATAAGAATTTACATTGTGTCCTAAGATTTTCATTCCAACTGTAAGATGAACGGTAAATGGTAGATATTTAAGTGCCAAAATTATAATTAATTTTATTTAGCGCTTATATGTATATTTTTAAAACATTGTTGATTTTAAAAGTGATTTAAGTTTTATTTTTCAATAAATCAGTCAATAAGAATATTTTATTGTTTTACCTGTAAGATAAAGAAATAACTTTTGTTTTGCTAAGTTTCATTTTGAAATAGATTATAAATTTTCGATAACAAGAAATATAAATTTTATATCAATTTATCAAATTTTAAAATTAAAAGTAATTGTTGAAAGTATGTAAATTATTTCTGGCTTTTATTGTTAATATTACACACATAAAGTCCGTGAAGTAGGGTCCGATTGAAAGTCAGATATTGGCTAAGGCCGAAAATTTCATAAATTTATTAGTAAAAATAATTGAAAAAAATATGTGAAACCTATAGCTAAAAGTCTAAAACCATTTGATATGTTTAGGCCAAAATATTCCAGACTAGCTATTCTCAAACTGTGGGGTGCATTTTCCTAAGAAGGCATGATAACTTAAATGAAGGTGAGGGGGCCATGTAGATGAAAATTGGTACTCTAGAGTTCTGTTTCTTTGTATATCTGATTATTATATCTATATTTTGTTTTCAAAGCAGTGGCTATAGTAAGCTATTAGCGACATCAATAAATTATTTCATTGATTGTTATTATATGGTTGGAAGCACGCGGTGAAATTATAATAGAATAATGGATCACAAATATTGAAAGTTTGAGAAGCACAGCTTTAGATCATACAGAACATGAATTGCTCAAAAGCCATTATTTATTGGCCATACAGGAGTAATGATAATGACGTCATAAGTTTCATTAAGTGTATTAACATCATCATTGTGATATCAATGTATTCCGAGAGTTGATGTTTCTCGATTACATTATATGAGGTCATCTGAGTCCCAAGATTTTAATGATTTCTTTATCTAAGAGTTGTCTATATTCTGTATACTTTAATCATATCATCCACCGCCAAATATAAGTTTCAAACCTGTTGATTATTGAGGGAGCAAATAAAATATAACTGTACCAATTTTCATTCAAAAAAAAAATAAAATAAAATAGATAGTAACCGTAATAATATATTAAAAATAGATGATAAAATTCAGATCTCAGCTTTTATATTTTCTTCTTATTTAAAAAAATATATTAAAAATCCCTTTCTCCCCACTTCTCAGTTGACGATTCAAAATTCGTACCAGTTCTTATGGTTTTGGTGGCCTATAGACACTTTTAGTCAATTTTTTTTTAAAAAGTCGCAGGATATTTTTTGGCCGAAGTCAAAGCTTTGACCGGACCCTAAAATTAAATAAAGATGATTGAAAAATTTTCTAAAAATAAATTGGAAGATATGTTCTAACAATCTTGAGGAAATGAAATACTTTTAGTCTAAGATCCGGCTGCGAAACTGCTACATGAATAACGTAATTAAACTAAATCTACTCTTTAAATATTTATACAAGTGGAGGAATTCTATTTTGATAGAGGGCTAATTAAAAATTGATCCATAGTACTATTAATTTAAATATTATTAATTGCTTTTAGAGAAAAATTTACTTGATTTCGTATGGAAATTAAACCTGGACAACAACAGAACAGTGTATTAAAGAGATTTAAAAAATACGGGTGCCGCGGATTAATTAGTCCCAATGACTAGGGTACCACGTGTAAAGAGGTATGAATTCGTTGAAAATTTTCTTCATAACGTAGGTGGATGTTATTTATACCACATTAAAGCTAATTTTTTCTGTATTTAATGATATAAGGGTGCTTATAAAAAAAAAGTCTAAAATCGAGGGTGCCTACCCTTAAAGTGACTAGTTTTTGAAAATAAACTGATATAGAGTAATGCGCGACGCTACTAGTTAGACAAAGATGCTAAACACCAGGTGTATGGGTTTTTTGAGCTATTACGGCACTGATCTGTATAACATATCAACGTATTACGGCTATTACGCTTATCTCGATAAATGGGGATCTCAACCAACGGTGTAAGAACAATTCTATTTTATAAGTAAAGTTGTTCTTACTGCTACTGAGACTATTGGTTGAGAACCCCATTTATCGAGGCATGCGCAATGACACCGTAAACCCGTGATTTTTAAATCTTAATTAATCCACTGTTGTATTGTGGTCCAGGTTTGGTTTCCATACGATATCAAGTAAATTTTCCTCTAAAAGTCAATTAATAATATTTAAATTAATAGTACTAGGGATTCAATTTTTAATTGGCACCCTATGAAAAATGAATTCCCTCACTTGTAAAAATACTTATAAAGTAGATTTAATTGAATTGCGTTATTCATGTATCAATTTCACAGCAAGATATTAGACTATGTTTTTTTTAAAATGAACTTTCTCGAAAAAGTATTTTTGAAAATCTTAAAATGTCTGTAATGATAAAATATTGTGAAAATAATTACAAATAAATTATATAAATACTTTAAAATTGAATATTTCAATTAATTGTGGTTTAAACAAATTATATTTTATTGACTTTATCAGTGAAAACCCTGAATTGTAAACTGTTAATTACCTCCTTAATTTCACTTAAATTTTGTGTTATATTATCAGTGTTTTCTCTAATCTTTTTGTAAATGAGTAAATTACGTTATTTTTCCGAATTACCGGTTCCACTTATTTTACTTTCTTCCTACGTTTTGTTTAGCCAAATATATATGCAAGGTAGTTTTGGATTTTATTGCATTTTCATCAAAACCTTGCAATGTATTATGACAAAATTGTCAAGTGGGTGTTTATTGAGATTGTTGTACTTTCATTGCTGATTGTTCATTCTAAAGGCGCTGTGAGTAGGAAATAAATGACGTGTTTTTTAAATTTCTTTCAAATCTTCCATAATTTTCAGGTGAATAGTTTTGGATCATGGTTGGTTAGTAACGAGTTAACCGAGAAAATGAATGCCATGAAATTTACTAATTGTGGTGGCTCTAAAAATGCAATTCAATTGTTCAATTTACAAACAAATCCAAAAGTTATCCGACTACCCGGAAATTTATCCATTTCAGCTACTGTAGAAGTGAAACATGATGTTTATGGTCCACTTCAAGTAAAAAAAAATCGTTTTCTATTTCTAACTTTTGAATTAACTAAAGTTTTATTTAGGTGCAAACTGTAGTATCTAAAGAATTGCCGTTTGTTGGTCTGGTTGAACTTCCTTGTGTAAAAACGTTTGGATCTTGCGGTTTTGACGATATATGCCCTTGGCTAGAAGTAGGAAAACTGGACATGGAATACGTTACACCTAATATAACAAACGCATGTGCTTGGATTCACGCTTTTGGATTTCCTTGCAGTTGTCCCATAAAAAAAGTTAATTAAATTACCAATTTTTAAACCACAAAAAATTACTTTTTTATCTTTTTAAAGGGTCATTACGTTGTTAAAAACGCCAATTTGCCAATAGCTGAAAGTTTGTTGCCTAAATGGATTGAGGCTGGCAGATATAAATCAGCTTTCCGAATGTGGGATAAACATGGTACCGTTGCTTGTATGAAATTTGAATTTATGATTACATGAAGAATAATTATTAATTGTTATCTAAAAGAGCATTAAAATAAAAATTATTACGAAACTAAAGACTTTAATTTTACAATTCACCTCAATTGCAATAGTAATCTAGTAATTTGTTACGTTGAAGAATATTTTATAAATCAAAATGAAATCAAATGTGGGTTTTAATCATATATACAATTTAGTTCTAACTGAAAGATCAAAGAACAAAAGTAAAATTGTATATTTTGTAAATCGTTGAACAATGGATTCATTTTTATGTTTTTATTCTCTGAATAAGCATGTAGGAGTTTCAATTTTTGTAAACTATTTTACTACTAATTGATTTTTAACTGAAATTGGATAAAATCAATAAAATATTGAAAACCATACAAAAGTGGTTTAAAAGTCTAAGATCACGTCGATTCTTTTTATGTCACTAATAAGATGTTTATAATATTACACTTACATCGTAATGTATTCTAAAAACAATATAGTATTAATAATCATAAATGAAGATTTGTCCGTATTTTCTATGAAATTTATAATATATTTAAAATACTTTTTGACTCCCCCTCTCTTTGTTATGAACTCATTATTATATAATTTCTTACCTATAGTTTACTAATTGTTTATATAGGATATAGGATAATGTTTTCAAAGATTTTTGTTTGTTGAAAGTGGTCAGATTCAAGCTAATTCCCCTATGCAAAAATAACATTCAACACTATTGAAAAACACCAATATTTCCTCAGTATTTTTGGGTACTAAGAAATGATGAGGTTTAGTTGCCTCATCATTTTAAGAAATAATTGTTTTTAGTTTCTATTTCACAATTAAAATCGTGCTTTTTATCTTAAGATTACTAAAAAATTGATAATTTCTTGCTTTAGAAGGGAGAAGAGTAATCTTGCTTTAGAAGGGAGAAGGGTAATTTGTTTGTATGTATCGGAACCTGTGGTCTCTAATAATGTAGAAATTATACAACACAATAATTTATGGAAATTCAACTAATGCAAATAATTATCAAAAGTATACCTATTGCAATAGTCGAATGTTAGAAGCGTCATTAAAAGAACGAAAAAATAGTTATCACTTCGGAGGTTTAGCTAAAAATTTTGAAAGAAAACACAAATGGGTACTATTGAAATACTAATCAACGTTAATGAATTTTTAATAATCTTAAGTAATATTTTTTAAGGATATTCTCGTATTTAGCTTTCCTTAAACAAGTTTGATTTATAAGGAAAGCGTTGTTAAAAAAGGCATTTTAAATGTTCAAAAAATCCATTAGAAGTCATTTAAAGTTATCCCTGTTAAAAAGTATTTTGGAATCATTACATTTAAAATGCCTTTAATAACTTTAAATGATTTCTAATGGGGTTTTCACATCTTTAAAATGGCTTTAAATGCCTTTTTTAACAGAGAAAAGTTCGTGTTTAAAGTACAATTCATATAACTTTTACTTATGCGAAATTTAATCCTAATTGATGTTTCTTTTATAACTATTAGAGTACCAAGAAGACGAAAAAATTAAAAAAAGTATATCAGAATCATCGTTAGAATCTTCATAAGGTAAGTTTCAAAAATCTTTAGAAATAATGAGATATGAATCAAAACTAGATTTGAGTATGAACGAAGGAAAGAAAAGTATTTGAGAATCACGAAGTTTGTCAACTCTATGCCTAATATCTCTATGGTTTCACATGTTGTATTATATGTGAGACCGATCAGGCTAGGGGTTACAGCCTGCAGGCTTCAATCACTCATATACTCAATATTTAAATATAAAATATTTCTTTAGAAAATTGGACCTCCTTTATCGGCAGATATAGTCTATAGGCCCCTACAGTATTAATTCCGACCCAATTATCGGTGCCCTTTGCCACCAAGTAACAGTATTTTGAAACGTTAGACGATAATGCTTAAGTTTATGTCTTCTACAAAACATCATAACAAGGGAAATTTCACCTATAATCTAGACTCTTGGACAATAGCATTTTTACAAACTTTCTTAAAAATACGACTTTAAAACTAAGACTTTTGATTCTATTTTTTGAATAATTTTAACAATAGTTTGATATAGATGCAAATGATAGACACACCACTAAGCATGTACCATAAAAAGACAAATAGTGGGACAAAGGACCTAATAATGAGTGAACTCGAGGCGTTTGTTGAAATTTAAATCATTTGAAGTCAATCAATATTGGTAATCCGATCGGTTGATTTTTTAAAGAACAAATTGGTCATATTTGTCCTTTTCTGTTACATGCTTAATGGCTTTTCTATCATGCACCATCAACCTATTGTTGAAATTATTCAAAAAAACCGTTTCAAAAGGTGATCTTTTTTAACAAGTAAATCATATATGGTTTTAAATAACCATTTCTAGCAAGGCTGATTCCATTGAGCCGCATGGGGCTTTTAAGCCGTAGGTTGCCGACGCAAATTTTTTCAGAGGTCTTTAACTAGGAATTGTTTTTAAAGGTTTGAATTTTTTATTGTTACATTTGAACTACTTAAATAAAAAAAATATTGGATTATTTGGATAAGTCCTTTTTGGATAAGTTCAAGGGCCTCAAAATTTTTGATACACCTCTGTCTATGAACTAAAAGTAGTTTCAAGTTTATTCATATATTTATTGTAAATTTTTGTAAATGATATAATAGAAACAAAATATTTAAATTTAAAAATAATTATTTGTTTAACTTTCTTTAATGTATTGTTGATTTGAAGTTATTAAATTATCAAAGGTTGCTGTCGTCGCTGTGTTTGGTATGTTGGAATTTAAATCGATACCAAGACAACAATCATCGCATGATTTTAAATAAAACTATAAAGTCTTTTAAAATGGTCGAATTTTTCTTTATTAGTTACGCAATAATTGGATAATTATAACAAATAGAGAAAATATCGTCATTAGGAGCATAAACAAACATAATTGGAGGGGATGGGACCTGTATAATGGGCATTTTGGAAAACACACCATAACACCACCGACCAACCCTCCCCGCAATTATTTATACCTATAGCTAGTAACACTAGTTGGCTCCACATCCTGTGATTGTTACATTCTCTGTCTGAATCGGTAACAAATAAACTATTCAAGGACATTTGGTGATTTTCAAGTAAGAACTATTTATAATTCATTCATATTTCCATAAATTGTATCAATTTCATGTAAATTAACACTTTCTTTACCGAACGATTACTTTAAACTTGTGGCGTTCCTATTGTTATGTTTATGCAGTGTAAATACTATTGTTTGATAAAATGGCGCCTTGTTTGTCAATTTGTTTGTAAAACCAATTGTAAGAAAATCGCATTTGCATTTGATATTATCTAGGCAATTATTTATCTAATCATTCTGTGAATTAGAAAAGTTTCATTAGTTTTCTTAAATATTTTTAAAAGCTAACCTAAAAAAAAATTACCACATTATTCTCAAGAAGCCGACAGGCTGGCCAACCAGCATCATTTAAAACAAACTAGTGTTGTTTTCACTGTCAATAATTTTGATAAACTTTTTTGGAATAACGTTGTTAAAAATGTGTTTAAATGTTTTAAAAACGCAAATTTATATTCTTAAGTAATAACTGGATGTATATAAGTATTAGAATAGTGGCGTTTGTAATAGGACACTGCATATAAGCAAAGCGTCTCTATATGACTTACAGCGACATTGTTGTCACTTTTATTAATATCTCAAGTTACAAAACTTTTTTTAAGTGTTTATGGCGTTCGTGTTGTGCTAGACTTTAGTCAAAGTAAATGTTTTTAAATTTCCTCGTTACATTGATAGGATAAGTCTTGAAGATGGCATCGGCTGCGACACCACCGTGTCAACAGTTTAATTTACGGTGGAATAATCACACCACCAACTTCGTCAACGTTTTCCTGGAACAGTATTCGACACAGAATCTTGTTGATGTGACTTTGACATGCCAAGGACAATTCCTAAAAGCGCACAAAATGGTTTTGTCCGCGTGCAGTCCTTATTTTCAAGTATGCAAACATTCGTTGTAACCTCATGATCGACCACATGAAATCGCTCGATTTTTATAACCACCATAAAACGATGAAAAAGAAAAAGGGGAATCACTAAGCAATGCTAGCAAGCCAAGTGGTGGATATTGTTTCTCAGCAGAGCCTTTTGAAATTTTTGTAGCCATTAATGCAATATAATACTCAAGATTTATTTAGACATGCTCCAAGCATTATCAACATGTTTTTACTGAATCATCTTGATGCGATAAGTGGTTTCTTAGAACCAAGAGGATTCAGCATAAATTATTGCCGACATACTTTTGGTAACGCTTGTGATAGGTGAAAACATGTTTTGGTAGTTGCAGTAACACATACTTGTTAGAAAGGCTACATAAAATGTAAAAGGCACTGCTGAAGAAAATTTCTAATCACCTGCTTTGTGCCCTAAGAGTTATGCTTTTCCCAGTAAATTCGAGCAATTTAATGTCGTCGATCGTGAGACTATTGAAAATGGCAATATAACTAACATCCATTTTGTTTAGGAACTGTTTCAAGTTCATAACGTTCCCAATCCTGTTATAATAATGAATCAAATGCAGTTTAAAGATGTGAAACTAATTATTGAATTCATGTACCGTGGCGAAATCAAAGTCTTGGAAGAAGATATCGATGGCATATTAGAAGTGGCTGAAACCCTCCAAGTAAAAGGTTTATGCAACGTACGTAACAAATACGAAAAGGGTGATATCCAAACAAACGAAAATGATGAAGGCCAACAAAATAAAGAAAACACATCTTTGTCCTCGGATGCTGAGTCCAAACATAGAAAAAAACGAAAAATGTCCCACACTGTGGTAGTTATTCATATTCAATAGTCGTAGAAATGTATTCTAATTAGTAATTATACTTTGTAGAATGAATTGGCTAACGAATCTGTCTTATCTGAACCTAGAACAAATGGAAATGTTAAATCTGTTAAATTAGAGGATGACCTACCAACAGAGGTTTGTAGAAGCAATTACGTAAGTAATGTTGGATTAACAAAATTTTTGTTTAGATTAAAATTGAACCACCAGATATTAAGGATATTGACGATGAAAGCCCTAATGATTGGGATTCACCAAGATTAATGATTGAGGAGGTAAGAATTTTTTAAAGTAAACTATATTTTTATGATTTCTCATATATTTATAATTTCATTTGAAATAATTTGCTTTAAGAGGAATTTCCTTTAAAGAAAATTATCAGTAAAGAAATACAATAAAAGACTTAAATTAAATATATGCATAATCCTACAGTGTCGTTTATTTAAGTGATTAGTTTATCAGTCATTTATTATTATTTTTGAAGGAATTTTCTTGTTTTAACAGTTACTAATTAGTATATACGGTAGATTGTTCAATCGCTAAAGAGTTACTAACTTATAGTTATTTTATTATTATAGCCGGAAGTTTCGCGACCAAGAATACTAAAAAGAAAAAAATCATCTGGAAATAAAGGATCTTCGTCAAAACCAAGTACTAGCAGTGATGGAGTTAAATATTCCTTAAGTACTACAAAATCAACAAAATCAGTAAACGTGAATGATCTTAAAGGCGGAAAAATTCCTCGACCCCCTAATGCATTTATGATATTCGCAAATGAATGGCGCCGACGCTTAGCTACAGAAAATCCTCGTAAATATTTACAAAATATATAAAATGACTTTCAATTAAATGTTTGTTGGATAATTATTTCCAGGTGAAAGTAATAAAGATATATCGGTAAGATTGGGAGTCCTTTGGAAAAATCTCGGTGCAGATATGAAAGAGACATATTATCAACAAGCTCGTGATGCTGACAAGGAACACAAGTTAAAGTATCCCGGATATTACTATAGTCCAAAAGAAGCCAGATTACGCAAAAACCAAAGAGATTTTATGATGATGATGACCAAGACCCGCCCGCAGCCCAAGGGTGTCGACGCAATGCGACTCGTCAAAGTATACATGCCAGAATCACATCTAGATTTGCAACCTATGGTCCTTATGACCACCTCTGAGGTTTGACGGAATTCCTACCTTTCCCGAGTTTTGTCCTATGTTTTTTTCGGCTCAGTGTTTGTAACAAACAAAAAAGAATGAATCATTTTCGTTTATTCAAAAAATTAATTGTTTTTTATAAACATGTCATATGTGGTACTCTATTACATATCACATTTTTGTAAAAAATAATTAATTTGATTTCTTTATTAGCTTTTAGGGAATTTAAACATAGCAAAAACATTTATCATTATTTTGGAAAGGGACTGAAACTCGGCAAATTTACCTACCTTTTAAATTGAAGCTCAGAAAAAATCCGTCATTACTTTCTTTACTTCATTTGTAAATGTTTGTAACCTATTATGTTGCAAACAAAATTACTTTAAATCTTTTTATTCTTCAGTAGAAATCATGCATGGCGAATTTTTGTTTAATTTTGGTTGCATTCTTGCATTTTATCTTTTGTATAAATTACATAACATATATATTCTTAATTTCTTTTACTATTTTCTACAAATAACTTAGATTAGACAATTAATTAAAATGAAGTATTTATACTTAAAAAAAAACTGTTGTCTTTAATTTTTATTTAATTTTAGGATGAGCAAATGGATAATGACGGTGACGACGAAAATGTAATGGTTGATATGGATAACGCTGACTATATGGACGGTGATGACGACAGTGATAAACAAGATATTGATGTGGAAAAATCCGATAAAATGGGAGACCAGCAAGATAATGACGATGATATGGAAGATGATTGAGTTTTCAACAAAGTTAATCACTTATTTAGAGTGATTATTGAATTTGGTAGCAGTCTAAAAACTTTATTTTATTCGAAAATTTATGTCAATGGCGATTACAGGTGTGAAATTTATTTCTAAACGGTTGTACCTAAAAAATTTAAAAAAAAATGCCATTTAGAATCTAAGACTCTGCTTTAAGTCATGTATTTTTTGTACAATAAGGAATTGTTTTAATTACTTATTATTTTGGTTAATTGACAAAAATTTAAATCCTACAGAATTGGTAAATATTTTTGTTCTTGATTGATAAGTATTTTCAGTATCATATCTTATAGTTCATAATATTTCTACATTTATTTTATTATTAAAAAAAATATTTTTTTATATGTAATTCCGAATTTTCCTTGTTTCGTATGGAATGGATATCTGATTTATAAATTTTAAATAAAATTTAAATATTCGAATTTAGAATTTCTGGATCTGACTAAAACTAATTTCTTTTGTATTTTGCACACATACTATCGGGCAATGTTGAAGTGAAAATGTAGAAAAAGAATGAAGTTTTAGAAGAAAAAGCCGTTAAATTTCCTAGTATTATTTCAACTTTCTCTAAATTACAATAAACGCCAAAGAAATGATTATGGATGTTTTTGAATTTTTTTTGAAGCTATTTTTTTACTTATTGTAAAAATTGTTTTTAGGAAATGTACATTTTTATCATCACATTATTCTCTCCTAACTGTAAATTGAGCTTTCTCTTCAACGTGCCATACAAGTAAACTATCATTTTATTACAATGTATATAATTCATATTGTTTTTAAGCATTCAACGAAATCCGTATAACATATACGATGTTAAGGAATGATTGCTAAATTTAAATTTATCTTTAAGTTTTTTCTAGCGCTTAATCGGCTTTTCTTACATTTATTACTTTAGTTTACACTATTATTATATAATTGTTGTTTTAGTTTTATCGCGTGTTCATATACATTCAATTGTTGATGGCAAATTGAATGTGAATGAACACCTAATTCTTAATACATTTTAATAAAATTCGACGTATTTAGTTTGTCGTGTTTTATTTTTATAATCGTAATTAACTATTGGTATTAAAAATATTTTGTATTAAATATTTGTTTTACTCTAAACTTATCCCAATTTTTATCTTTATTTTTCACTAGTTAATACCCAAAACATCGTTTGCGTGATATACTAATATGTCTACAATATTTTTTGTTAAAACTTACCATCAGCCATGAAATATAACCAGTTACAATTTTTTCCACTAAAGAAAATACCCATAACCCAGAGCTATAGGTAAACTTAAACCTCACGAATTTGTTAAAAAAAATTAAAAGTACTTATCTACAAAAATATGATTATGTGATGATTAAATTTCGAACCTTTCATTTTGCTATTACTTGAGTGTTTTAAAAAATACGACTTTGCATCTACTTAAAAATTTTTAAAACTTTTTCTAAGTCAAATAACAATTACAATCGACTCATATACGAAGCACCAAAGTAATATACTAGAATATTCAACAGTTATAGAAAGTATTTTCCATAATTTGATTAGTATTTATATTAGAAAAGAAGAAGACCTCATCGTAATCCACATAGATGATGTAAAGAATTAACGTTGAATATTAAGTTTAGTTGAATAGGTATCATAAAAATTACAATCTTTGATTTGATTTCACAAAATTGATGAAAGCCTCTAGTCGAGCCGTTTTAAATAAATAAGGTAACGGAAAAAAGCGAATTTGAAATTTTAATTGCAGATAAAACTAAACAACCTGAATACCAATTTTCCTATTGCGGGACTAAGGAAAGAATATTCTTACAATTTCCACAAAAAGCCTACTTGTAACCGTGTGGTCAAAGAATGTGGTTTCTTTAAAGTTGGAAGGTGTTGGGTTTGAAATTCATAACAAATACATTTTCAATATTTCCCGACTTACGAATTTTTATTAAACCTAAAATCGGTAATAAATTAACTAAAAAATTTTTGTCGAAAAAAAGAAAAGTTAATTAAAAGTCTAAGGTATCTTATTACTTTCCAAATAAAAAGAACATATCCCGAAATACTTCTTTGCAATTTAATTTTTGAGATAAAAAGATAAAAATCATAATTGATTTTTTTATTGTAATATTTTTTCTTGGCTATATACTTTATTTATTTTTATGTGAAAATTAAAACTTATAGGTACTTCAACATTTCATTTAAACTTCATTTCAGTAGTTAAAATATGTGCACTTTTAATTATAAATTCAAATTCGTGCAATAATAAAAACTATCTCAGTGTATGCACTTTCTGCGCATAATCAAAAAGCAATTGTTTTTTATAGCGTCTTTTTGTAATAGTTGAAAGAAAGTGATATTCTTTAAATTTGTAACAAAAAAGAATTTTACGATATTAAAATGTGTTTTATAAACTCTTACAATGTGTCTTTATTATAATGAGTAATTAATGAATAAATAAATTGTAGGGAAAAGTGTGTATGAATTATATTTGAAATTAAAGTTCGGCTTGTGTTGTATGGTCCGCCGTTTGTTGGATTATCAACTCCAAAATAAAATTCATCAATTTAATTAAGAAGGAAAGTTGGTGAGTAATTAACCAATCTACGTTTCATGATTTTTACTTCGTTAACTTCCTTTATTTGTTATAATTAAGTCAGTATTACTCAACCTTTCAGTATTTGCGACCCAATTACAAATGGTCCAAACCTTAATTTTCATTGCATTCCTTCATTCAAACCCAATGTAGGTATCGTAGGCATTTTGATGCTCACATTGCGATCTTAATTACAAACCTTTACAAACTTAATAATAGTCACAATGCTCATACCCCAGCTTATAATTAAAAGGAATTTCTTTGGAATTGAAACAGTGTACATTTTAATCAAATAATTTTCGAATTCGTGACGTTTTATTGATTAGTTGCTCCTTTCATCAGGTAAAACTTGAACATTAGTTGATTACTATCACAACAGTACCAAAGGGGTTGAAAGTTTCATCATGATTATGTGGCCAGGTTTCGCATTCAATATTTGAATGAAAAGTGAAAAGCGTTTGGGAACTACAAAATTTGACGACTGAGCATTTTTCAACTTTTTTTCCTCCTTTGTAGAAGTTTGACATCTATACTAATAATTATATTTTATAAATCGTTAACGATAGTAATAAAATAAAAATCTTGTTAAAAAGATGAAGATTAAGGCTGTAGATAAGTGATCATTAACGACTACGATAATGCTTGAGGAAAAGAATGTGAAATTTTCTAACTAGATAATATGTAGGATTTTACTTAAGGTAAAACAATTTTAAAAAATAGAAAAAAGAATTACGGGTAATTTTCATGAAATATCGAAATTTACTGTTTTAAATCAATCCTTATAATTCGCCTAAAATAAGTTTATTCTGGGGACCACTATATTGGTAAAATCTAGTTAAACAAATACTACAAAATAGACTAAAAAAATCAAATTATTAAAAATAGTTTTCATATTTTTTTTCTACCTAATTTCGAAATTTATTGAAAATCACCCATACATATTTTTATATAGATGCACAAAGTGAACTTGTGAACTTAACTCACCGAACTCTTGGGCTTCGATTGAACCCTCGTTAAGAACCACTGGTTTATTATTTAAAAATTAAATCATAATGCTAATTAATTGATTCCTGATCATCTTTGAAAATTAAAAATCGATTTTTAATGGAAGAATAGGTTCTCGAGTAAAACTTGAATCGAATATGTCATCCCTAGTACAGGAGATTTTTTTTCTATTCTACTATTTGAATACAAATGAATCAAATATCCATTATTAACGAAAATAACGTAAACGATAGTAACAAAATAAAAATCTTGTTAAATAAATAAAGATTAAGGCTTTAGATAAATGATCATTAACGACTATGATAATGCTTGAGGAAAATAATGTGAAATTTGCTAACTAGATAATATGAAGAATTTTACTTAACTTATGGGTAATTCTCATGAAATATCGAAATTCTTGTCCTTTTTATCAAAATCTAAGTTACCTATAATGGTATTTTTTTTCTTTGAAATAACATCAGTTTGGCTAATGGTGTTGGTTATAACTTTTGAACCATATGAATATATCTAAAGAATAATAAACAAATAGTACCCTGAAAATCATTCCCTCACTATGGTCCCACACCTGAGATTAGTACAGTTTTGGACTTTTAAATCAAAAATTTCAAAAAATGTTAGGGAATTTGACTAATCGATTAAAAACACAATAGATTTTTAAAATTGTTTTGAATTTGGAATGAATAGAAAAGAACACGTTTTCAAATATATTTTTATATGTGTCCCATAAAAGAAAATCATTCCCTCACATCTTTACCCTTTAGTCGATATATGCACGTGTCTGTAATCATTCATGAAGGCTATCATCGAGTTTAAATTGTTTGCAAAACTATCAATTATTTCACATATTTAAGTCATCGTACATGTATTAGAGCATTTGTCCAAAAAATAAAATTGTAAAAATTATTTTAATATTACATTTTCAGTCGTCATTCCCTCACATTGAAGAAAAATAGAGGTATTTACTATATCTTAATAATAATTGCACAGTAAAGAAGTTTGTCAGGAACAGTAAACTTACACAAAAATTCAAAGATAACAAAAGTTTATGTATGAAGAATTTTTAAGTTATACTTCATTTCGTCATTCCCTCATTTCAAATTGATACGAGGGAATGACGAACTTTGAGGTAATGGCTTTTAAACTAGTCGAATTATATTTTCAATTACTTCTTTGCTTATTTAATCCTTTAATTCACCGGTTTTTCCTGTTTAAAAATGTAAACATGATTCATATTGGCTCTAGTGAAAATAATTGCTGTAAGTACAATACAGATACAAGTAGTTCATTTTAACGGGGTAAAACCACAAATAACATTTTACAGAGGAGTATTATATTTAAGGAGTATTATATTATAACATGTGTGTTTGTGTTTTTTCAATAATGTTTTTTAAACATTTTTTTATTTATCAATACCAAATTGTATTCTTGGTCTGTTGTTCTACCAGTTGGGTCATTTTACAGCTTGTTTTTATGACATTTGTGGAGTAATTTTTAAATTTTGAGCTCTTAAGAAGTCAGGAATAACTGATGGAACGTTGGCGATAAAATAAATAAAATTCCACAAGAAGTTTCGTCCTTATTGCCCACAATTTAATTATTGTATTATATTTAAGAAATAATAATACTACAATAGATAATAAAATTCAGATCTCAGTTTTTATTAAATAAGAAGACAATTCAGGATGTTTAAAATCGGTTTTTTTATTAAATATTTTTTAATATTCAAATTAGCTAAGTTTTGTTACGTATCGTAACTGCATCAGGCTTCTTGAATCACAAAAAATATAATAGTTTCTATTTATTTTTATTTTATAGAAACTATTATATTTTTTGTGATTCAAGAAGCCTGATGAAGTTACGATACGTAACGAAACGTAGCTAATTTGATTAATAAAATAAAATTAAATAAAAAAACCGATCTTAAACAATCTAAATTGTCGTTTTATTCAATAATAATACTGTTAGGGTCCAAAATTTTTGCTAACTATCGAACAATAACAGACATAATTCAATGACGTTATAGCCTATAAAAACCATTACCTCACTTTCGAAATTATAAATCATCCCTTATAATTCATCTAAACTAAGTTTTTTCCGGGGATATTGGGTATATTGGTAAAATCTAGTTACATAAATACTACAAAATTGACAAATCAAATTTTTTTCTACCAAATTTCAGAATTTGATGAGATCGCCCTTATACCTTCTGAATGAAACTTTACGCTAAATTCCAAACTATAATATTTTAATCGCCGAACAAAGCCTACCGTCTATTTTAAATGATATTATCTTATTGATACATTCGCGTCTATTATTTTCTTCCTTATTTATCACACTTTCTAACGGGGACATGTCCCTCAGGTAAGAAGTTGTTGTATTATACATAAACATTTCAAAACTTATACAAACTTAGCAAAGCCCTTTTCACGTTCCTTTGTTTTTCATAATTAACTTTAAATTATTTGATACCCCAAGCGCATAAACAACAACTTAATCTTACATAATATACATACATTCCATTTAAATTCTGTTTGAACAAAAGTTCCACATACTAAATATGAAACAATTAAAAGGGAAAGTGGTACTATCGTATAATTTGTTATGCTCAACAAAAGTGAATTTAAAAGAAAAATCCGTTTAATATATTTAATGTAACTAGACGGAAATTCTAATCAGGTGTGAAAAGCAATAAAGCTCAGAGAAGAATTGACGTCATGAACTGGTGGTAAATAGGACAATGCATTCACTTGTTGCGATCAATAACATCCCAGTTCGTTCACATGTGAAACCTGACGGATGCTGTACCATGGGATCTTGATCTCTGTTTGTACCTATTTACGTTTTCTGGTCGATTACTGATCACTTAGACCAACAGATTGATTAAACTGCACTGAGGGAACAATCTTCCATAATTTATTGTAGAACATTAGGTAGTGATTCGATTATCTCAAATGTATGCATCCTCGTAAATGGTTGTAATTTCTAAACAAATTTAAAACGAGTGATTTATTTATAGTTATCCGAGAAGAAATTGGATCTAATTCTTTGTTTCAATTATATAATTACCCACGAAACTTTAAAGTGCCGCATATTCTCGTTTAGTTACATCGTAGGGTATTAACGTTCCATATGTATATCTTTAAGTTAACCATTTTATCGGTGCATAAAGTTAGAAGATAAAATATACATTCCTCAGTTATCCTTGCATAATTTCACAAAACACTAAAGCTTTAACATTGTAGATTATTCATCGTTTTTATTCAACGATTTTCAACCGCGAAAAAAGTAATACTTAGATGTGGAGATGATTTTTCGAAAGAAAAATAAATTTACAAGTCAATTAACAACTCGCAGATGCTCTTGTTGATTAGACAAGTCTGTGTTAAATTTCCACGACGAAAATGATGTTGAATATCTAACGGGGGGATTGGTGGTTGATGTCTATATCCTCCTCCTTTTCAAACGTTCAATATTCAATTCAACATGACAAGTTAACGACAAAGTTAATAAACCAAGTTGGATATCTATTTGCCCTTTAGAGACTGAAATATATTATATGAGCAAAACTTTGCTTTACGAGCGATGTTTCGTAAACGTTGAGATGAAGACTAACTTTATTAAAGTAGTACACTTTAATTTAAGAATTTAATAAGGAATATATCAAGCATAATTCATTTAATACATATTCTGTGTATGCTATTTTGAGAAAATTTTAAGTGAAAACGCAAAATTAAGCATCTGTTGGTAGGAATAGTTGATTTATTAGGGGCCGTTCATAAAATACGTCACGCTAAAACAAGCTTTTTCTGACCCCCTCCCCCCATTGTCACGCTGTGTCACACTTTCTGTGACCCCCCTAGAAATATTTCGTCACAAAACTAAGACCCCCCTCCCCTGAATATGATAAATTTCAATTAAAAGTGCACAAATTTCTATATATTTAATATTTACTAAATACGAAATGAATGACTTTTTATCATGATAAAAATTGAAAAAGAAAAATAGTCGAAAGAAATATTAATTTAAATTTTTTTGACGAACGGCGAACGTCACGTTACCGAAGACCCCCCGCCACCCCTGTCACATCTTGTCACACTCAGCAAGACCCCTATCCCCTTGTATGTGAACGTATTTTATGAACGGCCCCTTACGAGATTTCAATAAGCATTAATTGGTACTAATCATTTCCAATAAATAATGAGATCAAAAAGTAAATTAATATTTTAGATATTACCTGTATTTCAATAGAGTATCAATCATTTAGTTGAAATAATTTTATGCTCTTTCTACTTGAATCCTGCGAATATTCATTGTTGTTACGTCTTTCCCTTAGACATTATCTTGTAAACTGAATAAAAGTTGTGTTTATTTAAATGCTATCAATAAAATTTTTGCCTACTGGTGGCCGAGTGGTCGAAGCGACCGCTTCAAAACTGGTAGGTGATGGATTCGATCCTTGTATCGAGGAAATTTTCAATGTTTCTCGATCATGAATATTTATGGACTCTAGAGTCGCTAAATACCTTAGCAGTAATAAAGTTACAAAAGTAGTTACAATATTTTATCAATAGCAAATTCAGGGGTAGCTATGGGGGTCGAGTCCCTTTGCTTTAATGTATCTGATATTGAATCTTACCGCAAATTTTAAACTAAATTAATTTGAATTTAGGAAGTAGTACACTACCTATAAAACAATCTTCACCAATTATTCTTAACTTAATAAGTATTAAGTTTCAAATTTTTTAGTCATTTAGATACCTTATTGAAATCTACCCTCAGTGGGGTCAAGATTTTTCCAAACTAAAATCGTAGATCTGCTACTGAATTAAATCATTAGTTTTAAATCCAAATATAGTTTACTTATGAATAGTAAAACAATTACATTAAAAAATCAATTAGCAAAGTAATTTCCTAGGAGTTGAACTCCAATTGCTTTAGTAAAAACTAGCACCAATTTGAATTGAATTGTTTATTTATATGAACTTTAAGGGTATCTAAACATCTTAAGATTTTATTTGAATTTTAAAATATTACAATTTGCTTATAAAATTTTCATTTTGCTAAAAAAAAATTCCGAAACTTTTGAAACAAATTAGGTACAAGTTTTTTGAAAATGAAATTCAAGTGTGGTTTTATAGTGTTCTTTGTAAGATTCTTTGCATAAGCTATATGTGCTTGTATCGTGAACTATTATTGTTTTCAAAAAAATCGAAATTAAAATATGATTGTATAAATTTCCACTAAAGAAGTCAAATTATGTTAAATGACATCACACATCAGTAACGATTTGGTAATACTTAAGAGAAACTTTGTGGTTTATTCCATAAGGTTCGTTAACTATATGTAACTTCGTTGAATATATTGGCAATAAGATTTGTCCCAGAAAATCACGAATATATCTTTAAAATTTATATTCATTTCTATTGTCATAGTCTTATATTTTCTGTCTTTATTGTATTATTGAATACGAACAGTGATGGATTACATCTAGGCCCGTGAGGCCCAGGCCTTAGAACGACATAATTTTAGGGGTGGCATAATTTTCGAAACTACAAAATTATAAAAACGAAGAATGTAGGAGCAATTCAAATCCAAAAATTGATTTGAGTTAGTTTCTTCAGTAAAGTATTATAAATATCTTTTTATAGAATTTACTTTCCAATTTATCATATCACATTTTCCAATTGTTAAATTACTGGCAATTAGAGAGCTGCCATTCCGGGGACATGCAGAAGAAATTGGAGATGTCCATAATGGTAATTTTTTAAGAATCACAGAACTTTTTGCTAAATTCGATTCTTTTTTGCCAGAAAATTTAAAGTCCTATGTCGACCCTGGTTGTCGAAATACGTCATACTTATCTAAAATAATCAAATATGCTTACGATTCAGAAGAGTTTCAGAGATGCTTCGTAAATGAATATATTCTCTTACATTATCTTCTTAGAGGTTCAATACTGAAGATATCCGAAAATATAATATGGAATATATTGTTTTACGGAATCTTCGAGATGTGTATCTTAATGTTGGTATTGCTCTGTGTATTTGTTGAATACCAGCGCCAAATTGTTCTGGAGAAAGATCTTTTTCCACCCTGGAAAGGGCGAAAAGCTATTAACGTTTAGGTGTAGCCCAAGATTTACTTTATGCTTTGTCATTATTATCTATTAAACCTCAATTAGTGTAAAAAATCGATTATGATGATATTAAAATAATTAAAAAATTATTTATTATTTAAATATTTGAAAATTAGATGTTTTATCTTCATAAGCACTTTGTTATGGAACAAGGGCGGTATATCGAATGGAGCCTAGGACGGCATCAGACCTAAATCTACCACTGAATGCGAATTTTATGTCAGTTGAAATTTAAAACTTTCTTAGCAAATACTTAAAATGACTTAAGTACAAAAAATATATACATATATTTTTTTCATGCTTATTACACACTTCTAAAGCAATGTTCCCCCAACGGTCGGGTTACTATAAGGGTTATTGTGGAACTAGAGATTGGAAGAACGTCTTAAAAGTTAGATTAATCTTTACTTCTTTCAATAACTATCATAAGCTGGACTAGTGAACGTTAAGGTTTCATCTTTGAAACATTTTATGGGAATAATATGGGATTTTGGGATAATATGGATTCTTATAGAATATTTCTGGAAACCGTAAGATTATGCATTCAGAGATTACCTATTGTGTTTTGATTCTTAGAAAGCAAAAGCATTGGCTTTCGAATGCAACTCGTGTTGTACAGAAAACGGTAGCGACTATCCAATCCTTTGGGACCTATTTCTCTTTTCTACTGGATTTTTAACTCATGTAATCGGTAGATAAGTAATATGTAAATCGGTGGATTTACAAATTTGCCGCCAGTAGTCTATTCAATTTTCGCCGCATCTACTAATCTTTGAAATTCGGTACCCTATTTCGCAATCATATAAATTATATATTAATTCTATCAATGGAATTCTAAATTGTGTTCTATCGCCGCTATTACATCGATTTTCCCTATGATTAGCAAATGTTTAGGCCAAATGTACCACACCTGAAAATTTTCCGTCTAAGGCGGAAAATTTGCTGGTAAATCCACCTCTGTAAATTTGTGAGAATTTTCATCCCCCCATTTCCTGTAAAAGTGATTATTTTGGACCAAAGAAAAGAATAGAGTTAAATTTTTTAAAAATTTTACTGTAAATCAACATAAGAAAATGAACACACATTGATCCGTAGTTTTTAGACCTTTATATTTTTTTTATATTTTCCGCCCTAAGTGGAAAATTTGCTGGTAAATCCTCCACTGCAATTGTGTGAGAATTTTCATCCCTCCCCCGCTCCCTGTAAAAGTGATTATTTTGGACCAAAGAAAAGAATAAAGTTAAATTTTTTAAAAATTTTACTGTAAATCAACATAAGAAAATGAACAGACATTGATGCGTAGTTTTTAGACGTTTATACTTCCAACTCTTTAATACCTATGTAAATTATTTTGATATATATATATAGGATATAATCAGCGTAGGTGTGAGAAATTATCCAGCTGTTTTTGATAGCAAGAATATTTAATTTTTCGTTTTCATTGATACATATGTAAAAATTCTTTGTTAATTATATTTACTTTAGGTTGTAATCATTTAATAGACTTTTCGGAATAAGTTCTCTAAATTATAAAGAAAACTATATTAAAGTTAATCATTTAGTTTGGAAGAGCCAGGCGTACTAAGGCTAAGTACGAAATGGCTAAGTACATATATAACAAATTTTTTATCAACTTCAATTTTCATTAAATAACTGTAAAACATTCGTTTGTCTCCTTTTATAACATTTGCTATTTAAAAATGTGTTTTTTTTTCTAGTGATTACGGCGTAAACAATTGTTATGGCCTTCACCGACACTATGCATAAGTTCAAAAAATGTAACATTTTTTTTTAATTTGAAATAATCAGCTATGGGGAATTCAAGCAAATTTAGCTAAAATATTCATTTAATGGGAATACAATTATTTGATAAATGAAAGTAAATACTAAATTTCTTGATTGAAAGGAAAAAAGGGAAACGGAAGAACTATCCTTAAGTAATTTTTCATGGGACATAAATTTGTCGTAATAGCAGTTACAGAGCCATTTGCTGGTTGATTTTCTTTGTAAAAGTTTAATAGACCTAAAAAGAAAATTACGGCATCTTGTTACATTCGTTGTATTTCTTGTGTTGAGAAAATTGGTTTTTGGAAAGTAGGATAAATAGTATAATGGTTGTTTTTCCCTCACTTAATATCGATCGGCATTTTACCTTAAATGTGACCGTTTATCTTTAACATTGAGCTTGTTTATGTGACATAATTTTGTTATTTTTCAGTTAGTTGGATTTATTACGATTGCGTTCGTGGGGAAAAACAATTTGGTTACAGCTAGGAATTTCTGGGCTGTGGTGCAAATTTATGGCGACCACGCGCCCTTGTTAATATTGTACAACTAATAAATTTCGGTCAACAGTAAATAATAATGATGCGAGCTTGTTTGTTTTGGTAGAGGTCCTTTACGGTTTTGGAGTTCGATTTTTGTGTAAAAGATTAAATACTTTTTTCTCTTATGTTTTTTTCATTGGTGCAGAAAATTCAGTTCTTTACGGGTATGCTGCACGAGTATGCTTAATTTTGCTTAATTCATATAATACAATAGTATTCATATAATACAGTAGTATCTGCCTATTGCTAATACCAAAAAAGTTAACAAAATATAGAAACTTACAGTCCTTGGCCATTGAATTAGGACCCCCTAAAAATTATTGTAGGTTTTGTGAAAACGGGTTAAAAACTTTGTTTTTGAAAGTAATTCAATAACTCAAAAACTTATTCTAATGTTGATTTGATAATTATTTTTAAAATATGTACACAATTTGTTAATTTATACTAATATTTGGTTAAAGCACCTCTATTTTTAAAACCATGGCTAATCATTTCTATAATTAGCGCTGTTTTGCTATGTTTCGGTAACTTTAGATTTTAAATATCAAGATACGGATTATTGGAAGAGTAAACTTGGGTTTTACAATAGGATTAAGATCAGGGGAATAACCCGGTCAAGTATGAACTGGGATTCCGGAGGTTTTTGATTTATTTTTTATGCATTCGGCACTATGTGAGAGTGCACCTTCATGCATTAATTTGTTCCAAGTTCCTCTGCGTCATAAATCATCAAAATATCGTCCATTAGTTTTAAATATCGATTGCTATTCATTGTACAATCAACAAAATACAGCGGTCCAGGACCTTCTACTTATATACAGGACCATATCATTGTGAATGATGGGTGTCTTTTAAATGTTGAAGTACTATCTTTCTAATATCTTTCTTCAGATTTTCCCGAAGAAATTTATAGCTTCTAACCGACACTCATCGCTAAAAACTACCTAAAAAATAACAATTTTATAACATTTTTAAAAGTACATTACTTGATAGAAATAATAAATAGTATAAGAAGTGTGTTTTAAATTATTTTTACCTTTGTAAAATCTTCTACGGTAAAATGATGGTACTCCCTGGGAAACTGAAGCCTGATTTTGTTCATTTTTAGGCCAGCTTCATACAATCGTTTTCGTAACGTCCTCATGGAAATTGGTATTCCAAAATTAAGTAGATCAAGATGCAAATTTTTTAATGTTGAAAAACGATTTTCTTGAATATCTTACGATCTATTCGAAGCTTTGTTTACCTGACTTCTCCACAATTTCAATGATTGTTGAGATTCATTCGATTGGTGGTGATGATGACTTTTCATGGATTCTCAATACGGCTTGATGGGAAATTCATTTTTCTTAAAAATTTTCCGAAAGGAAAATTTGTTGGTCATATTAAAGCCAGTACGGTTGATCGTTTATTTTCACTAATATCTTTACCTGTACCCACTTTTTGATATGCAATTACAAATAAGGAAGCAATCGTACTTTACTCTTGAACAATTGTGTTGAAATAAGCTCTCGAAAGTACTTATATATTATAAGAGTTTGTGAAAAAATTACAATTTTAAACTTTTCTTGTAACCTTATATATACTTTTAAGAATATTGCTGAATGATATATTTAAAAGGATTTAACTATAAACGATTCCCAGAAAATTAGTAGGGTTGAAAGTTAATTAAGATTAACTTAAATTGTTTCAATAATGCTTATTCAAAGATAATAAGAGGATTTTTATAATTGTTAATACCTTTGGTTTTTTATGAAACAGGTCGATGTTTCAAGGAATTGACAAAAATATTAGTGGTCCTATTTCAATGGCCAGGATATATCCTTTTTTCATCCACCTATAGATGCATTTCTTACTACAGAATGTAAGCATCATGAAGCTAAAGCTTCAAAATTAATCTCGAATTTAAATCTCCGAAATGCAAAATCTGAACTATTTTTAAAAAAAACAATTCCAAATTTTGGAAATTATTATTATTCTTATTGCTACTGTTGATTGTTTTTATGATTGTTGTTATTGCTATAAAAATTACTATTATTGTTATTGTCGCTATTGATTATTAAAAATCTTTGTACTTATACAGCACAAATCTACTGGGACTAGTGCTTACATGTGATTGTCTATGGATTGAATGCACTTATTGCGACCCTATGCAGATTGTGCAATTTATTTGAAAATAAATAAAAAATTGGAAATGGTTATTTATACACAGAGATGAGACATTTCCAAATAGTAGTACCTATTTGACATGCAAAATCCCTATTTCCATTTTGTATTTAAATACAAGCGCTTTCTATAGGAAAGCATTTTCTATTTTATTTGAAATACTTTTTAGGGCGTATTTGCAAAATATTTTTTGATAATTTTTTTTTTAATTGTTATTTCGTTGCTTTATAACTACTAAGGTCTTTGGGGTCTCTAGGGTTTATAAAAATCTGTAGTCGAGTAATATAGAAAATTTGCTTGCTACGAGGATTGAACCCAACACTTACCAGTTTTGGACCACTCGGCCACTAGTAGGCTTGACAAAATTTGTCAACTGTAAATTAATGTGGCAAAAATAGTTGTTTTTTTTTATTTTTTTAATCACTATGGCTAACAAAAGCAAAAAGATGCTGGAGATTAAATTAGCAATAATTATAATTTATCCTTTGTTTGGATAAAAATCTAATAAAATAAAGGAAAGAAAAGAATAATTTAAAGAAGTATTTTGCATTTAATATTTTAAATATAAAATGAAAAAATATTTCGTATTTTATGTTTGAAATAGAAAATGTAAAAAATATTTGCATTTTGTACTGAAATAGATTTCTTAAACTTTTTTACACATCTCTGTTTATACAGGAATGATTGTTCAAATGCAAATATTGCATTTATAATACATTAAAACCAAATCAATATAATTTTTCTGAAAAATAGGAAAAATTACACAAAATTGTACTCCCCCTGGCAAAATTTGTATTCTTACTACATTATAGAGGTTAAGGAATATTTATATATTCGAATAGCTACATGAGATTAACGTTGAAGCTTAAATTGGTTAATATTACATAATTTTATTTTTGTAACCGAAATTATTGGAAATATCCTAGCAAATACAAGTCCTACTGGAGGCTAAGTCGTTAAGATTATGGTTCTGTAATTAATTAGTAGACTTTGGGAGATAAAAACATATCTTGGTTTACTATACCATTAAGAACAATAGAGTCATTAATGTTCAAATTTGTTTTAAAGTGTTTCATAAATAAAACTAAAAAAGAAATACATAACTACATAGTATGAAATTTGTGTACAAAAAATTTAAAAAAAAAATTAAAATACCAGTTTGTTATCTTTGTCAAGGGAGTTTTGCTTCCATCCCATAACCCCTCGTCGCTAACTGGCAATAAAAACGCAACAAAATGACAAAAAAAAAAGAATTAAATCAAATATCGGTTTTTCTTGGTCATAAACATTTCTTTAACGACCCAGTGTCCCACAAAAATTGTGACTATTAAAAAAAGGTTTACAGTTTATACGACAGTTTGCAAAACACTGGTGCAGTAGGTAATAGTGCCGTTAGGTACAGTGATAAACTTAGATTTTCTTTTCCCAAATAAAAAAAAATCACAGAAACTTGCTCGTTATTCTTAACGACATTTGAAGTATTGATCTCGACCCCACACAAGTGTGACCAAAGAAATCGAAAGTATGAAAAGGATTACAAAAAAGATTACCTACGTCTAATTGGATTCCATAAATTCATGCTAAGTGGTGTTTAAAAGAATATATTTCACCTCTAAATCGAAGTTTTTTCTTCGTAAAAAGAAGTTTATATATTCAAAAGATCCTTTTAAAAAAAATATATTGGAAACAATTCGAGTTTTCCGTATAAAGCAGTTATTGCAGTTATTTTTAAATTGCTTAATTAATATTCATGAACTTTTTACCACTCTAGTTTTGATAAAAAAACGAACCAAATAAAAATAAATTTCTACCTAAAACGTTACATTTCATTAAAAAAAAGCGCATCCACTTGTATTTTGTTTTGAACTTCATGAAAGTTTCTCAATGAATTTTCAAATAGCATCCCTGTAGAAGCCAAACAAAATACAAATATAAAGTTTTTTTTTTCAGAGTAAAATTTGAAATGATTCTTAATAAATAACAGGTTTATGTTTTCAAACGAAATTCGATTATAATGTAGTTAGTATTTTTAGGTAAGTTTTAAAAAAAAATCTTAATGAAATTGATATGAAAAAGTGTAATTTGACTCTCATTAAGCAGAAGAAATACTATCTTGAGCTCTTAAGTATTAGAAAAACCTATTTATAAAGTGATAAGAAGTAAAAGTCTATAAATATCCACGAGAAAATTTAGGTATAGTTATAGTTATGAGTCATCTTGGAGTTACACTTTAAGGGTTTCGTTTTATATTTTAATTTATACCATTTTATGTACCTAACTAGCTGATCCCCGCAACTTCGTCTGCGTAACGTAGGTGAAGATTATGTTTTCTTTTCAAATTTTCCATTTGTAGTGGTTTATGAAAATTTTTATTTTTCTTATTTCTTTTATGAAAAACATAATCATACTTAAAAACACTATTTCGTCAACTTTAAAGACACATTTAATAAACTGTTGCAAAGAATAAAATTGTTCTATGTAATAATTAATTAATTTTCAAAAAATATTTATAAATATCTAAAAAGAGTATGTCTATTGCGTATAGCTACGGTAGGTATACCTACCGTAGACCAGATAATCTGTAAATCAATCAGCATCTATACATAAATAAAAAATATCGCCAAGATCAATAAAGTTGGTCTTAATTATAAGTAAAATGGGGTGACCATGCGATATTTTTCAAATATCCTACATTTTTAAACTTGTAATATCTTTCGAATGGAATGTTCAAATTGAATAACTCAAAAAGTTATATAATGGTATTGAAGCAAACTTAAATATGAAGTCATTTATTTTGATAAGGATTAATCCCTAAGTATAAATAAAAGAGCTTTTATAGCGGTGGCATTTGTATATATTTTTTAAAATGAAAAACCATTTATTGTGACATAACTATAATAGTTAGACATATGCTGTCGCTCTATTTTTTGTAGATAATGATATGTTCTGCAAAATTGTACTACATTATTTTGTTCTATAACCAATAGTTTTCGCAGCGCACGCGATAAAAGAATGTTTTTTGGTAATTTTTTCAGACCTTGGGTTACATTATTGGAGTTTTAGTATGGATCCCTAACTTTTTTGAAAATTTAATATAGCCTATGTTCGCCGGAAATAGTGTAGCTTCCCAACAGTGAAAGAATTTTTCAAATCGGTCAAGTAGTTTTGGACCCTATTCAAAGCAAACAAACAATCAAATCTTTCCTCTTTATAATAATAGATAGATAGATTAGAAATTCGTCTAAATTCGTTTAAAATATCATCTATGGAAAGAAGTGTCAAAAGTATACAACATTTGTACACTATAATTACTGAACATATTTAGATACCTAGAATAGTTATTTAAGATTTAAGATGTTTCCATTAATTTTATCCATTTTATCATAATGTATTCTATATGTATTCATATGTATTCTCTGTCAAGAGATAAAATTTGTTGGTGCTATGGGGATAATTGCTGGAAATATTATATTTAATTACATTTAAAATTTTTGCCACTAATAGATGAATCAAACTACGTCTAGAGGATTCTCTGTTATAAGGGATTTTGATTACATGACCATGAAATTTAATAACCTTTATGGATCCACCACTTCTATGAATAAGGGATCTCTATTCCATAGCCATGAAATTTGAATTTATAGACTTTTATCAAGTATATTTTTTAATGGAAAAATTATGTTCTGTAACAATTAGTGCAATATAAATTTTTTTTCTGATAAATGAAATATATTTTCCGGGCTTACTGCAAAAAATATTTGCTTCTAAAATAAGCGAAGTTAATTTATTGTTTCGTTTGTAATTTACTTTTAACAGGTGTGGATTCGGAATTTTACTTTGGGGGTGGGAGGGAGGTTTATGAATTTGTTCTTGTAAGAACCCAAACATTGCAAATCTTGATGAATCTAAATGAATACTATGTATCTTAAGGATTTAAACGTAAAGACTGATTAATTAGGATTAACTTTTTTTCCCTACGAAAATATGATCATATATGGAAGTTTCGGTTTCGGTCGTAAAAACTAGTTTCGGTCGGACACTATGAATAACTTTTACATTGACAATTGGTAAATGTTGGTTTTTTGAGTAAAACAATGTCATAAAATGATTAGAAAGCTTTTCAATCAAATAATATTCTCGAAACGATAAGCTAGGTATATCGAACTATATTTCTTAGTTGCATTTAAATTATACAATCCTTGTTAAAGTAAATAATATTTCCATTCCGGATTGCTTGAAATAATAATTTATAGTTATTTTAATCATAATAAAAGTATCTTAAAATCAAGCCATAAAACATTTTCCTATCTTTATTATTTGTATTGAAAAACAGGGTTCAAATTTCAACTTAATTGGGATAGAAAATTCAATAGTTTGCTATAAAATTTTTAACTTTTTTTTCATCCCTTTAGTTTTTATGGTCATTCAACGATGAATTTTTCCTCAAAAATTCGTATCTTTGCTCTTAAGTATCTCCCACTGGGAAAATTTTATAGATCTGAAATTTAAATAATTTAAAGCTCAATAGTCTTTCTGGTTAAAAAATTACAGTTATTTGAAATGTGATGGAAACCATATCCGAATCTATATAAATTGACCTACATTTTAAGGTTGACCATGTTTTTATCAATCATATTTTTTATATGTTAATAATGTTATGGTATTCCTTCTCTAAATTATTGATTTTCCTCGTTATTTTACAAAAGTTATGGCTTTGAATTCAGAAGCATGAAGATTGGTTCTTTGACGCTACTGTATGACGAATTATAACATGTTATTCCACCAGAAAATTGCATTTTATAATTGATTTGATGGTTTAAAGAGTAAATCAAATTGACAATTTTACACAAAATTGTAATAAAAGTAAAAATTTTTTAATCTTTTTTTTTACTTTAACTACTACTTTAAGCTTACTCGCTTAATTTACTATAAAATATTAATATATTTGTTATAGCATTTCTCTCATACGAATATATTAGGTGTACAAGAAAGAAATTTCGTTTTTTTAACATTCAATTAAAATACCAAATTTTCTTACTACTCTTGATTTTAAATCAATGATATAATCAGCTTCAATGGTATCAACGTTTTAACATCTATTGAGCAAATTTTTAACACCAAATTAGTAAAAATCAATTGATTACTTAGGAAAATATCAAAAAATTACATTTTGAACATCACTTAAGCTTTTCAGCTTTTAAACCGCTTAGTAAATGGTTGTAACGATTGAAATAGAAATCTGATGGAATAACTTTAGAAGATTATAGTGCAGATTATAGTAGAGCAATATTCCCCCCCCCAATTTATTAGTGTTTTCCAGGGCTTTTCTTTTGCAGAGAAGTTTTGCATTACCATGATGCAGCATAGAATTTTCTCTGATAACAGTTCTTTGGCATTTTTGAGTATTTGACCAAAATTGATTAGGATTATTTAACAACTCTTTGACATTTTGGCATACATTTGGCACCATTTCCTTCCTTAACTTCTTAGTGGTTAAATTTTTTGCTATTCTTCGTTGGTACCAGTTGGAGAAATGCAAGTTATCGAATTTAAACTTAAAAAAAATCATTTACATTAATGATCATCTAATAAACTTAGATAAACATTAACATAATAATGTTTTAAGGAACAACTTTGTATTGATATACAGTGGAGCTCGAAGAGCATATAATACCGATTTGTATTCCTTTGGGTTTTTGTTCTAACCATTTCAATATAGATTTTGCAATAAGAAATATTTTGTAATTTTTTATAAGTTAATAAGTTACTCTAATTATAAAATGTTTTTAGTACCACTATTAAATAATTTATAAGCGGATAAATGGCAATTGAATGACTATAGGTTTAACAACGAAATTACTTTCCAGTACGTCTAATACAATCTTTTGCAAGTATGACATAAGTATATAGTCTAAGACAGTCTAAGAGCCCCATTTATCGGAGTTTGCGCAATGGCTCAAAAAACGCATGCTGCTGGTATTCAGCATTCTTATCTAACTAATAGAGTCGTGCATCTGAACCAATCTGAACATTTAAATTTCAAAACGTCATATTTTTCGGTATCTTTAAAATTGTCTGCCACATTAACCGCGCGATAATGGTCTGCCATGATTATTTTTCAATAATAGCAATAATATATTTTTAAATTTCCAAACGGTAGCCGTGATCAAATACTTTTAAAATTAGTCAATTTTTAATACCTGAGGTACCTGCGCAACACCTACGCCCGCCACGCCGGACTTAGTGACTCACGAATTCATGTATGTTCGGTTATGGAGACTCCCTGTACAACAATCTAAGTCTGGTCAATTACATACAGGTTGCCAACCACTGGCTCTTAGAATAATATATATGGAGAAAAAAATTGTAAGAAAAATTACAATAATAGTCGTAATTTTTGTTATTCATTATTGCAGCGCTGCAACCCGATCGAAAGTATTGTAATTTTCAAAAATAGTTAAGATGCATTCATACCGATAATTTTTACTATAATTTTTTTCTATGTATTTTCCTTATTTAATTATTTATATTCCAAGCGTTTTTTTCAAAAATTATTCAGGTTTCAACTATATTCCAAAAACAAGAGTAATGAGTTACTCTAATCATAAAATGTCTTTAGTACCACTTTGAAATAACTTTTATGCAGATAAATGGCATTTGAATGATTATAGGTTTGAAAATGAAATAACTTTCCGGTTCACCTAATATATCCTCGACTAGATTATAGATAAACTTTTTCAATGAATTGTGAATATGTCGTATTATTTTGTATAATGCTTAACCTTCTATAATAAAGTATCGCGATTTTGAATATAGAAATTTTGCGAAAGTTACTTTATAAATACAGAATATTCTCACTAATCCGGCACTTCGATAGATCGGCACGTCCAATAATCCGGCACCCTTCGCACACGCGTCTCTATACCTGTAGATACATTTATTCCCTCTTTGAAATGTTTTATTTTATTCATTACCTATGACTTTTTCACTATAATCCAGTAATCCGAACATTCCAATAATCCGGCACCCTCCGATTTTAAATAGTGCCGGATTAGTGAGATTACACTGTATTATTAAATTCAATAAGTTTTAATTTGAATCGAGGAGCATCTTAATTTGTATAAATGATCTCCTTATAGTATGGCGAGGAGTGCAACTTGGATAATTTGATTTTTTTTTTGACTGTTTAGCACTGAATTTTCATAATTATCTACTATTGATTTGTTAAATAACAGTTAAAGCTATCAAATTATTAATTTTCTGCCAATAAAAAATTTTTTTGCCGTCAAAATTTTAAGCCATTTTAAGTAATACCATAATTATTATTTTTGCAGACCTTATAAAACACTGTATATAGCTCTTAGTAATTAATAATTTTGGATTCAATCTTTTAGAAATGGGTTGCATTTCTTTATTTTATTTTTCTTTAAAAAAGAAAGGTAGTTATACCACTATATTCTCTATTGTTACTCGTTTGTTACTAATAATCATTAGGTAAAAAGAAATAACGACAAATAACTTTTATTTCTGACACAGAAAAGAATAATTACCCTTTCAACTTACTTGATTAACTATATATTTCGATTTCTTCTTTTTACGAGTTTTGAAAGCTAAAATTAACAATACATCTTCTTTCCACGCACGTTTTTCATTAGCAGACTTTTTCCTCATTGTTTCTGTTACTTACTTATATTCTTTTTCTATGAATTTCTGTTTCATTCGGTTATGTTTAATGAACTCCAATATTATTTTGTTCTCGTTAATTTTGTGAAATTCAACGTTTCAAATACGGAACACATTCATGTTCTATTTTTAAATTTATGCCTCGAATATATATTAAAATTATAAAACCGTTGAAATAAGAGAAAATTAATTTTACTATACGTTCAAAGTATCGTAAAATGAGCACCGACGAAACGAAAAGTTTTCACTGAACAAATTTATAATGGAAAAGCTTCGCTGCTATATATATGTATATATTTTCTGCATAAAATTAAAATCAATTTTGTACGAGAAACTAATTTTACATTATTAAATTTTCTCTGAAATCAGTCATAATTGTTTTCCCTTTTTCCCTTCCGTATTTTTTTGATTTAATTATTTTTTTTTGTTGGAATCAAAAATAAATAGGTTGGAAGAATATTTTTCACAGAGATTGGAATGAGTTCATAAATTATTTACTGAAAGCTTTGAAAACAGATGTAGTAATATGAATAAGATACGAGTATTTGTTTTCCATCCGTTTTCTTGTTAACTAATATATATTTTAAGACTTACAGTTTATGTAATATAATTGAATTATATCTATCATTTATTATTGAATCATAACATCATATTATATAAATTTTAATTCAATTATATTTTTATCGTCGAAAAGCTTTTTTCTAGTTTGATACTTCTCCTTGTGTAAATAAATATTTAAAAGTATTTATTTTTTATTAAATGCGCCAACATTGAGCTTTATAGAATAGTAAAGCTCATGCAATTTTTATATGTTAAAGGAAAGAAAATATGTCAAATTGACGAAAAAACGTAATTATAAATTGAGTTAGCTTAGTGACTTAGAATTTTAGTTCAAAATCTTTTATATTATTGAGTTAAAAGCACTACTAGGGTAGAATGGGACTTAAAGATCCGCGGGTATAAAGATCCACCATGAGTATCTAAAATACTAGTGGCATATTGCTCTATTTAACTATAATGGTAGAGATGAGAAAGTGTAAGAAACATTTCGAGGGTACCCTGGTAGTTAAGCTATATCACAGATAGGAGATTTACGACGGTACCTCGATATTTTTCGAAAGTAAAAATTTTAATTATTATTCTTTTCGGTTTCCGGCAGTAATATTGCTTTGACTAGACTAAAACATAATTTAATAGTACATGAGATTTAGTGGTATTTCATGATTTATTATTATTTTTAACTAATTTAAACAGTAAACTAGTTATAACGTACTAAAAACACTTGAACGTAGCTGGAGTAAAAAGGTCCACGTGGACCTTTTCCTTAACCCAGCCACGTGAAGGTTGGATTTAACACAATCTTTGCAAAAAATGGGCCCCTGAAAACTATATTTCTAACCGAGGGTTCTTTTACTTCGTTTGTTATAATTGTGGTTCAGGCAATGATGAGTTTGATTAAGTTATGATAAAAGTTTAAAAAAATATTACTTCTCTTTCAATTAATGTCAATATTATTATAAAGAAAGAAGAGTTTTATGGTATGTTTAAAATGACTGAAATAAAATTTTCCAAATGAGAATCCAGAAATATTTCATTGATTCAAATACTGTTTTTAATTCATAAGACATGTTAAATACTTAAAATTAATACAGGACCTTTTTGCTCCCTTAGCCGTTCCTTTTTGCCCCTACTAGGGGGCAAAAAAATACAGACGACAAGGTCTAGAAAAAATGTAAAAAGACAAACTTCTATATGGATGATTCCATTAAAAATTAAATTAAACATGGCCAGATATTTGTTTGTTTGATTAGCATTATACATTTCAAATTAATACGGTTGGTTTTCACAATATAATACGGAATAGTAAAATTGGACCTTTAAACCCCTTTAACACCCTACCCTACACAAAGATATATTTTTATAAGGAATACTTGGAATACTAATTTTATACTTGAAGAAATTATTACAAAGTTGACGAAATTAAAGCTAAAATATACCTATAATAAAAATTCATAGTTTTTAATTATTCATTCCCCTTTCGTCATATGTAAATTACGGAGAGTTTCCGTAATATAATAGGTATTTACTGTTGTTTTATAACTACTAAATTTTTCACTGAATCTAGAAATTATAAAAATCTTTAATCTGAAAAATGATAATAACTCTTGGTTACTTCTCCAGCAGGTCCTTGTTTTATAAAAATATTTTTTTCAAATTTTTGCTATTATTACATTTTACCATTTACCAACAAAGTACACAAATCAACTGGGAAGGAAGAGATTCGTTAATAGATGGCCAATACTTAAATTACCTACGTTTTGCCGATTATATTGTAATGGAGAGTACTTGCACAGTAGAACTCCAGAAATGGGGGGGGTCATGGGTCCAAGGAGTACAAGACCGAAAAGAATGGAGAGAAATGGGAGAGGTCTTTATTCAAAAGTGGAGCTTAGGAGACTAGAAATAATAGTTCTTACTGGTTCTTACCGACAAAAGTGGTAATAAATTTAAAAAAAAGTAAACTTTGCTTTTATTCTTTTGGCAATTTAAAGGTATCAACAGTAGTATCTTTATAAAAACATAGTACACGATTAAGTATACTAATATGTATTTTTAGCTTTTAAATGAGACGTAATATTGTAATAGTTTACTCCGAGTTACGTATACTTCGGCTTAGCCATCATCTGATTATTGAGGTCTTTTAATTAATCTCCACATATTTTTGTTTAAATCGCAGATTTTTTGCTATGGAATACATTTTTCAATTGTCTATTTTTAAATTTATTTTTACCAATTTAAAAATATTGATTTCCATTCTTTCAGGTCTAAATCGATGTATAATATGAAGGATATATCAGGATGTGGTAGACTAAATAAATTAGCAGTGTTTTACTTCTGTTATTTCAATGTAACGTTTCGTTGTTGTTATTCCAACTTCATCAGGCAACTTGTAAATATTAGATAAAAACACATAGTCCCATGATTTAAAACAAATTCATACGCCAGACTTGTTGATTAAACACACCGGAGTTAAGATTAAGTATTGGTATCATATAAATAAAGTATGATACTAAAATTAAGTATTGGTATTATACTTTATTTGTATGATACCAATACTTAACTTCAAGTCCGGCGTGTTTCACCAACAAATCTGGCGTATGAATTTGTTTTAAATCATGGGACTATGTATGTTTATCTAATATTTACAGGTTGCCTGATGAAGTTGGAATAACACTAACGAAACGTTGCAATTGAAATAAATTCACAATTTCACAATTTAAAAATAAAAAAAAGAGTACCAATTAGGAAAAGTGTTTCAGAAATACATTTTACAAAATACAGAACGATTGTTCCTAAGAATTTTCGGTCTTAGGATTTTGAATTACGAATAATAGTTTCAGGGAATATAATAGTTTCAGGGAATATGGATTAGGAAACATAACTGGGAATTCCTTCTAATAAGTCTTACACCACATTTAAAACTTTCTACTGTAGCAATGGTGTTACCTTTTATTAAAAAAATCAATTTGATCATTTTTTCATCATGTCGCTTTAATATAAGAAGTATAACTTCAAAAATCAGGTAATGTCCAAAATGTTTCAATAACACTTATACACTATTGTTGGCATTGTTAACTCCTTGATTGTGGGGAAGAAAAAAATATTATTGTAGTATCATTTTCATTTAAACAATAAGTAGATAAAGTTTTTACAGTACATTATCCGGTGTTTCTCAAGCTTTGATGAATCCCCCCCCTTACTTTTGACAGTAGCCCTACTGCTATTTCTCTAAAAAATTTTATACACAAAAACCTTGATTTTTGATATTAATTTTCCTTCCCAATTGTTAATAATATAGATATAACAATATTTTTGAATTATCATTCTTAATTATATGTGCCACCCAAACAATACACTTCCTTTGTTGAACTTTAATCGAATTTTAACTTTGAAACAATAATCCCTTTGGTAACATTTTCACAATAAAATTTCTTACAATTTTCTACCGAAATTAATTTAGGTTGGGCTTTTAGCATTTCGTTTATTTATTCCCCAGAGAATTTGGCACATACATATTTTATACTCAAAAGTGTTGGAATTATAGTGTACGCAATATGAATAAACAGCACTTTAAATTAGTTTTATTGTATCATTCCCAACAAAAATATCGATTTTGTAATTTCGTTTTATACATTGTTATTAAATTGCGTAGGAAAATGTACTAAAAACTTTACACTTTAAGCTCTCATTTTCGAGTGATAAAAAAAACTTTTAAAGATTTTATGTCGTTGTTTTTAAATGTTCATGTGACTAATATATTTTTTATTACATGTCTTTTAAATAAATGAGCTTAAATCGTTTATTTTTCTCGCCAATTTATGAAAGAAATCCGGTCATTCTAATTCATTAAGCTAAGTTATAAACTTTAGAGCTTGCAAAAGCTTTTCCAATTACTTGAATGTATTTACATATGTACGAGTATTTGAGGGCTTCGTGTAACACATGTTCAAGTTTTCAAGGCAAGTAAACTATATAGAAAAATGTAAGGAAAACATAATCCGCAATGCATCCATTTGAATGACATATTATTATGCGGATACAAAAAGCACATTATACAACGAACCATGTAATATATGCAGAGAAATTTATCACAGCAAAAGGTAGATCTATTAGTTTTATTTTATCGATTTGATTTTTTTTTTTCACTACTTTTATGCAAGTGGATATTTGTGGTTGATGTTTGAATACATGAATTACTAGCGAGGCAATTCATCATTGGGCTTTCAAATGAAAATCTATTTTTCCTCATCCATTCGGTTAATTTATTTTTCCGTTTTCAATTTTCCAAGTTACGTCTCATTGTAAAAAGGAAATTGTTTTTATCGTATCTAAACGTTTTTATGCCATTTGAAAATACGTGAAATGTGGCGAATGATTGTGACAATATTTTTTCTTTCATAAATTTACCAATGTCCATAAATTTTATTTTTCTTCAAATAAATTTCCACACTGGGCACCGTATTTTTCCGGTAAGATGTTCGCCTTTTATTTCCCTAAAAGGTTAAACCGAAGGCTGTACGTTTTACAGCAATTTACTCTAATTTCCATTTTCAGTTTAGTGCTCCCTTATTGCATTAAAACTGCGATAACATCAAAATTGAATTATGTTTCGAATAACTCAATTATCCGCTAGAACTATTTAAACGTCATTTTTCATTTATGACGGAATATTAATTATTAATTTCAGTCATTTAAATATTCGTTGCAACAATTAAATATTTATGATTTCACCTTAAAATTTCTAATGAAATGAACGAATTTTATATAGAATGCACTCGTAAGAGATAAATACATTACCTATGCTGCAAAATGGATGTTCAATTGTGTAATTTTATCGAGGAAAATTACATTTAAACGTATAATTGTCAAGTGATGCAAAACCGCAAAAACCTGTAATTCTTGTTTGATAAATATTATACATTTCTTTACAAATGAATTAATCGCATGTCTACATATATTATTAAGTAAGTTACAAATTTTCTTTTTGCTCACAATCTTAAAATATTCTATTAATCTTAAATAAGAATAAATTTAATACATTATTTTCTGTTTCGATTTTTCAAGGATATGCAGATTGATTCAAAATTTAGTGCATACATAGTTAATTTATTCTTTAGACCATTTTATAGTTATATTGATTTTCCTTCTACTTCTTTCAACTTTAATTTGACCAACTTTGTAATAATGTATATACAAATTATAACAGAAAAAAATTAGAATCATAACTTTTCTCGAACTTGCTATAATTTTCTATAGTTTAAATTTTTCTTATCGTTTAAAATTTGAAAAAATACCAATCTATACAATGGTGTGATTTTTTTTTCATTGATTTATATTGTCTTATGACCAGAGGCATCATCAGTGGCGTAGCTAAGTAACCAAAGACCCTGGGACAAATTAAAAAACGGGGCCCCACTGCTATGTAAACTGATTAGGTTTTATCAAATGAAAATATGAAATATACAAATACTTTAAAAATACTAAGCTACTTAAGCTCTTTTTTGTGCACTGCAGGGCAGGTAATAAAAATATTAAACAGTAACAACATAAATTACAATTAATATTTGGTGTAAGTTTCGCTAATAAAACGAAATAGAGAAAATTCAAGGGTGTATTATATAAAGGTCTGGCCTACCAACTGACTAAATAACAATTACATTTACAATTTTTTCCCAGCTTTAGTTTTCGCAAAAGTATCAATGACTTCGTTTAAATCCAGGCTTGGTGCGGTTTTGTTTTCAATCGCTATTAGCGATAAATGTCGGAGTCGAGTTTGGCCTATATTATTTCTTAAATATTTTTTAATTATTTTTAATTTGCTAAATGACCTTTCAGCTGCTGCAGAAGTGACAGGAATTGGAAAGAATAATAACATCGCTGTAAATACTTCCGTTAGGTCGCATTCTAGCACTCCATATTTGCTCATTATTTCCTTACATAATTGGTGAACTTCCAACTGAATTTCCAAAAGTTCAGTTCGATCGAGATTTCTGGTAAGGATTCGAGTTTGAGGGTCCCCGGGGCACTGCCCCTCCTAGTCCCTAGGTAGCTACGCCACTGGGCATCATCGTATACAGGCAATAGAGGATAGTTTATCCATAATGCGGGTAACAATCTATAATACCTAAATAGGTGCGAATAATAAGTTCTAAGTAACAAAAGTATAATTTAAAATGATCGATATAGCTTAAGATTACACTTATAAGTCGCTAGCAATACCTCCAATTTTCCAATTGGATTTATTGTACTCCACGAATGAGACGAAATTATGCGAATTGATTGGAATTATTTCTTGTAATTTTACACTTATGCATATAATTTTTCGCTATATTTTTCTTTTATTGTATGCTATGAGTTGTAACATGACAATTAGCGGCTATTGTATTGACTGTTGAAAAAGCCGTTTTCTTGCGATCGCAGGTGACGTGAGAAAAAGATAAAAGCAATCATAGAAGCGGATTGTATATCGTGACAAAATTTGAGTTAAATCGATGCAGAACTTTTTGAGTTTTTGAAATCTACCCAAACCAATATAACAATTTTATATATGTAGATAAAAGATAGATTATTTATTGTTTATTTAAATCAGAGATAGTCAGAGGTGGCCAACCCGCAGACCGCAAAAGGCACACCTTGAAAATTTTTTTGACCCGCGAAATATATCAGACTTTAATAAAATGTATATTTTTTATAATGACCAAAGAAGTGAAAAATAATATGTTAAAGATGTTTACAGTGTATCTAAATTTAGTATGGAAAATTTGAGATATAACTTCAAAAATGGCCCACGGAGTTATACTGAATTTCCGAAGTGGCCTGCAATATCATTTGGGTTGGCCACCCCTGATTTCAAGAACATAGATATTTAATTAAAGGGTCCAATTTATAACCAATTAATGGGTGTCCGTTTATTTATTTTAATCGGTCTTCTTCAGAATGCTACTTTTATTAATAATAATTAAACGTAAATAGACAACCTTTCCTTTTGAAGAAAAATTAGTTGCACTTGATTACAAAGTTTCTATCAAATCAGTAATGTTGTCTTTAAATTGGAACCATAAATGAAATCAGAATAAACATTGGTACAACTATTTAGAGAAGACTTGTTGGTGACCTTCATACTTTTTTTGGCGAAACACTACGGAGTATCTGAAAACAAAATATTATCGAAATCGAAAAACCTGTTCTTGAAATGTACGATAGAATTCAGGTAGACAAATATTAAAGTTCAATTTTTTCAACCTTCGATCCATAATGATCAATATTTTGAACAAAACCGGCTGAATTCCAAATAGGTGTGAAATTGCAAATTATTTGCTACCTGCTCTCAACTGTTGATATGAAATAGCATAGTAAAAGCTTGAAGGCCAAAATGTGAGATAAAGGTTGGCTCAAAGGTCTCATTTATGGAATTGGAAAGAGGTGTTAATGTGATTATAATTGACAACAAATAATAAATACCTTAAACTGGTTCCAAATATCTGTACGACATATTTCAGTCTGCCATTCTCTCGTTTTTGGCCTTCAAGCTTTTACTATGTTATTTCATATAAACAGTTGAAAGTAGGATGGTTTGAATTCCACTCTAGCTTACAGTTAAAATGATTTCGCACTTAACGTATGGAATCCCTACTAACAAAAGTCATAACAAAAATGAAACCACTCCAATTTTCATTTTAATAAATTCAAACCTATAACTGAGATTTTATATTTAAAATTGTATAAATATGATTTTATAATTTAGGAATTAAATAAATTCAAATCTTTAATTGGCCTAAACTTTTAAATTTAAATTTTTATAAGCTGTTAAGATGAAATCAGTTCATTTCAATTCGATTATAATATCAGTGAACTATAAACATATTCCTACTTGTATTTTGCGTATATATACAATTTAATAATATTTTTAATGTTTTTACAAACAATATTATTGATATCAATACTATTGATATGTATTAGGTTGTTCGGAAAGTAATTTCGTTTCTTTTTTTGTGATAATGCAAGACAATTTTTGTATAGTGAATAAATATTTTTTTAAATTATATTTTGGCCATTCTGGTTCAATACTTTTGCAATTTTTCTGGCTGTAGTATGATTTTTCACTAAAAAATCTTTTGCTCATTTTTCGCCGAAAACTGATCTTGGGGGATTTTTGACTTCCTCATTTGAAGTAAAGGTTTTACCGTCTAAAAGATTTTGCAGTGGTCAAAACCAATAATAAACCGAAGGTGCCAGATCTGTAGAATATGATGGGTATGGCAGTTTATATCATTCAAGTTGTAAAAGCTTTTGGGAGGGCACAAAACTTGTATGAAGTCAAATTTATCCCCATAAAAACATAGGGAACCCATATATCGGGATTCGAGGTTAATCCTAGGCCTTTCAAGTGGGTCATTGACAATTGAATTTGGTAAATTTTACCTTTTACCGATCTTACGTACTGTTATTCATCGATTTGCATCAACTAATGATTTCATTGTGGCTTTATCACCCTCAACCGGTCTTCCAGACCGTGATGCATCTTCGACATCAAAATTGCCGAATCGAAATTTTACAAACTAGTTTTGGCACTGGCCGTTAATACTTCTTCTGCTTACACTTTAGTTAATTTTTTTCTTAATTGAACAGCATTTTACCTTTTCTATAGTGAACAAATAATATATGAGGAAAATTCTGGTTTTTGTTCTCCATATTTAAAAAGACACGAACCAAAAACTATTGCGTAGAATCATTTGAGCTTTTTCACATACAAGCCTTGCTATATGAGCTCTCAAAGCATACAATGATTACACGGCTTAATTAAAAAATGAGTGCAAAAAAATACAATTAAATCTTTTGTCGGGAAAAAAACGAAATCACTTTCCGAACAACCCAATACTTGATTATGTTAATATGCAAATATTTTTTTTTGTTTATAAAATAGCAGAGGACCCGGTGAACTTTGTACCACCTAAAATTGAATTGCGAAAACCAATTGATATCGGTAATATTGCTGCATTTTGAATTATTTACAACAACAATACTTACTTACAATTAAATTAATATACATTGTATTTTACTTATTTAGATTTACACCTATCAAAGCTGGTAGAAAAAAGGCAAAGATGAAAAGTGTAGATATATATTTAAAAAAAGTATGGATTTTTGTTGTAAATATATAATTTCTCGAATAAATTCGTAAAAAAATAAATATAAACTTTAATCATTGTAAAGTTTCAGATCCTCGATGATGATAAATTGGTAAAAATATTCGCATGTAATAAATAGTTTTGACTGATTATTATTTGATCCTAGTCCTCTGAATATTTTTACCATTAAACTTAAATATTAAATATATAAATTAATTATAGGTGTAAGTTATAACTAATCAAAATTACTTAAAATGCGAAACGGATTAAATTGAACAATTTTTTTAAAAAAGTCATCCATTCAAAACAATTTATTTAAAAATGTGTCCCCACCTTTAGTTCAGTGATTATTTTCGTTTTGTTTCACCAAAGCCATTGTTGTTTATAAATATATATGTAGACTATAGTACCATAGATTCAACGTTCCAACAAAACATTTATTTCCTGATGTGTTCGTTTAAAATAATATGATAGATACGTTTTCCCTATATACGATCTATGCTATTTATGTAGTTTGTGGAGGAAGTGCAACATATTATTCACATCATGTTTGGATTGCTGAAAAGTTTATTTCCGTTGGGATTTTATTTTGTCTCCGATTGGATTGTACAATGCACGTTAATATAACACTTCACGATTGATAAAACTTGTGTTTTTTGCTACTTTAGTTGGACAGGCATTTCAACAAAAGAGAAATTGTTGTACTTTTTTGTGAACATTTCTATTTATGGTATTGTTTCCCTTTGTTGTATCAGTATACAATGTACCTGCTATTAGTTGAAGTTAAAATCTTTCTAAAATTACTTATAATAACAATAAAAGTAATCCAGCCGTGGTAATGTACATGTCCCAGATTTTACATAGGAATTATCACAGACATAGGAACAGGTTTTGTAGCTTAAACAATTTTCAATTTGTGACGTTTCGGTAGCTAATTGTTGACTTCAACTAATAAATCCATACTACAATCCAATTTACTTGCCGCTATAATAATTTTGTATAATAATGAGCTGTAAAAGTATCCCAATTCTGTATTATTAAGCAACTAGTAGTTGCCCGTTGCATTCGCAACTAAAGGTTTTATCTCAATAAAATGTTTAATATGACATAATGTAGATTTAATTAACAATCGAAATTTTAAATTTAATAATCAAAGTGTTGTTAATATAAAAAATAGTGTTTCTAAAATTATATTAAGAAATAAAATATGTTTTTTTATATCATTTTAATAACATTTTAAATAACGTCATTTCACTAAATAAGTATAAAAGTTTAATACTTTTGTAGTACTTAAACCAAATAGGCGATTTTAAATTTTGGTTCGTTTTTCAACAATCAAACTTTTTAAAATCTATTTATTTTATGAACCAATGGTTGTGATCTGGAGTAATTATATATTCGACTGAAAAGCATTAAGGTAGCAATTTTTTGCCATATATTTCACTGTCAATTCAAATATAAAATCTTCGATACTAAATTTTTTTCGGTATTTTGAACAATTTGAAAACCAATTATTGTTATTGAAAATAAATAAAATATTCGAATTAACTTCCACGCTTTCCACCTATTTCCAACAATTTTGTATGTACAACGTCCAAATGTCCGAAATCGAATACCTTTTTAGTCATGTTAACTAACATAAAGAAGGTCATTATTTTTTTTCGTTTTACATTGTATTTTGAAATATAAGTGCACATTTGTGTCGATGAAGTTTGGAAAGTGTTTTCCTTATACGATGCAGATATATAATAAGAAAGGGTTTTTGAAAATTTCGCCCCTAAAAGAGTGAAAAACGGTAGCAAAGTTTGTAAGGGATAACGTTTAATAAACAATCGAAATTTCAAATTTAATAATCAATCAAAGTCCGTTAAAAGCGAAACGTTATTACTGCTTAATATAAAACAAAGTTGATTTATTATTAGAAACAAAAACTTAGAGTCTGCTTAAAAATTTAAACTCTGATAAGTAGATATATCTGAAAAGGTTAAGTTAAGTTTATAAGGGAGCATTATGGTTTTTGGCTTTCACATATTGTAAACCTGAAAATCCGAAATACGTATTCACAAATAAATACATTAGTGAGTGAGTGCCCTTACCGACTTTTAGAATGCGTAAGTGGGGATAACAGAGCGCATGCGCATAGCCCATTCTGCACGGACGAACGGCAAGATAGCCAATTTAAATATAAGAAAATAATATTATTTATAATATATTTTAATTTAGTTTGACTCTTTAATGGGACAGGATACGAATAGGACCAATTTTACTTCCACTAATATGCACTTTAAAAGACTTTTATGGTCAGATCGCATGATTGAGTCATTGGCTATAAATAATAAATTTCGGAAAAGTTCTTTACTGTAATGTACCGTAGTATTATTATACTACTCCAAATTTCAATAGGTTTTAATCAATGAAAACATAAATAAAAGTCTCGGAAAAGTATAATCAAAAGAATTCTAGTAACTTTTTTACTTAAGAACGGTTTTTGTAATTTTTTTTGAAACTATAATGTTAGTTTCTTAAAAAAAGCATATTTTCCTAGGCCAGGTTCAGTTCCCCGCGGTGTGCAATTTTTCCCTGCTGTGCCATAATGGACGGATGATTCTGTAGTTTGGGGTAGTTCATTATTTTTCCTTAACAAGTCTAAAATAATAATCCATCGTTTTTCTTTTTACTTTGAAAGCAATAGCAAAAGTCTAATTTTAGTTTCTCTTTCTCTGTTGGTCGAACTACCCCTCATTGATTATAAAAGGGAAGATGGTGTCAAAAATTATTAAAAACCTTTCACACTATTGTAAACTACTATAATTCTATTCAATTTCTCTTAATCCATATATCATTTCCGATGCATATATGGTCATTAATATGGTTGTCCCTTGGAATGTTCTGAATTTTTCAAGTCCTGCCGAATGGTCCTTCTCCAGGGATATGATTTTGGTTATCGTATAGTACACCGGAAACTCGAATCCACCAGCTTTTCCATTACGTCATTTTAACGAATCGATGATTGCCCTCGTTTTCTTTTCCCTTCAGATCGTCTTTCTACTATTAGTTTTTCCATGCTATCGTGATGCCAATATAACCGAAAACCCCAAAAATTTGTCCTTACGTTAGTGAAAAATCTTTGGACTGCCATGAGTTCGTTTGAGATGGAAACATTTATTTTTTTGGCTATCCATGATATCCTCCGCATTTTCCTCCAAACCCACATTTCGTAGGTATTAATTCGTCACCGATCAGCTGCACGAATAGTCCAAGTCTCCAAAACGTAGGAATTCTTGAATGCTTTCCAATAGAAGTATACAAATGGATTCGAAATTCAAAGCAAATATTCAACCCCTAATAAACAAGAGCCCTTAAGTGCATCCTTTTCACAAGTTAAATAATTTTTAATTTAAAATCAAAGTTCTTTTCCATTTTCAAAAATTTTAATAATGATACAATGGAATTGCTAAGGTGTTTTTCAAACTAACCCTTTTTCAGAGATATTTCAAAACAATAATGTATAAAATTTATAAAGTTTATGTTGAAATTGATGGGAATCTGATTTCTAAATCAGTGTTTTTTAAACCTGTGGTCCGGGGATACCTCAGGTGTCCACAGTCTCATCATTTTTCATCTCATTTCTTATGAAAAAATTACTTTTTTGTACTTGAAGTACTAAAATAATTTTTTTTTTGTTTCTTTTTTTTTATTAAGGAAGTCTTTTAAAGTGTACTTGACTTCCTTAGGAGTCCGTGGACGAAAAAAGATTAAGAAAGGCTGATCTAAGTTTTACTCTTTGATTCGTTTCTATTTATATTGATTTCATATTTTGAATATTCGTTTGAACATGAATTTAGTATAGAATGTCAACTAGTACTTATACTAAATCTGCGCTTATCAGATTTTCTTTGTCCTTCAAATATGTTAATAAAGTTAACTATTTTATTTGTTTTAACTTCTAGGTCTATACTTTTATGTTCCACAAATCTTATTTTTCAATAATCATTAATTTCATATTTATTTTACAATTTCATAAAAACAGAATTGTGATTAATCAAATTACTATGTTACCTTTAGAGCAAGCCTGTTCAACATACGATTTACGAAAACCTTCATCCAGCTCGCGAACTAGTTAAATTAGAAACCATCTATGTAGAATTATTGCTATTACTTTACTGCTAGAAATTGCCTTTGGTGATTGCGGAAATAAAATCTTACTGGCCCTTTACAAAATCATGTTGGACACCCCTGCTTTAGAGTGATTCGTTAGGTAACATATCTATTATCCATCCTATATGATGCTTGAAAAAATAGAACTAGGATAATTGTAGGGTTTAGTTATGATAATATTAATGCCAAGTTTAAAATACAGAGGTGTAGCATAGAGAACTCATGTTTAATTTTTTTCCTCGAAATTGATTCGAAAATCTTATCTCTCTTTAACTATAATTTCATTTCATCGAACTCGGTAAAAATCATTTATATTTAAGCATTGATAGATCGTGCAATATGCCGTGATATAGAAATAAGAAAAAACTAGTATGGTGAATGAAGCGCCATCTACGTAGGCAAAGTTTTATGGTAACTAAAAACAACTGCTGGCAATTGAGCGCCGATGAGCGCCAGATTACACAATAAAGCGCTTGCATTTTACTTGCTTCGATTTTTTCAGTTTTCCAAACCAGAGAAGAGAGACTTCTATATATAAGGTATATAAGTCTCTCTTCCAACACAGATTTTGTTGCATTTTATTTATTTAATTCCCAACTTAATTCATTTTCAAACCGATCAATGTAACTCCCCTGAATTTCGATTGATATCAAGGTTTCATATTGTTAAAGTAGTGAACTAATATTTATGCATTTTAAAAGTTTTATGAGAAATTCTTTGAGGATTATAAGTTTTGCAACATTGAATAGAAAAAAAATCGGAAATCTCGAGTGAAATTCATTTTATCACCATTTTAAGTCTATGGGAACGTTTAACTTTGAGAATGGAAGTCAAACATTAAAAAAGAAATTGGTGAATCAATCTTGAAGAGATATGGATATTAGAAAATTTATTAAAGTAAAAAGTCAATTGGATCCAATTTTGGAACATATGTAATTCCCCTGGCTTTGACTTGTAGTAACTACCTCGACTATTTAATACACCAAATCGTTTGGATTGAATAAAATTTGATGAATTTTCACGATTTTTAAAGTCTTCGAGGTATATGAAAACCAGATAATTTACTACAGTAAACGGCGCTGGCAGTTACTTCTGTGATTTTCTGTGTGGTTTTCTATGTACAGTGCACTATCCATTACAAACAGATCAGTGGAAACCGTGGAAATACTGCAAAATGATTTATATCTCATTCTATCGTACATTTAATTCTATAGATTAATGTATTAAACTTTTTTTTTTGTCGATTTTCTTTCATCAAATATCAAATCATAACGCATCATAACGATATTAAAGAATTTTTCACTTCAAAAATAAAGTAAAGAATTCAAGCAGAAGAAAATCTTTGAAAACATTAATTCTGTTTCTAATCATAAGGGTTTTATTTTGGACTTAAAATATTTGCCATTTACTTTTACCATGGATTCAATAAGGAAATTTTATATGATAAAATTCAGATCTCAGCTTTTATTTTTTTCAATAAGAAGATAATTCAGGTTGTTTAAGATCGATTTTTTTTATTTAATATTTTTATTATTCAAATAGCTACGTTTCGTTACGTATCGTAACTTCATCAGGCTTCTTGATCCACAAAAATAAAATATTTTCAATTTAAATTCAATAAACGAAAAAAAAATTTTTTGAAAATATTTTATTTTTGTGAATCAAGAAGCCTGATGAAGTCACAATACGTAACGAAACGTAGCTAATTGAATAATACAAATATTAAATAAAAAAACCGATCTTAAACAATTTGAATTGTCTTCTTATTTAAGGAAATTTTATGTTTATAAATTCAATTTAGGTTGTTGATTTATTATTCAGAATATAAATTCGTTGGAATTTTGGTTAGATTATATGATGGTGAAGCTTTGTATAAATTATTTTCGATGGGAACCCTTGTCTAACTTGTTTTACGGCCCTTTTTAATTGAGTTAATTTATACCATTCAAAATCAATAAAACCCAAGAGGACTTGAATTTATTACACTACACCATATCTTTCATACAAATCTCTCAATGTTGCAATATTGAAAGAGATAATAATTTACGTAAATTATGTAAAAAATTTAAGTTCTTCTCTATAAAATTAAAAAATTCTAATACTATATTGAATTTTTAACCGATTTATTGCATATTTTTAAAATTGTACTTCTTTTTCTCTTTTAAATACTAATTTTATGGATACTTAATTTGCGACCAACTTATCATAAATGTCATCATAGATCATTTAATAGTTAAATATATAAAAATTAGTGTCATGAGTCACTTTTTCATGAGAAATTATAGATATTTTACAAAATAATTCCATTTTTTTTTTGAATACTTCATGGATTATTCCGCAGTTGATTTATAGTCAGAGTATTATGTATTAAATAAAACATCAAAAAAACTAATGTATTCAACATATATTGATTATATTGAAAATTAGTGATGCAAATTAAAGGATAATGTATCGTGAGCTAAATAATAAATGAGCTATTTTCCAAGACTGTACTGCACGTAGAATTCTAGCTTCTTTATGTACTATATATGTAGAAACGTAGACGTTTTATTTTACTGCATCATCAAAAGTTAAACATCTATATAGTGATACAGTAGCAGATAGAGCTTTAGAGCTTTTAAAAAATAAATGATATCACGTCAAAATGTACGCTACACAAACAAATATGAGCAAAATAATGAGAAATATTATCCGTCTGATTTTTTTTATCTTGAGATCAGAAAGCTTTTTATACTTTCATCGTATTCCCGTATACTTTTGCATGAAATATGATGTTGGTTCATTCTATAACTTATTACTGTCACTTATTGTGAAAATAGGATGAATAATTGGAGTTATAAAAGTTATCTTATCTTTTTTTTAGAACCAAATTGTTTACTTAAAAATTTAATGAATTTTGTCAAGTTACACGTGGTTAGTTATTCGCCAACAAGGTTGACATTAAGTAAATTTAGTATCTAATAAAATATAAAGTAGATTAGAATAATAAAATTTAGATTTAAAATGATAAAAAAAGAAAATTTTAGAAAAATTAGTTGATAAAATTTAATTACCTTCCCTATTTTTACTGAATATTATTAGATGATTCATACTAGTTAAAATATTTCTGACTTTTAACTTTGGTTTTCGTTGTCCTAGCTCTATAGTTCTATCAAAGTTGGTACGTGGCAAAAGTAAAAAAAATTATGATTAATAGAACCATAATGTTACGTTTTTACGGGTACATTAGGATTTTTTACAGGGCAACTAACACACACACACCATTTATTTTAACACACACACGATTATGATTACATTCTTTAAGCGTAATTGGCGGATTAAGCAGATTAATTCTTCGGTTAAATTTTTTTGGCTAATGGTGGGACCGCCTTCTTTAAATTTTCATCAAGGTTCTAACACTGATTTTCGATTATTCACCTGTGATTGGATAATAGTAGGTACTCTCTCTATATGTACGATATACTGCATGGTTCTTCTATTGATTTTCGATCATCCAGCTGTGATTGGCTGTTGTTGAAACGCCTTCATTATTTTCTCTGCTTGATTCTTCCACTAATTTTTGATCACCCAGCTGTAATTGGCTGTAAAAATTCTAAATTGAACTCGATTCTAAGTACATTTCCAAAAACCACCATAACTTTTTATCAATTAAAGTTTTCAGTAATATCTTCTATCTTATGTTTTAACATCTGTCTTGAGCCGTCAAAGTATTTCAAAAATGCAACAATGGGGGGCTAACGTTTTTATTTATTTTTTTATTTGCAAATTTTGTTTTTGCACCATCTGCTTCTTGGCAATAATGGTAATATGTCACACTTACAACATTCGTGGGTTAGTTGTGTCCAATGACACAATTAACAATAAAAATTATAGTTAAAAAACATTAATAAAATTCTTCTTGGATTCAGAAATTTTACATTTAATTAAAGAACACTTTGTTACATTGGGTTATTGAAACATTTCATAACGGTCAAAATTTATTACTATAAAACATTTGTTCTTGTCTCGGAAATGTTTTGAATACTAAAATTTGAATTCCAAAACTCGATTTTTCACTTTTCACTTTCTTTTTTCGTCGGTTTAACCAAATAACTATTTAAAGTTGAGGATTTTTTGACACTACAGGTTTTACTTTGAAAATTTGGAGAAAAATTTTCTTGGGCTGTGGCTAGTGGCCACCCCTTATTTTATGTGGACTACAAGGACCCAAATCCACAATTAGTATGCAGAATAGACATAAATTACAATATTGATAAAATTTGCATTACAATAGTCAAATTGATTTACCTATAAATAATTATTCAACAAAGCACGTCTAAATAGTAGCAAATCAACCCTTATTGTGGTCATTAGAAGACCAAAGCTCTATTTCTATAAAATATGACTTCATCATTTATAATGCAAGATTTTTTTTTTCGGTTAAACTTTTTTGGCTAATGGTAGAAATGCCTTCTTTAAATTTTCATCAATGTTCTAACACTGATTTTCGATTATTCACCTGTGATTGGATAGTAGTAGGAACACTCTCTATATGGTTCTTCCATTGATTTTTGATCATCTAGCTGTGATTGGCTGTTAGTTGGAACGCCTTCTTTATGTTTTCCGCTTGATTTTTCCACTGATTTTTGATCACCCAGCTGTAATTGGCTGTAAAAATTCTAAATTCAACTCGATTCAAAGTGCATTTCCAAAAAACCATGATATATTTTTTTTAGTAAAAGTTTTCGGTACAATCTTCTATTTTATGTTGTAAAGTCCGTCTTAAGCCGACAAAGTATTTCAAAAATACAACTTTGGAGGTCTAACGTTTTTTTTTTTTTTTTTATTTGCAAATTTTATTTTTGCACCATCTGCTTCTTGGCAATAATTGCAATATGTCACACTTACAACACTCGTGGGTTAGTTGTGTCCAATGACACAATTAACATTAAAAACTGTAGTTAAACAATATTAATTCTTCTTCCTAGATTTAGAAATTGTATATTTAATTTAAGAACACTTTGTTACATGGGAGGATAGAAACATTTCATAAAAGTTAATATTTATAACTATAGAACACGTGTTATTGTCTCGGAAGTGTTTTGAATACTAAAATTTGAATTCCAATACTCGATTTTTCACTTTTCACTTTCTTTTTTTGTCGGTTTAATCAAATAACTATTTAAAGTTCAGGATTTTTTGACACTAAAGGTTTTACTTTGAAAATTTGGAGAAAAATTTTCCTGATAAATGGGTTGTGGCCAGCCTTTATTTTTTGTGGACTACAAGGATCCGAATCCACAATTAGTATGCACAATAGACATAAATTACAATATTGATAAAATTTGCATTACAATAGTCAAATTGATTTACCTATAAATAATTATTCAATAAAGCACGTCTAAATAGTATCAAATCAACCCTTATTGTGGTCATTAGTAGACCAAAGCTCTATTTCTATAAAATATGACTTCATCATTTATAATGCAAAACATATAATTTAGATAAATGCCGCTAGATTAATAATTTGTATCATTGATGCAATTAATCAACATAAGTTTAGCGGTCGTTATATCTACATTTGTATATTTTATTTTCATTTCTATATTCTGACAAAAACGAATGGCCTTTTTACGTTTAGATTTCATTCGCAATGTATTTCAATAAATTATTTCAATAAACCACCATAGTATAATATTAAAAAAAAAAAGTTTCATTTTAAGCACATTACACTGAAATGATAAAAATCTTAATGTATTTTTCATGCTAATATCTGAACTCATTTGTGTTTCATTTTATTTTAATGTGAAATATTGGAAACGAATAAAGAATGATGAAAATATTTGCTTTTTAATGCGACAAGCCCGTTGATCGTTGATTGGAGATTTCGCATGAACGGGGTTGATGTGGAATATTTAATGAAAATTTTGAATATAAACTTTTATGACTGATTTTTTCCATCGACATGAAAACAAATCTTAAATATTCGTTGGGAATATTGAAAATATTTCTGGAGAGTAATATTTTTTTTTCTTTAGAAAAATTTCTGATGCAAAATGGCACATATTTTAAAACTATCTACGTTGAAAATTGTATTTTACCCCTGAGAACTTTTGAAAGTTTCGCTTTGAATTATTAAATGGGAAGAAAGTTTCAAGGAGTTTACGGAAATATGAAGAAAACATAGACGGAAAAATCACGCTTTACTTATTTTATGCTTATCGTAAAAATGGATGTTTGGAATCTTTTAAATATTTATTGCACTCCTCTTTATCAACATTAAAAGCTTATTTAAATTATGCTAAATATTTCCGACCATAAAGTAACTGAGTTGTATATTTTCAATTTAAATAAAACGTGGAAAAATCTTTAAGAGCTCAAAGCTAAGAAAGTACTTTTGAATAGGTATGCAGACTTTATGAATTTAACATTTTATAAATGATATACTCACTTATATCTGTATCAAATAATCATTTTTCTTTGTAGTAAAAGCATATTAAAGATATAAATTTATTAAGTCTATATACAATGTACATACGCAAAAAAGGGTTGTTTCCATCGTTTATAAAACCTGTCTACAACCACTGAAATTATTTGATAAATGCCTTAAATTTCAAGCAAACAATAAATTAAATTATTTGATTGTAATCTGAACAACTAACAAAATGGAAATGAAATTCAATAACAGTATATTTCCCTTCGTTAATAAAATATTTTTTGTTAGGGAACGTCATTAATTTAACAGAGGGAAAATACATTTCATGCTGTTAAATTACGTTTGATAATTTAATTATTGGTTCAACATTCATAAAACCGGAAAAATTGGAAAAGGTACAATTTTCTGTTTTCAATGAAAGAGATGTTATTTGTTTTCGGTAATTTTAATTTGGTTCATATCAAATAAATCAGACATGCTTATTACATAAAATATACCTTTAGGGTTTGGGGAAAATCTGTTTACGCTTTTTTAATTGTAATTTTCATTTAACAAACGTTAGACATTTGTTATTTCAGAGCACAAAAATCTCATTTATTTCGAAATGATCATTTTTTCGGTATTATCCTTAGAAATGAAAGTAATTTATTCTTTTAAATTCATATATTCTTTCCATTAATTTGGTATAAAAGATGTTTAGATTTTAGCGGAAAGGATTTTTTTATTGCATCAAAGAATTTAAAGACTTATTACAACAATTATTTCCAAAATCATAATTTGTTATTGTTGATATTTCTGAAAATTATTGGCATTTTAGACAAAATCAGAGGCCAAATGATTTATTTGTGATCTATATTTTCTTATCGAGGAAAATTCCAAAAGTTACTAGATTTTGAATTTTTAGTAATTTTTCGTTTCAAATATTGAAGAACTAATAACTTTAATAAACATAACTTTAATTATGAAGATATCAAACACTTCGTCAAATGTTAACTTACTATCAAAAACTAATTAATGGATGAAATGTACTTTCTATGACATTGAATTTTTAATCATAAAGCATTTTGAGATTTAATAGATAACTGATAATTTTTAGTTGGTGCCATTAAAATTGAATTTTCTCGGCAAAAAATCATCAATAATAAATATAATAGATATTTTTTTTACTTTTTAATGGAAATATTCTAAATATCGTAGCATTTAATATAGGTATAAAACATTTTACTATATTTTTTTGTAAAAAAATTTTCCGTCGAGTTCAGATTTTCGATAATAGTTTGATGAAATATATCCATCGTATCTGCGAAAAATTTCAAACTCGAGGGTTTTTAGGATCCTGTATTTCTGTTTATTATTGGAATTTCATTTTTTTACGCAGAGTACATCGTAGTACAAAGCCTTTAGTTGAGTTTCTCAAATTGGTTAATGAAATTAAAATACGCGTTTTTTTCTGCGGTCATAACTATTGGAAAACGGGATATTTAAAAAAAAAATACATTTATCTTCTATTATTTTAGTCCCAAAAATAATAAGGAGTTATAAAGTGGATGAAATTGTAGTATGAGTTATCACTTTTCAAAGTTCATTTTCATTTTTAGCAAAAATTTACACAATAGCCAAGAAATCAAAATTTTCGCATTATTTAGTGCGCGGAAAGTTCATACGCAATCTGATCTTATGCAAAAAAAACATTAGCACTTTCGACATCAATTTTCAGCCAAACTATGGTATTTATGGAAAATTGGTAAATATATTTTTTGTAGGAAATATCCTTAGCTTTCATTTTGATAATAACTATTTTATTTGTATCAAGCTCGGTTTAAAAGTTATAATGAAAAATGATTTATTTTTTTTTTCGGAAAAGTCAATTGGAGATGGGGCTTCATGGTAACGGATATTTTGGTTGAAATCATGTTCGGAATTTTATCAAACAATAAATAAAAAAAATGTCTTCTTGTACTATTTGGTGAGTACATAAGCTTGAACAAATGCACTATTTTTACTTTAAAAACACATATTTTAAAATCTGAAATAATAATGATTGATCGGTTTTTATTGAGTTATGGCTTTCGGATTAGAAACCGTTTTGTATATAGGTACATCCTTGCACTTTGGCAGTTAACGTTTAGCAGTTTCCCCAGATTACATCTTCAATCCAGAAAATGCAATCTATAGATCCCCATTCGGGTCAACAGGGTTACCAGTCCGAAAGCCAAAAACGCAAGAATATTAATTATTTTTTTCGATTTTACTTCTTTTGAGTTTTGAATTCTTGGTATTTTTTTTTCGAGAACGAATGTTTTACCAAATGGTTCTATAAAAAAGGAGTCATGTATTTTTTTGAATAAATCGTCCAATTGTTTTTGGAGAACTGTAATGGAAAAAATAATTGTAGCTGAACATTTACACAACAATTAAAATTTTGAATTAAAAAAATTAAATAAATATTGCATTTTATCAGAAATAATTTTTAAAAAATAAAGTTAATCATCAAGTTATTTGATGTAAGTGTTTAAATTATTTAAATTGCTGAAGAAATGATAAGAAAATTGTTTTCAATTCAACATTGAAAATTCACAAGTTTTCCCTCAATTATGTCAGTACATCATTTAAAAAAAAGAAGATTATTTGAAAAAAAAAACAGAAATAATTATTCAAAGTTATTTATAAATTTTATCATTTTTTAAAATTGACCATAAATTAAACACATATCAAAGGCCGCACATTTGCAAAAATTGATGAAGTTAGTTGGATTGTTGCCATTAAATAGTTGTTTTAAATTTAAACTTGACCACTTGGACTCAATCTATTGAAAACCAATTATCTACCTACTGAAAGCCTTGGAAAATGAAGTTGTTTGAAACAATTTAGGAATGACGATTTGAGGTAATAACTCGCTAGTTGGTATTGATTTTGGTGTAGGCTGCTTTAGTGAATATTTGTTTTCAATGAACTAAAAAAAACGTTTTTTTCGGGGACTTACATAATTACGTATTATTTCTGACTAACTTTTTAAATATTAAACTCTTAATTCTATTTATTGGAAAAGAGATCAAAGAGATTACTAATTTAATTCACAATAAAAGGAAATTGTTACAATAAAAAGAAAGTTTCGAGTAATCATTACTTATTTTTAACTAAGCTTTAATAATTGAAATATCATATGACTGAATTATCCAAACAGCTAAGAATTTGGTGTTTTTATTGATAAAAGTTTTCACTGAAAATTTTATGGTATTTATGTAGAACTACTCAAAATAGAGGTATGGAAATATTGTACATAAAGTTTGGAATCACCTGTTTAATTATGTAATTAAAATGTCGAAATAAAAACGACACTGACGTTATCAAGCTTTAAAAAAGCTCAACACTTGTTCAGTTGTAAAAAATAGTAAGGACGTAGGTATCTAATTACAATTTCCACCTTGCAATTTCATTCCCTATTACGTTTCTGCAATAAAAGTAAAAAGCTCCTCCATAGTTTGCGTCTTTGCATTAAAAGTATTCATTTTAAAAATCTGCATTTAAATGGAAAATCATAAAACGTGAAGTGCACTGTAAAACCTTCACAACGTAATTGCAATGAAATCCCAAGAAAATAACAATACTTAGTAAAATGTAAAGAACTTATTAAAATTTATTATACCTTTTTTAAATAAGAAGAAAATTCAGGTTATTTAAGATCTTTTTGTTTTTTGTTTTTTATTTTTTATTTAATATTTTTATTATTCAATTAGCTACGTTTCGTTACTAATCGTAACTTCTCAGGCTTCTATAACAAATTAAAATAATTACAAAATATGTCAATCATACATAAATTTCAAAACTATAATAATATACATATAATATAGATCATATAAAATATTTGTAATCTATTATTATAAAGAGGAAAGATTTGATTGTTTGTTTGCTTTGAATAGACTCCGAAACTACAAGACCGATTTGAAAAATTCTTTCATTGTTGGGAAGCTACACTATTTCCGGTGAACATAGGCTATATGAAAATTTCAAAAAAAATAGGAATCCATACTAAAACTCCAATAATGTGTGAAAAAAATACTAAAAAACTTTCTTACATCGCGTGCGCTGGTGATTTAACTAAAAAGCGGAACACCGAATTTAATGAAATTTAATATTAAGATACAACACAATTACTCACTCACGTTAGGCTACTTATCATTCCTTAAAAATAATAAGGGAATGTACCCCCTACGTAAAAACTGAGGGATGAAAAAAAATTTACTTTAGATAGGCGAGTTATATATCATTGGAAAGGTATTTAAAAGTTAAAAGTTGATCTGTATTAATATTTTTAGTTGAACTAATAAAAAGCACAGTAATTTAAGTACAAAAAATTGCCTTTTTGAAATATAAATGTTTTTATAGATAATAATCTGACAGTAAACTTCTTTTTTTTACAAAATTGTTGTAAATAGATCCTTAGGGTTGCTCAGTAAAGAAATATTAACGAAAAAAATGTAACAATAATAATAATAATAGTAATAAAGCTCAAAATAAATACGTTTTTAAAATCGTGCATATATAAAATCGTGTATTTATTTACCCCCTCTGACTGATGAAATTGTAATATTTGGTGTATATTCCTTATAGTAAGTAGGCATGTGATAAGATTTTTTTTTAAAAATTCCTACCCTAACAGACAAGGGCGGATTCAGGTGTTTTTTATTGGGGGGGGGTACAATATCTTCTATTTGCAAGTGCGTGAAAGGGATCACGAAAAAAATTCTCAATTCCAGCCAGAAATCATCATAATAATAAATAATAAATAATCATATCAACATAATGAAAAAAAAAAAAATTAAAATCCTCTTCCAGAGCAAAAGGCATACGCCAAATCGTGTATGGTGAACTCTTGACTATCCAATATGGGTTAATTATATAGTTGAAATTCAGATATTTTAATAATAAGTTTATAGATACATAATGGTTATACATGATTATGGAAGAACTTGGTTTCGTGCAATTGTACAAATTTCAATTTCGCGGTTGTCTTGTACATTGCAATAGTGTAATAGTTTTTGAAAAAAGATTCATTCGGGAATCGAAAGAGTGAGATGGGGTTATTTTGATGCGAGCATTTTGATAACTTTTGATTTTTTTTAGTCATAATTAAGATCGAATTTATTGAACTTGGCGATATTTTTTATTTATGTATAGATGCTGATTGATTTACGGATTATTTGGTTCACGGTTGGTATACGCAATTGAGCATACTCTTTTTAGATATTTATAAATATTTTTTGAAAATTAATTGATTATTACATAGAACTATTTTATTCTATGCAACAGTTTAATAAATGTGTCTTTTTCAAGAGGGTGTAGTGTTTTTAAGTATGATTATATTTTTCGTAAAAGAAATAAGAAAAATAAAATACGTTACGCAGACGAAGTTGCGGGGATCAGCTAGTTAAATAATAATAACTAACTCAAAATTTCAAAATATGACAAATATTTTAAGAGATATTGTTATAAATAATTAAATATATAATAATAAAATTAAATTATAAAATACCTTGATTCACAAAAATAATATTTTTAATTTAAATTCAATAAATAAATAAAAATTAAATAATTACACATTACATGTAAATTCAGTGCCGCCTAATGAGCCCAACTAACATCCAACCGCGCGTTATTCAAACATAGGTCCACCAATTTAAACTTTTTTTACACTATTTTTTTTAAATTTATAAAGCAAATTAGAATATATCCCACTTAAATTTTCTGTGTCTGTTCTAAAATTTACGGTATTATTTAAAAATATGTGAATCATTTCACTAATATTACGTTTGTAATTAACTTTCTCTTTATTTAAAATTTTTTAACATTATTAAAATTATTAATTTGTTATAGAAGCCTGAGGAAGTTACGATTAGTAACGAAACGTAGCCTAATTGAATAATAAAAATATTAAATAAAAAATAAAAAACAAAACGACCTTAAATAACCTGAATTTTCTTCTTATTTAAAAAATATAAAAGCTGAGATCTGAATCTTATCATCTATTTATTGTACCTACAACCAAATTGGCGTGTAAAGCTTGCTTTTGAGTAAAAGAATAAAAGTAGAAATCAATATATTAACGAAAAAAAAAATGTAAATATGACAATGTTGTTTCCAGTGGAGAAGTTGGAAAGAAAGCACGTAACGATTCAATTAGAAAATAATCTCATTAATCCTTGTCAATGAAATATAACCTTTTCGTTGGCCTTAAACTTAAAAGAAAACGGAAAATAATTCACCATATGAAACTCAAAGGTTATACAACCCCTAAAAAATAAATTAGTGAGAAGTTCAGGTGGTGGCTCAAGCATACAGCAAACACCCAAAGTAAATCCTATAAAAATTTCAAATCTCATTAATACAATTCAACTTTCAAGGAATTTGAAAACACACATACAAGTATAATATTTTACAGAGGAAATATTTAATTCAAGAAGTTGAATTCTTCGGTTGAAAAATCACTTGGCCAATAGCCAAAGTATTGGACGAGTTTGGATCATCGTCAATCAATTACGGCCGATTGGAGATAATAAGCAAATTAAAGCAAAGTTTCATTTGAATGGAGAAAAGAATTGCTCTCGGATTGATATTGAATTCTGTAATGGCCTTTTGTGCTCTTTAATGTCTTGATTAAAAGGATAATTTAGAAATAACCGTTCCATTTAGTTTTCAATATAACGATACTTTTTAACGACACTTAACGTTTCAATAAAGTCAAGGCCAATGCTTTAATGAAAGTATAAATTTAAAAATATGCTCAATTCCGCTTAAGTGAGGAATACCATATGTACGAATTAAGAATTGCTCATTTCAATTTTGGTGAAATAAAGCCAATAAAAATTGCGATCCAATGAAAATGTACAAATTGTTAAGAAAATAATTTTGTTTGATGAAATATAACTTGGTTTTACTATTTCCAATTCAATTGTATTCTAATAATACAATGAAGTTAGTGCTTGTTGCAATTTTTTGGGAAAAACAAAAAGCTTTTTCTCAAATTTGCGCAGTACCATCTGTTTGTCAAGAGAAAGAGATAAATTTCCTGCTTGTTAAAGATTACCTATCACCAAATATTGTCCTCCCACGAAGATAAGCTTCCCTAGAGACTATCTCATAATTATATTAGGGGTGAAAATAAATTTCCACTGTTTTCTATCAAAAATCATTCAAACTTTTCTACTTTATTCGTGGTAGTTTTCAAGTTCAAATTTTCTACAAACAAGAGTCTCTGAATACTTTTTCGCCAACAATCACCAAAAATTTGAACTTGTGGCTTTTTTTGGCCCCCAATTATTGAAACCACATACCTACCAAATTCTGTAAAGCATGCATTTTCAAAAGGTCTGAGTTTGCAATTAAATTAGAGGTGTGCGAATATCATTCGAATCGAATCGAATATTCGAATAGTTTGAATATTCGAATAATTCGAATTATTCAAATAATAATTTTCTATCACCAAATTAATCAATATCGATAGAAAAGTTTCTTTTTTCAGTTATATTCGACTTAAGGGGTTAGGGGTAGTCAGAAGCATGAAAAAATGATATTTTTTAATAATTTTTTTTTGCTAGTAAATTATTTTATTTTACAAAAGTAAGAATACAGCATTAATACGTTATGTTTTGACTTGACTTCACAAATTTCAAAAAAAAAAAAATCAATAATTTTAAAAGTTATGGCTGTTTGTGTGGACCCAGATTCTCCAGAAGTCCCTTGTGGTGATCATCACAAATCCTTGGAGATTCATCAAAAATTAATCGGATAGAAAAAAATAGTTTTATTAATAGATAATCTAGTGCCTGATCGAAGTTTTTTTTTTAAAAAAATTAATAAAATGGCGGCCTCAGGAATTTTTTTTCCGAATTTTCGGGAAAAAACCAACTGTTAATTGTTTATAAGAAAATCGAAATTAAAAAAAAAATAATCCTTCGATCAGGCACTAGTTTTTCATGTTTTTCAAAAACTGTATAAATTTCATTGAAATCTACCGAACGGTTTTTGAATTACAGTGATCACCAAGTCAAAAAAGATAGTTTTGAACAAACAGCCATAACTTTTAAAATTATTATTTTTTTTTTTGAAATTTTGTGAAGTCTAGTCGAAACATAATGTATTAATGTTATATTCTTACTTTTATAAAATAAAATAATTTACTAGCAAAGAAATTATTAAAGAATTTTTTTTTCGAATTATTCGAATATTCGATTCGAAATTCGAATCAAATAATTCGAATTCGATTCGACTCGAATAATTCGAAAATTCGAATATTCGAACACCCCTAAATTAAATCCTTTTTCATAATCCTCCTTAAAGTATTTACGAATGCAAGGAAAATATGCATCCATTTATCTTTAGGGGTATATATAAGTGCACATTAAAATATGATAATTAACGCCAGGTATTTAATTTTTTAAATAAGTGATTTCGCGAGATTTAAACATTTAACTCCAAGATAGATCAAATAGACGCATAAATTACCTAAGTATAAAATGACAATGCAAACATGTACATAATAGAATTAAAATCTTTAAGTAGCGTATATTTTAGGGTCAAATAAGTAAATTTATTGAATAATTAATGCTTTCTTTGCTTTTAATGAGTGCCCATTTTAACGTTTTATCTCTAAAGGAATACATTTAGCTTCCTCAGGGACTTATTTTTTTTTAATAAGGATTATAAGACCCAATGTATCGTTGCACTTATATTTTATTTGAAATATTGGATACATGCAATTCCATTTACTAATATCAGCGTCTATATTAAACGCACAAGTGCCATAAAAATCTGTTTTAAATCTTCAAAAGTTTCCCAGTCCTCAATAATATATTTGGTTATCAATTCTGAAGTTATACTTTTATAACTCGAATTTGAAGACATACATATTATATATTATCCACTTTTATTATTTTCTTGTTTTGCAATGCCCAATGATATGATTCGCTCCATTCTTTTAAAGTAACTGTTGGTTTCACAGAAACAAATTTATAGCATTGCAGTTCTGGATTTCTGTCCATAGATCATTTATTTAGTAAATCATTTAATTTATATAAAAATTGAGAAACCCATAAACGATCTTTTAAAGTGTATTCTTTTTTAATTATGAAATTGATAGATTCAATCCCATTGTTTGTACTTAGATATCCTGATGCTGTACCATCGAACTAATTTTGATATGATTTTAGCCACGTAGTGTTTTGAAATAATTAATAAATTCCGGAACTGTTTTTTTCCACTTTTCTACGAAAAGTGCTGCTCCCTTTACTAAAGTTTATTTATTATTGCACGTTTGTAAAATCAATTTGTTTGTTAATTATACAATAATAAATTTGTTAAGTATATCAATATCAATTTATCCTTTTTAGTTTGACTTTTAAATTGGTGGGTAAATTGCAAATCTAATATTTTTTACCAACTTATTAGAGGTAATATTTAGATGATGTTGTTCATATTTAAAATAATTTTACATTATATAGCTGTAAATCAAATTTTAATGCTGTTAAATAACTAATGTTGCATTTTTTTCATACATAGATGTCCAAAATAATATTTTTCTGTACATATTATAAAAGAACTGTTCCCTATTATTATCTGGCATTAAAGTATACTTCTTTGACGTGATTTTCACCTTTTTCGACATTCATTTAAATTGCATCCTTTATCTCTATTAATATTGTTCTACATCTTCTCTTCACTACTTCAAGCTTCCATGTTTTTCTGTAAACGTACCAGTGGTAGGACTGCAGAGTTAGGAAACCTAATTTGTTTATGAAATAACTAATATGTAATTGAGAATATCCAGCGACTATAATAAATAATATATAGGTCCAAATTATTTCTCCTACTGCATACAAACTGAGAACAAAATCTTAGTCAAAATTTTATTAACCATCTAATAGTTTTAGATTAAGTTTTGCTGCCTATTATCATCACATAATAAGGATTTTTAAAATTTTGAATTGTTTAATAATTGAAATATTAAATTTACTTATAAATTTCAAAGTCTTATATTTTTGATTTTTCTGCGTTGTATTCCAAAATAATATAGTTTTTTTTTTTAAATTTTGGATAATTTAACGATTGAAATACTAAATTTACTTATAAATTTCAGACTCTTATATTTTTGATTTTTCTATGTTGTATTTTAAAAGGACTATCACAGTTCAGTATGTACTCTTTTAGCTACTTGGTTGACTGGGTTTTTCTAGCTATCATAAAGGATATTCGATTGAATTTGTATGAGTATTTCCTAGCTCAAATTTAGTAGAAAGGGTCTTAAAATAAGAAGCTTATTTGGAGCTGCAAATAGAAAATCAAAAAAAAAAGACAGACGATATATTTCCCTCCTTTATATTTTGAGGCATTGATTTAATTTGAAATTTCAATGGATGTTGTGTTAGTATTTTTTGTTAAAAGCATAGGTCAGCATAAGTATCTTATTTCATTGTTTACATCTCATACCAATTATAATTTATATGTAAAACAATTGCAAATGTATCAATGGTGCATATCTATATTTTAATGTTATTAGACGTTACAGTTGTTCAAGCATATGTATTAATGAAAAAGATATTGAAGATATCTTATTTTTATTTATTGATAGATTAGGTCCCCAATTGATTTCAACTCAAAAATCTTAACTCAATTCTCTTCACCCCAATTTACTTTGCAGAAAAAAAAAATATCCATTATAACTTATGAACCATGTTTTCAGGTGGTAAATTATTCGACAGTTAAGTTTTGCAACAATGTTGTTCAAAAAACAGAAAATCGTATCATAGCTGGACATAGAATGTAAAATTATAACATTTTCTTTACAAAACGGTATATAATCCATACTTTTGGGTCCAAAAATGTTCCTGTTTTATTTATCCTTTCCCAATTTGAGAAAATACATTCCTTCTTCAACGGGGGTCGAAGCCCTCAATACTATTAACACGGCAATATCTAATATCAAAATATCAAATACATCATTAGGCTCCTGATTTTCCCTACAATGCCAATAATTTTCAGAAATATCAACAATGACGTAACACGATTTTTGAAAATGTAAATTTTTGTATGTTTTCAACCATCATTTTCAGGATAACTATGACACATATACGAAATTATTAAAGAAGCTCTTTTGTAAAAAACATCCTCAACTTTCATTTTGATTATAAAATATCTTATTTGTAGCATGGTTTAAAGTTATAATGAGGAAATATTTTTTTTTTAAAATCCTGGTTGCTCTCATCCATGGTGTGGTAAATAATTAATAATTAATAATGTTCTTGGGAACTTGGACTCAAATAATAAGACGTTAAATTTTCAAATCATCTCAACGTTTCGTTGGTATTTATTTCCAACTTCTTCAGGAGAACTAAAATATAATAACAATTATTTTTTTTTTAAAATTCTATTTGGAGAGTGCTTCCTGGTGATGGATTTTTTGATTGAAATCATGTTTGGGACCTACTCTATCAATAAATTAAAAAATTTACGTACTTTTTGGGAAGTTTACTAATAAGTTTCACTTCCACGACTGTACTAACATAATCTTATATTGTTTATATTTAATAGAAAACACTTTCTCATGTAACTATATCAAAGGTGCATATAGTCTAGGCCGCTGATCACCGTAGGCTATAAATAAAAAAAAATGGTGCCCCAAGAACTTAGGGCAGTTTTTTACTCATAAATATTTCATAATTAAAAACAAGTAAAATTTGAAAATTTAACCTTTAAATTACGCATCATTATCGTTTTCATAGTTACTGACTGATTCGAATTTTTCACATTTTTTGGGAAAATACAAGGAATTATTTGAACCGTTTATTTTGAAAAAGAGTTAAGTCCATTTCAAGAACAATCCCTATGGTATTATCATTTTTAACCATAGGAACATAAGATACTAAGGAAGAGGGAATAATTGGCGTTTTTGTTAACAACTAAAATGAAATCAGTAATTTCTGAAAACTTAGCAGTTAAATAATTAACATACTTTGTTCTAGTTACAAGAAGAATCACTATATAGACCGTCCTTATAAATAAACTAAAATAAACGAGTCATATATCAAATAATTGTTTCTACATAATAATAGTGAAATTTTTGCTTTTATTTTTTAATATTTTCATCATAAGATCTTATTATTTGTAGCATATGTTGTGCATAACATTTAAAATTCTTAAGAAGCATACGAATTTTTCAAATTCGCAAATTTGAAATTTGCAAGTGTCCCCGGTTTTTTCTCTTAAATATAGAAAACGTGCCAAAGATTTGATTCTTTTTTCTTATAATTTTTCATTTGAATTCTAAACTAAACAATTTTTACTTTTAAAACAGAAAAATTAGCAAAAGAACAATAATTAAATGGTATATCAATATTCTAATACGGAAAACAATAAGCAGATTTGAAACGTAATCTTATTTCACGTGTAATTGGTATCAGTTTAACGTGAATAGGGATATTATATTTCTCTAAAATTTTGCGTTTTATTTAAATTTATTTACTAAAAATAATTATTTTTCAACAAACAAAACAGAAGCCCCAAAAATCTGACCATCCTACATACACGGAAAGCAAAATTTATTCACAATTTTCACAAGTTTTTCACCTAAGCAGTCATACATCTTCTTTGAAAGGATTATAATCGACTTACCGCCACTATATAAATCAGCTCTGACATTTAAAATGTGTGAATTCGTGACATTTTTCTTGTTATATAATGAAGTCGTGCAACAAAGACTGCTTTTGTAATAATATATCTTATTTTTTTTCATATTTGAATAATTCCTCATTGTATTCACACAATAAATCTAGATGTGTATAAGCGCTTATCCTCCACATTTCGTTCTTAAACCAGAGAACTAAATAATAGAATTAGAAATTAGTCGGAAGTTTCAAATTAAGATAGGAATTTAGATTGGATATTATAATACTTCGCTAACAAATTAAATGCTTCTAAACTTTAAGTTCCATAAATTCGGTGGATTAATTAACTATAAATGTTCTAAGTCAACCGGCTTCTAATATTTGTTGATATGGAATTAATTTAAGGTACTTACAGTAAAATAGGAGATCTACATATTATTTTATAATTAATTATTTTCATAAATGTTTGAGAAATTAACAGTAGAGTTTTAATTGCTAAAATGTTAAAGTTATAATTTGTTTCAATTGAAATATATTTTGACTCTTGAACCATATATTTCCTGAATATGCCAATTCTATTTTTGGAATTTATCTTACATAGTACTTTGATATGAATTGGTGTATATAAAATACAGGAATTAGTGCTTGAACATATATAAGCTATGTTTGCTTTATGTACTTTTAATCTCAATATGTTCAAAATGTTCATTGCTTTAATATGTCGATATGTTGACTATTGAAAATTCCAACTATACAATCATAAATGTAGTAATAAATTTTGTTTCTACTGTTAAGGATTTTCAAATAAATGTTTTTTTATTAAAATTTTGCCATGGCCGTATTTATTACGTAGGTATGTAAGCAGTATCTAATAACCAACACAAAATGAAAAAAAATATGGGAAAACAGTTCTGCACTTTGATATTAAAGTTAATTGAATATCATTTTTGTAATCATAAGTAAGTAGGTACTTAAAAGTGGGGAAGTACTTAAGTACTTAAGTAACTAAGTAGGTATTATTACTTTACCTTTGTTAAATTTCGCTACTGTTGTATTATTAAAGTAATACAATAAGTATCAACTGTTCAAATAAATTTATAGATCTTAAGTTTCGATCATGGATTTATGGATTTTTAGGATTTCTTGATCAGAAAAAAAGATATGTTTCTACTAGTATCATTCATCAACAAAAGTTAAGTGTTATATCTTTTAATCTTTCGATAATTTATAAAAAAAAATTAAATAGGAAACCCGAAAATAATGTTGTTTTTAAACATATTATTAAATCACATAAGTTTGACACAAGTTTTAATTATCAATCAATGATATAATCATCTCCAATATCATCAACCTTTTGACATCTAGCATGTAAATTTCGGTAGTAAAAATCAATTGATTACTAATCAAAATCTCTGAATATCACATTTTATACCATAACTAGCTGATCCCCGCAACTTCGTCTGCGTAACGTAAGTGTAGATTATGTTTTCTTTTCAAATTTGCCATTTGTAGTGGTATATGAAAATTTTTATTTTTCTTATTTCTTTTACGAAAAACATAATCATACTTAAAAACACTATTTTGTCAACTTTAAAAAGACACATTTAATAAACTGTTGCAAAGAATAAAATTGTTCTATGTAATAATCAATTAATTTTCAAAAAATATTTATAAATATCTATAAATAAAGAGTATGTCTATTGCGTATAGCTACGGTAGGTATACCTACCGTAGACCAAATAATCTGTAAACCAATCAGCATCTATACATAAATAAAAAATATCGCCAAGTTCAATAAAGTTGGTCTTAATTATAAGTAAACTGCGGTGACCATGCGACATTTTTCAAATAACTTACATTTTTAAACTTGTGATATCTTTCGAATGGAATGTTCAAATTGAATAACTCAAAAAGTTATATTATAGTATTGAAACTTAAATATGAAGTCATTAATTTTGATAAGGATTAATCCCAAAGTATAAATAAAAGAGCTTTTATAACGGTGGCATTTATATATATTTTTTAAAATGAAAAAACACTTATTGTGACATAACTATAATAGTTAGACATATGCTGTCGCTCTATTTTTTGTAGATAATTATATGTTCTGCAAAATCGTATTACATTATTTTGTTCTATAACCAATAGTTTTCGCAGCGCACGCGATAAAAGAATGTTTTTTGGTAATTTTTTCAGACCTTGGGTTACATTATTGGAGTTTTAGTATGGATCCTTATTTTTTTTGAAAATTTAATATAACCTATGTTCACCGGAAATAGTGTAGCTTCCCAACAGTGAAAAAATTTTTCAAATCGGTCAAGTAGTTTCGGAGACTATTCAAAGCAAACAAACAATCAAATCTTTCCTGTTTATAATAATAGATAATATTTGAAGCATATTTCTACTTTCGATTAATTAAAGTTTTAAGAAGTTTTATAGGAAATTTGGGTTGGTTGGAGACTTTTTCTGATATTGGAATTTATTTTAATCACAAATGGTCGCTTTGATTCTTACTACCTGTCAGTATTAGATTGTGATGAAGAAAAACATTTTTTTGGAATTTGTTGATAAAAAGATTTCTATTTATCCCTATATACAATACTTGCCTTTGATAATAGCCATTGTGCATATATTTTAGCGAAGATATGTAATATAATCTTAGATTTCCATTATTGCCGATTTCAATCAATATGTAATATAAAGGATAATTCAGGATGTAGTAGACTAAACAATTTAGCAATGTTTTATTTTATTTATTGTTTGCATTACTTTTATTGTTTATATTTATTTAATTATCGTTTATATTACATAATCATAGATAAATCTTAGCGTATTTAACTATTCTTAAAAACTTTTTTGCATTTGGTGACCACTTGTAATGATCTACTGTCCAATCCAAATGCACTTTGTAAATGCAATAGACTCTAATTACTTCATTGTTGAAATTGCAAAAACGGCCATAATTTTGAATCTATTCAGGTATAAACGATTTTTTTTGCGGATTCTCCCGGGTGCTGGTCTCTAGTTGAAGGTACCGGTTGAATTTTCGTTTGTACCTCAACCGGAAAGAATATAGTTTTCCGGCTACTACGGATTTTCCTTGAGAGATTTTCCAAATCCAAGAGTTACAATCTAGGTACAATCTAGCTACTGTGGCGTTGAGGATTGTAGCGAAAAAATTATCCTTCTAACTCTATTGCGACGGCAGTTATAAAGACTTTTGTATGAGTAGTTTGACTCTCATTACTTCTTTGTTTAAACTTCAATAAAGTAATTAGAGTCTAATTACTATATCCTTTACTATATCCGTACTATATCCTTTAAAACTACCGTTGGAATAAAGTTAGAAGGATAATGTTTTCGGTACAATCCTCAGCGCCTCCGTAGCTAGATTGTACTGCTTTTGGATTTGGAAAATCTTCCAAGGAAAATCCGTAGTACCCGGAAAACTCTATTTTCTTTCCGGTTGAGGTACAAATGAAAAATCAACTGATACCATCAACTAGAGACCAGCATCCGGGAGAATCCGCAAAAAAAAATCGTTTGTACCTGAATAGATTCAAAATTATGGCCGTTTTTGCAATGATTTCAACAATGAAGTAATTAGAGTCTATTTACATTTACAAAAACCGTTGTTACTATTGTTTGGATCAAATTAGAAGGAAATTTTTTTAGGATATGTGTCTATGTACTAACACCCAAATTGCACTACAATAAATATTGTTTATACTTCAGTTAAAAAAACATAACAATCGTTATAAAATTGAACAGTGGAATAAGTACATTCACCAAATCACTCATAACTTTTTTTGGGTTAAAGTTAGAAACAAATTTTTTTCGGTATAATCCTCTACGTGTCAAGGCCTATCTATGGCCGTTAAATTTTTTGAAAAATCTAACAATGGGGGGCTATCGATTTTAAAAATTTAATAACTTTTTTTCGGTTGAGGTACAAACGAAAATTTTTTCAGTACAATCAAGTACAAACAAAAGGCAATTTAAAAATATATTTAAAATTTTAATTTGTAAAAGTTGGGTGCTAACTTGACAGAGGTCACTATTCCTCATCATTTGAGTTAAAAATCAAGAAAATGATTATGTCAAGAATATCATAACATGTTATTTGTACTTTAGATTATAGTTTGGCTTCTATTGCCGAATAAAAGTTTGACTTTTAAACTGGCCTGAATCTTTGAAAAGCGTTGGAAAAACCTTTTTATACATACCTTATAGATCAATAAAAATTACGAATGCTTGAAAATGGTTTATACGCTGTAGAAAATGGTTCTTCGAAATGATGAAGGTTTTATACTTCGATTGAAAAAATTCAGAAATTATTTTTTCCCCTGAAAGCTCTTCTTGAAATTACATATGATAGCTACAGAAAAAACAGAAGATTAATTAAATAACATTCAGTTTAAAGAAAATAGTTTCCCAAAGTAAAGCTTAAGGGCTTGAATTCCAAAATTTTTTAAACTCAAATGATTTATTTAAATTTTAAGGGTTTATACGTTGTTTTTATTTAACTACCAAATAAAATTACGTCTAAAAATATATTCTATAGCCTATAATAAGCAGTTGCCTACTAGTCTAATATGATTACTTTAGTGGAATTTAAAATGGTATGTTAAATAAATGGATAGGATGCTTGTCACAATATAAAATAGTATTTGTTTTAACGATTAAACATACAAAACTATAATAGATAATAATTAATGGTTTTCATATTCTTTGTAGCAATTTCCATAAATTCAACATAAAGAATTTTAATGTGTATAAAATTAGCTATTTTAATGATAGGTGTTAATGGGCTTAAAATTTTTCATTGAGTTTCAAAACCTCCATTAAATAAAAAATAAACTCTGAAATAAATATAACTACTACTTTGAAATAAAAATCTACACAAAGATAAATGTTTCTTAAATTCTATTTTCGGAATAAAAGAATCGTAATATAAAGCAGTCAGCACTATATTCATTAATGTAGCCGGTAGATTTATATTTTAACACGAATTAGGGTGTAACCTAGGGCGAGACTTGCTAGTAGTATTCAAAGGATTAAATTTTCTAGAAGAATTTAATTTATGATATAGTCAAAGACAATTTTTTGAAAAGCATGATTAACAAAATTTATTAATTGGAAAATAACGAAATTAATTATCTTCTTTGTATTTTAACTAACATAAAACTTTTGGATAAAAAATAATTATTATATTACGTTTTATAATGGGTGGTAATTAATTAACTTCCATCTTTATTCAATTATTTGTTTCTCAGTAAATTTTTCTTAGGCTCTTGTATATTCTTTGTAAAGGCATTAACAGTTTCCAAAGCCAAAGGTTAATAAGAGTGAAATTTAATAACAAAACTCTAATGTATCTGAAACATTAAATTTATTGGGTAGGATTAAAATCAAAATTATATTAGGCATTAAGTTTAAGTGTGGATACATTAAATATGTAAAATTGAATTCCATAAGAACATATTAAATGTAAACATTATATATTTACTGAGGTCTACTGAAAGCTCAATCTCCTTTTTATACAATTACGTACACTTCAAGGATGGGTAAAAGGTAAATTATAAAACTCAACGTTTAATTAATTATTTATTAATGCTTACGAAATATCAAACAACTTTTGCATATCCTTTGCAATTTTGAAATATATTTTTTAAAAATGGAAATTTAGATAAAAACCATATAGGTAAAGCATTACTTGAAGGGTTAAATCTTTAAAGTAACGCTAAAGTGCACATAAAATAACAATTTCTCGGTTCAAAGCTCGTCGAATGCCATTCGGAATAACGACTTCTTTTTCAAAAGAATCTTAATGAATCTAGGTTCCAAATAGTCCTGAAATTTTTAACATCAACAAAATAGTTTAATTTAAATCATTACTAAATTGTAATACCCGGAAACAAACTGTAAAAAAAAGTTCTATTTGTTTTCGATTAACATTCTCAGGATCATTTTAAAATCAGTTTTATTAAGATTTATTAATCACTAAAGCTTTTATCCAGCAACACGATCGAAAGGTTTTAATCATTGATGTTTTTATAACTTTTGACCAATGAATTTTTCATGACCAAGGTTAGATGTTTTTCTTTGATAAATATTTTATAATTTTTCTTAAATATGTTTAACCAAATGTTTCCTAACTCCTAGCTTATAATTATTAATCAAATATCAAATTTCCATTTATCAGTGCAAATTAAATTTAAAGGAAATCCCCGTTGCTGGATTTGAAATTCCGATACTGTCGACAAGGTTAAAGCCAAACTCCTATTACATTGAATGGACAAGTGATAAGAAAGAATTATGTCATTTATTTAAAAATTGTGTGATAAAATAAAAAAAAAAAATTTGATAATGAGTATTTTTAAAATGATCATGTGCTATAATATGCCAGTCATAAACATATTTCTTTGCTTCCCAAAATATGTTTATAAATCACTTTCTGAAAAATAATTAAAAAACATCTTTAAAAAGGATAAGTTATAGGAGAAACATTTGTCTAAATAATAGATTTCGAAACTTTATTAACCTCATAAACTCCTAATTAATTTTTTCTAGCGATATCATCTATCTTGTGTGTTTATTGAAGGGTTCACTGTAAAATCTTTTTAGAAATTATTTTGCGGTGCAATTTCTCTGGTAAACTCTTTAGTTTTCTTTCTATAGAATGATTATGGTAATTTTTCCAATTCCTAAAAATGTAATTAATTTACATTTGAGAAAGCTTTTAATCTTAATTTTAGTAGTTGTAAACTTTTTTGAAGTTTTTCAAAAGATATACAAATATAAATTATTTCACATATTGCTCTACAGTGGCCCGTTACTAGGCCCTTTATCTTTCTAGCCTGCCTTTTTGTAAGACCAAGTATTTTAGTACAGGTAGCCCTTAGTTTACGTTGGTTTCATTAATGCTGATTCGCAATAATGTCATATGGAAAATCCCCGGTTTAACTGGGTTTGTACTGAGGTTCCCCGGAAGCCGGGGAAGTACCAGAACCAACTAGCTATGTTGATCGTTCAATGATAACGTATTTACCGAGCTGTAACGACAAATTTACATTTATTAAACCCAGTGTTACATGTCTAATGAAAGTGCAGAAAAGTTATCTGTACATGTTTCGAAAAATTATGATTGGGAAGGTAGTTTGAACGTGAAAGCATTATTATCGCATCAATTCGATTATATCATATATTTGAACTTCTTAAAGATAGAAAAAGAAAATCCAAGCAGTTAACACTCGATAATTTTTTCCAAAAAACATATAAGAGATCTGAAACCGGGAACTTTAACACAGATATAATAACACCTCTTTAAAATTTCACTTTTTTCTCTGCTATTTTTATTTCACAATTACATATATTTACATTTTTTGTTTTAATTATGCATATTAATAATTTATAAACTACAAATACAAAATATTTGATTCAGTTTCCGCTGGTTTTTTAAGGAACGGAACTCCGGCGTAAGCCGAGGAATAACAGTAGTTAGTTTCAAGGATGGTTTTTCCACCATTCTATTACTGTGCTTTTGCTCGGTGGTTAATAAATCCATTTTTCGATGGTATTTTTTACTTTCGATCTTATAACACCAAGTAGAGGCTGTGAACCTGTGAATAATGTTCGGGATCCTTGTCAGGCAAGGACATCAGCCCTTTTGTTACTCTTAAAACCTGTAGGTATGTCCCAGCACCTATACCAAGTTGACCTTGTTTTTGGTGGCCAGGATTGTAAGGGCACCTTTACACCTCCAGACCATTTTGGAGCTAATCTGTGGTTTTCCTAGTGCTTTCTTTACACTTGGTTATCGGTGAATATTCTGTAGAATAAACAAGACATACTTGCAGTTCTTCAGTGATATGACAAGGACAACTGGAGAAATAAAACTCAAAATAGTTGGAAAAATTAAAAATAAGGGAAAGTGGAAGGCAAACATAGCAGAGGAAGATTCCCCACACCGTATTATCGTGTGAAAGAGCTAATTATACACTTATAGCTTGAAACTGCACATCTAGCACAGAATAGGGAAACAAGGGAAATGACATCACAAAACTTAGAAGACTGGAAGGATAGAAGATCAAGATATTAACGAAATTAGTATGTTTAAACAATATATGACATATATCATGGCCTTATTTACATAATACAATTTGTAGAAATAAACTATTAACATTTGACAAAAAATTTGAACAAAAATTCAAACAAATGAATTACTGATGTATTACCCAGATACGTAATTTGATTGCCAAGCAATATCATCATTGATCATCAAGTAGTATTGGATTATTCTGTAACTGCTGAGTGACTCATTACATAACAATTACGGCGCAATCCAACACTACTTGATGATCACTGATGAAGATGCTTAGCAATCGAAATACGTCAGTAGATTCATTTGTTTGAACTTTTGTTCAACTTTATGCTTATGGTTTACTTCTGTAAATTATATTACATAAATAAGACCACAATTTATTTGATATATGGTATAAACAGTTTAACTGTACAAAGTCAGCGAAAAAATCTAATGATAACATTAGTATGATTTCATAATGTCCAGTTATTTTTAACACAAATCTAATGACTTTTCGGATTACAATTCCTTTTTTTTTCATTGATTTTATAAAAAATTTCTCGACTTAAGATTTCGATCAATTTTGTGGAAAAGATATGAGGAAAAATAAAACAACGTTGTGATTTATCTTAAATACTTTATTGAATTTATTGTTTAACATACAGATTTTCTGGTTATTTACGATGACCCCGTACATATTTTCCCAACTAAATACTCAACAAATTATAAAAAAGAATTCTCGAAAAATATCATTTTGTCGTCTAATTGAATTAACATTTTTTTTTCAACTCAATGAAGAACTTACCGTAACGAAATCACCAACTTAGTCACACTAGAACTCAAAGTACATTGAAATTACGACAGAAAAAGGGGAGGAAGGATATAGTTTACTGTGTAACAAAGTCATAATAAAAACTCTCAATTTGAATTCACGTAATGTAATAATAATTTTATTAAATATATAGGAACGTACAATGGAAAAAATTGATTAAGTTTGAAGTATATTTTCATTTAAAAATTATTTACACTAGATTTTGACTGTTGTGAAGAATGTCTACTTGAAATATTTTTCTTTAAATATTAGATGTGTGGAAAGGTTGATTCCATTCCGGTTTCGAATAAGCGCTCGAATTAGCTAATTTGTATTAAGTTCAGCGATATATTTAATGTAATGCCTTCTTGGTACACATCTAATAAGTAATATTGAAATCAAAGAGAGGTGATTTAACGTATAAATAACATTTTTGTAAATTATAATTAGTTTTTTTTTACATCGAAATTTTCAACAAACACAGAAGCATACCGTTTTTACATTCTCTAGGTATACACAAAAACAAGGAATTGAAACCAAATGTTTTTCTTTTTCTGTTGGAAAAATAATTGATTTAATAATAAATTAATTTCAATAATATTAAATTGTTTTAAACGTCAATTTTTAGCACATTTTTATTAACGACATAGAATTTATGTTTTTTCCCGAAGAGGCCCCAAATGACGGCGATGTTTTCAATGAGGATGTTGAAGGGGATTGTGGACAGCGCTCCACAAATACACAACACAAATCGACACATTCCAAATCGATATAACGAATATGATTTGACTACACCGAACACGTACATGTAAATGTTAACGGCACCGCTAAAAGCGCAAATGAAGTCGATGAAAGCTGGACAGGGGATGGGACAGAGAGCTGCGAGGATGACGTTCGATGTTGATAAGGGTAGTGTGACCCACGAATAGCACGAAATAGCCAGCAACATTTTGTACCATATTGGAATGCCATTCGAGTGCACCACCAACAGTATTCCCTGGAGCCACCTTTTGCGCTGTTGTACAAAATCCCATAACGTGAACGGTGATTTTTCCCACATCTCGCCCTCGACAAAATTGAATGAGTAGCCTTGTTTGTATGCTTTCATTGCAAAATAACAATCTTCAGCCACGGAACCATCCAAACCATTATCGAACGATACTTGTTTTTCAGCTGCCACCTGTAACAACCACAGAAAAGCCATTAGTTTACTCCATTAATTAATCTGATAAAAATGGTTAAATGAGGGAGTAGAGTTTGTGTATTAAGGGTTCCGTCCGATTAATAACTAAAAAAATTAAATCCTAACTGAATTTCCAGGGTCAATTATATCTTAGTACAGGTCACACCTGATAGAAGTGAAATCCTCAAAAATGTGAGCTTTAAGATAAGCTTTAAGAATGAAAAATTTCAGGATTAGGATCACTGTAGGGCTTATCTCCGATAATATTGGTACCAAGTTTAAAACGCAGAGACATAGTATAGAGCCTAATTTCTCAATCGGTGGTCAGCGAACCACTGTTAGTTCGTGGAGATTTTCAGGTGGTCCGCGAAGACTTGTATGAGCCGGAAAAGTTTTCAAGTAATAAAATTAGTTTCACATCTGTTTCGTATTCGCTCATAAATACAATTGCTAAATGGTCCATAAATTTGTATAGGACCATTTAGAAATCACTTCATCGTAGGTATATCCATCTTATCTTCGAAAATGGTGCATTTTCAGGCAGTTGCTAGTTGCAGTTTCATGCAAAAAATGTAGTCCCGTGACTAAAATAAAACAGTAGGGGCGAATAATAACTAAAAAAATTAAATCAAATACAAATTGAAAAAAATATTATTAAGTAACGAAATTTCCGGGGTCACTTATTTATCTTAGTACAGGTCACACCTGATAGAAGTGAAATCTTCAAAAATGTGAGCTTTAAGATAATGAGACGAATGAAAAATTTTAAGATTAGGATACTTCTAGGACTTATCTCCGATATTGGTACCAAATTTAAAACGCAGCGGCAGAGTAAGAGGCTAGATTCTTAATCGGTGGTCTGCAGACCACTGGTGATTCGCGGAGATTTTCGGGTGATCCGCGAATACTTTTGTTGCGCCGGAAAAGTTTTAAGTAATAAAATTAGTTTCACGTTCAAAATTGGTTCAACAACGAAGAAAACAATAATTTAATTTTTCCTTCAACTTTAATTGTGAATAACTTTTGAGAAAATGATTTTATGTAAAAACGTTAAGAGACCTTTTTTGTAGAGCATTAAATTCCCTTCAAGAATCTATAATGTTCATTTCTATATAATTATTTATTCGTTAGTTACAAAATTCCAAAATAAATAAGATAAATCTAAAAATTATATCAATGTTTAAAGCTTGATTATTCGGAAACGGCGTGTCTGGCAAAAATTTTCAATAAGACGTTTTTTGTAGGGAATTTAATTTTCTATAAATATATGTGCATATGAATTTTTTTACCCTGATAGTTTGACAGCAATGACGCAAAAATTGCAGCACAAATAAAAAATCGAAATTAAAGATGATAGACTTCTTAATATTAATATTAAGGGCTCAAACCTTTCCGACATTCTTTTTTTGTCACCTTGAACAATATTTTCGATGTATTGTTCAAAAAAAAAAAAAATAGTCGATTTTTTTGGCCCAGTCTAATCTACATTATTCATGTACTAATTTTGTAGTTGGATCTATGGAAAATATTTTTCTATGAATTTAACTTTCTAGGCGGAAAAGATAAGAAAACTATGAAGATTTATATTATAGTTTTCAAATGCATTATTAATCGAGTAAATTTAAAAATGACCAAAGGTTTTTTTTCAGCGGTAAGGAATGGATAACTGGTTTTAGAAGATATTTTCTTCAACGTTTTTCTCCGAATAAATTTGACGGAAATTCAATAATTTATGTAAAGGTTACACGGTATCCTTTATCTATGGAATATTTCTGTATGCAATTATTATTATTAAAATATGAGGGCTGCAAATTATTCATTTCCCTACAATTATTCTAAAATATTTCTAGAAATTTAAGCATTTGCGATAAAAAATTATTTGCTCCAGTTTTAAATCACATGAGTTAAGTAAAAACTCACATTTAACAAGGTAGTCGCTACTAAATTTATAAGGCAATCGTGAACACGTTTGCGCTGGGTCAACAACGTCGCAATAATTAGAACTTCCATTAATTTATTTTGTGTACAATTCGTTTTAATTAAAAATCACTCTATTACCCGTTTGTCTAATGCATTGCAAATGTTTCTTTTCATTTCCGGAATTAGCTTGGGAGGTGGATTCAATTTAATCACTAACGATATATCCTGAACATCAATTTTTCCCCGCACATAAATTAATTATCGCAGGATGATAGTATTAATTTCCAATGACCTCGATTTAGTTCTGCGAATTTGTAATATTTCATCTGTTCACATAAGTTTTAATCTATAGGATTTAAACATCATATAATATACATTAGTATATTTAAAGACAATAAAACTAATCCCGAAAAATATAAATTTAAAACTTGCCATTATGATAATGGCGTGGCCTGAAAATTCAAGAAAATTACATCGTAAAATGATTTTTCTTAGCGCAATAAAAAAACACCATAAACTTCATTTGATGGATTTTCTCTACAATGTTGAGACTAAAACCGAATCGTGAACGCTTTTTACTCTTTAGAATAATAAATTGAAGTTATCAATTATTTCTCGAAAGAATTAAGTTACAGTGTGACACATTTTAAATGTCTTTCGGTAATGTGCGAAAATTATTCATTTTATGCAAACACTATGGATGATTTATCACCAACCAGATCGTTAAATATTTGTTTTGAAATGTAAATATTTGAAACAATTAATTTTTATTTATAAAACTAAAACAGATTTCCATGAAACTTTCCTTGCACATACCATCAGACGAATTGGAATAGTAAGAAAGTTAATATCGTAATAAAATTTTCGTTTAAATAATCACAAAACTTTTGCCATTACGAAAGCTTTTGCAGGAATTTGAAAGTTTATAAGCTTAATGGTGCGTTTCAATAGTACGGAATGTTTGAAAAATAAAGATTAAGTTTCATGTTATTTGGTGCATTATGATACATTAGTTGTATGTAATTTGAAGAGCTTGAAGATGAGAAAAATTTCAAGTATTTATATTGGCTAGAAATGAATTTAAGTGTAGTAGGTATATGGGAAGGATGTTGTCTTTGTTTTTGAAGACGATGCACTACTTGAGACTTGATAAATTTGAGGACGAGGAGGGTGGAAAAAATTCACTTAAAATGTACTCACTTAAACTTATCAATTTTACAACAAGTACTTAAATCAAAAATAGTTCAGAAGTACATCGATTGATGTAGTTGATGAACCAACAATCTTTAAATTATATCGTTAAAATATTAATTTTTAGATTCGAACTCGTTTTTCGTAAGAATATAAAATTTCTGATATATAAATCTTATATATGTAAATTTCAAAAGAAAATAATTCCATCATAGACGTCACACAGACGAAGTTGCGGGCATTAGTTAGTAAGGGATAAAATGAAATTTGAAGTACTTTTAATTTTTGTTATGGCTTTTGTCAGTATGGATTCCCCACGCTAATTTCGAAACCAGTTTAATTGTTAGCTGGTATGGAATGCAAAGCACTCGGTAATCCTACTTTCAACTGGTTATATAAAATAACATAGTAAAAGCTTGAAGGCCAAAATGTATAGTACGAGAGAATAGCAAATTTAAATATACAGTTCAGGAATTTGGAACCAGTTTGAGGTATTTATTATTTGTTGTCATTTGTACTTACAATTACAAATGTTTCCGCATCCATAAATGACACCTTTGAATATGCATTTATAAATACATTTTGGCCTTCAAACTTTCACTAAATTATTTCATATCATCAGTTGAGAGCAGGAAGAATATTTGCAATTTTTACACCAACTTGGAATTTAACCAGTTTTGCTCACAATATTGATCATTTTGGAACAAAGGTCGATAAAATTGAATGTAAATATTTGTCTACCTGAATTCTATCGTACGATACAAGAACAGGTTTATTGATTTCGATAATATTTCGTTTTCAGGTACACCTTAATGTTTCTCCAAAAAGAAGGTCACAAACAAGTCTAATCTAAATAGTTGTACTAATATTTTATTCTGGTTATACTTTTGGTTCCAGTTTAAAGATAGCTTTCTTGATTTGATAGAAATTTTGTTATTAAGTTCAACTAATTTTTCTTTAGAAAAAAAGGGTACGAATTTAGTATTTAGTATTAATGGATCCATTAATTCGATATCAATTAAATCATTTAATTAAATATCGAGGTTCTTTTTTAAGATATCAAAAAATCAGCATATTTTAAATCAGGAGTGGCCAACCCAAATGATATTGTGGGCCATTTCAGAAATGAATCTAACATAAATTTTACTTTATACTTTATATTAAGAAACCTGATGAAGGTCAAATAAAGGACCGAAACGTCACTGAATTAATTATTAGTGTATGGATTTATATTGTAACAGAAAGGGACAGAGTCCGTCTCTCTCTTTGTGCCATGCCGGCACGCGATTGGCTGAGTGACTTCTATCTCTCTCCCACCAATGCGAATGTACATATAGATTGTTCTGGAAACATCTAATAGGTGGTGGAACGTTGGTGAATATTGGAGTATATTCTAGAATGTTTGGTTGCGGGTATATAAGACGCTCAGTCAAGCCAGTTGAGAGTTCTGTATAGAAATTCAATTGTGAATTTCCATTACAACAAAGCGATTTTTTTAGTGTGATTTGAATTAAAAGTGGTTATTGTCATTTAAGGATTGTTTTGACAACTGTTTTAATAAAGTGATTGTGAAGTGTAAAAGTGATTATTTATTTCCAAAAGAAATTAAAGAACGAATAACGCCATCTTAATATAGATTTGAGACGTCACGTTACAATATCCTTTAAGTCCACTGTCCTGCTAAAAAATAAATGATATTATATAAAGTATGGACACAACAAATTTATCGATAAATTTTACTATTTCTTCATTTAATTTGTTGCAAAATTCTATCACTTTTTCGTTTAAACAAATTCTTTAAAAAATTTTATTACCTACTAAACTTGCTACATTAGGTATTTTATTTTTACTATTTACCATTTTTTTTTTAAATTTATGGGTAATTCTCACTTTACGATTAAATTCCTTTTCGACTAATACGTTAAACGAATTGGTTGTTAAATGGAAGGCTTATAAAGATGATAGTTTCGTTATAAATAGAAAAAAAAAGTGCAACATTTTCAATGTATGCACTTATTGCATTAGGTATAGCTTAATACTGTAATGTATTTATTAAGAACCTCGTAAATGTGGATTCCCGAATTACTAGTCAAAACTACCTTGGCCGATGCAGATAGATCGTAAAACGAGAATCACGTGAATAAAATAAAATTTTATGGCAAACTTTAAATTATTTTTATATCCTAATTGCAAATCATGGATACATTTAGTTGATTTTTCATAAATAATTTTGAATTTAGGAAAGAAAAACACGAATTTCATTTGTACATGAAATTACTTATTGTTACCTTAAACGGGTTACCTAAGCCTTCGTTGCACGAAATCAGGGCGAGGTTATCGATACATAAAACTTTTTATGTAAACGAATGTTAATAGTTTTCGATAGTAAAATGTCAGTTATTAAAACTGTAGCAATGAAAACGATAAATGATTAGTTCATTTAGACGAAAAATAGAACATGTAAACGAATCGTTTATGAAAAGAAAAAATATTCGCTTTATTATATTTAAACTTACAATTTACAACTTCATACTATAAATTCGTACAATTTACAACGAAATCAAAGTCGAGACAGGGCGTTTGATCAATAATACAGAGCAAATGATGTCTGAAAACTGTATAGTAGAAAAGAATTTCCGATTTGTACATTTCACGTTTGACTAAAGGCAATTGCCGCGTCTGCTATGTATACCTTTATTTTCATAAATATATCGACAATCGAAAAGCTCACATCAATATTCATTTATGTATATACTTCTCTGACAGATATTATCAATGCGCCTATATTCAACCCTTACATTATGTTTTTTTTTTAATAATTCGTTCAGACATTACTGGGATATTGATAATGTTAGATTTTTGGTAAAAGATTGGAAACACATCGACCTATTTTACGAGGAATAATGGAACATTAACGTTCAAATAAATCGACGATTGCTTGACTGACATGTTGAATTTAATAGCTTGCAAACACGTAACACGCCATATTTTAGAATGAATTAATTATTTACAATTATCAGACGACCGACGGCCGGCGTCCTTTTATCTATCAAAATCGAATGTTATTGTAAGTATAAACTATAGATACACTCACTGTAAAAAATTTGATTCTGAGATCGAATTCCTTAGGAGTTTGACTAATTTACCTTTAGTGAAATCTATTTCGCTTTATTCAATCCCAAACGGTTTGAATCAAGAATTTTATATTTCTTGTGTCAGAAACACGCGTATTTAAATAGAATGTCAAATACATTCACAACAATGGTAAGTGTAGTTGAGTGAACTCCCCTCCACATTTCACATCAAAATTAGGGGATTTTATCTTTGTGTACCTAAGCTGTTCATGCGCATAACATGAAATGTTCAATACAGTTCCTTATAGTGCCGGATCACTATTGTCAATTATTGTTCATGCCGTTTATAAGAAAATATAAATACTATCCAAGAGTATTGACAATAAATAAAAATTATTCCTTCTTCTCCTTCTCTCTTTTGACACTTATTTTTTTTAAATTTTTCAAAGTTAGTGTTACTATGGTTACAATGTTTCAATGGTTTAAACTGAAATACCAACTGTACCAATTTTTTAATCACTGTACAATGCTTAAATATATTCAGACTGATTCTCATTTGCTAATACTTCAGATGATGTAATTTTTTTTCTAATGGGGCAACCTGAATAATTTGTACACTTTAGGGTAATCCTGCTTTGGTCCAAGTTCGAGTAGCCCTTAATTGGTCGATGTTAAGCTCTCCAGTTTTGGCTAAAGCTGAATAGACCTATCTTGGACCAAGTTCAGGTTGCCAAAAGTTAGACGAAGTTAGGCTTTCGAGGCTTCGCCAATGCTTGGCTAATCATTGGCATGGCCAAGGTTGTCTATCGATTTGTACCTCTAGTGTGGACCAAAATATGTGCATGGGAAAACAAATATGTAAGATACCGAATAGAAACAGAAGCATCTATGATAGAATAAAATTTTTGTAATATTTATATTACTTTTACGATACCAAACGTCGACGGTTTCTATCGTTGATCCATTTTAGTTTTACGGGATTCCTATGTTTTTGCAGCTCTAATTTTTGATGAAAGCTCTATATTACAATAAGTTTACAAATCGCCAGAAAAACAAGAACAATACTCAATGTTAATCTCCAAAAACTTAAGTTCACTTTAAAAATCATAGATGGTGCTAGTGTACCAATAGATATCATTAAACCAGCAAGTCCTAATTTTCAATGTTGTAAACTATTAATTTTGGTATGAATTCAACAACTTCTTCTACAGCAAAAGTAAGAATCAATTTGATAAAAATGGCAGCTTTTCTTTGTAAATTGCATATGAAGGCCACTTTTACATATTAGCAATACTTTTTGGGTACGAGGAAAAGATTAACCAATCAAAAATTTTAGTTTGGAGTTTGGATGCCAATATTGGCCAACTGAAATTTTTTTTTTGAGCATTTTCCTTGAAACGTTTCTTCTTTAAGATCTACATTTTGGAATTTAATTTCTTTCTAACACTTTTTGATTATTTGCTACGTACTTAGTACTGGAGATACATTCACGAAATCAATGGAAGAATGCCGAGAATTAACTTTGTTTTCGCTAAAAATTTATTCTACATTACAATTTTAGTTTTTGCCTTACATGGAAAATATTAAATTATCCTTTGTACAGTTCAGCCACTAACAGAAAACCCTAATTTTCTACAAAAAAAAAATAGTACCAGTTGACTTTAAATTCATTGTTTCCCATAAAATAAAGAAAATCTTACAATGAAATCTTTTTCGATCTTTTCTCCGTATTTTTAAGGATGAAAAGATTTTTTTTTACATTGTGCAAGAAGCTCCACCAATTTGCAATGCAAATTGGTGGAACGCAATTTAATTTCCTTTTTTTTTCTTCGGTTAAGGTTTCCCAAACATTTCTCCCAACGCGTGTTGAAAACCTTAAAATTTTCCCTTTTAATTCCTAATATCAGAAAATTTAATTTTCAAACCAGGTTAAAAGAAATTGTATTATTAAAGGTCTATATGGTAAGTTTGTATTCCAAAGATTTATAGTTGATTATAATCAAATGGTCAGTCGTGTACCACCGTAAAAGGGTAACTAAATATTTGCTTTCAATAAAAAAATGATTGACAAAGTTATAAAGCAAGTCAATTTTATCAGTCGAACAAAATAAATAGATTTACCTTAGCTTCGTGAAGGCTATATCAAAGAGCTTCAAATTATATCTGACGTAAATTTAGCTCAATTGATTTACTCCTTGTTTTGTATTGCCTGTTAACTTACTATACACGAATTCCCACATTCTTCTCAACCGGTGAAAAAAGAAATTTTTATTATAAGCTCGGCTATATATTTTCCCAACAAAATTCACAACAATTGACTTGGCTTTAAGGTTGATTAAGCAAGTTATACGAATAAAAAAAATCCATAAAGAAAATTCGGTGAAATATTTTTCTGCTAATAGAATATAGTATACACCCTACCCACATATCGATTTGAACTCGTTGGAATAGCAAAAAATATTCGCGCATTTTTCCGATATTGTTTATGTGCAATAAATTAAAGTTTACCATTGGATTTATTGTGATAAAGGAATGTTTAAAATATTGATTGAACATTATTTTTTTTCCGTTTGATTTTGTGAAGTACGTTTAAAGGTTGGTTTTGTTGATACTCGTGCAAAATATAATGTAACGAAACATAATGAAAAATCTTGAATAATTTTAGTCACGAGACGTGATAGAAGTGTGTCTAAATATATCGTGTTGTCACCTTTTTTTTAATTAACCACGTACATAATTAATGCATGGAAAAGATTATGAATACAAATATAAAATGTCAGTTTAAAAGTTTGGTGGTAAAATCTAAATGGAAGTCCTAATTATTGTGTCATTGCAATTACACTTAATGATTATTATTTAAAGAAAAAATTCCGTAATTGTGATGAAAATAAACACAGAGTAGAAAAAAATATACTTTGCTTCTTTAAATTTTAATTTTATGTATAATTTTTTGTATCAAATATTTTAACAATGCAAATGAGTATATGAGGATTAATTACTTATGGTTCGCTTTTAATGATTAAAAATTTCAGTACAAAGAATAAAGAGATACATATTGTGAATAGAAAGCTGTCTTTTTATATATCATATGAGCTTTAATAGTTGTCTTTATATGGGTAATTTCTATTTCAATAGAATTAAAAATTATGCATCATTTTTATTCTATTTTTGATGTTCTAAAAGTAAGCTTCTTGAGGAACGGCAACGCAACAATATAAAACCGAACAATAAGGATCTACTTTACCTCAATTTTCATGTTTATAACTATTGTTATCACTAATTGAAGTTTTCAACGTTTTATTATAAATTTTTTAATCTTAACGTATTAGGTGTAAAATAAGTTCAATCCAGATCAACCAAATAGTTGTAAACATTTTCGCGATTAAAATAAATGCATAAATAATTACACCACAAAAGCACAAAAGTGGGCATTATAAGTAGAGTGGTACTAAATTATAATAAAAATAACTTAAATATTTTTTTCTATTTTCAGAAAAATGAACGCAATTGAAGATAAAACCGAACGAGCCTACGAAAATTTGTACTACCTTAAAGATTTTTGCGTAGCAAGGTAAATCACAAAACTTGGATAATTAATTACCCTAATGCATGGAAAAATATATCTTTCAAATGTGAAAGGAATAAACTCCTACCACATCCCATTGCTGAACAATTTTTCCAATTATATCGAAAATTAGGGAATTAAGGAAATAGATAATTAGAATTTATTGGTTGAGCTTTTAATCTTATTCATCCACTTGGCATCATTTATTGAGTACTACTATTTTCACAGCCCTAAATTCTTAGTATTAAGGGACTATCCTTATACTATGAATATATAAAAAACGGCTCAAGTGTACTTTAGCACACCCAGAATCTGACAACGTTGCATTTTCGACTTTGTTTTTAATTAAATTCGCGATATTTTCGTTAATTCAATTCTAATATGATATAATTCTCTCATTTGTGGCTAAATTTTCATTATGGACCGATTTAATCGCGAATTAAATTAAAAACAAAGTCGAAAATGCAACGTTGTCAGTTGTGGGTGTGCTAAAGTACACTTGAACCAAAAAAACTTATATTTTTTTGCTCTTTTCTATTTCTCATAAATTAAAAAAAAATATATAGTAATTCTGATTTTTCACGAGCTAATATAAGAAAATAAGTCAAAGCCCTACAGAACTAATAATGTGCATAACACTAAATCGAATGCCCAAAATGGACTCAAAATGAGCAAATAAAAACCAGGTATAATTACTCAGGAGGCAAATTCGCAAAGGTTATGATATAGAAACCTCAGAAACAACTTTAGAAAAGGCCTCTGAACCTATGAAGAAAGGATATCAAAGTGGAGAACCCTGTAATTTGGGAAAGCTTCTCTTGGGAAAAATATACAGTCAAATGAATGCCGTAAATGCAATGGGAAAGAGAAGACTGCCCCCATGAATTAGGGGGACCAGAAAGTAATATTATTTTTTTAAATATACAATTAAAACACAAAATTTTGTTACAACTTTTGATTTTAAATCAATCATATAATCAGCCTCAATAGTATCAACGTTTTGACATCTAGTGTCCAAATTTTTAATGCCAAATTAGTAAAAATCAACTGATTACTAAGGAAAATATCAAAAAAAATACTTTTTTAACATCATTTAAGCTTTTATCACTTATTGTAAGTAAATTTATCGATTGAAATTAATAGGGATCCGATGGAATAACTTAAGATTATTATAGTGGTACGGCAATATCATCCCCCCGCTTTAATTTGATAGCTTTTTCCAGGACATTTCTTGGACATGCAGAGGTCATGCATTACCGATGTTGCAGCATAGAATTTTCTATGTTAACAATTCTTGGGCACTTTTAGGTATTTAGTTGGTCGACCAAAATTAATTAGGATTATTTGATAGTTCTTCGACTTTTTGGCATACATTTGGTACCAGAACTAAGGCTGGAGCGCAACAGTCCTTTTAGGACACAACGCAGAGGAACTCTTAGAAAAAACCTCCAGAACAGTGAAGAACAATAACTTCTTTCAAAACTGGAGACCACATTTTGGGGGATTTTGGTGAAATTCGTTGTATTTTAGTAATGTTATTATTACGTGTTTGGAGCAGAGAACTGAAGATAATAAAAGGTCATCATTGGTATTTTTTTAATAGCTACCACTTTAAAATTGTTTAAAAAAAATTTTAATTGCCATAGTTCAGTGATTAAAAGATGTTATCGTAAAATAAAATGAAACAAATTTTGTTAAAACTCGTCAAATGGTTTGAGAGAAAAGCGGATCCTTATAATATATTAAGATCGTTTTTTTTAAAAGTGCAAAGTGGTGAATTCTATAAAATCTCAATTCGGATAACGATTATAGTTATCGAAAAAAAAAATTGAAATTTTGCGTTTTTTGCTTCGGAGTTGAGAAAAATAGAAAAGTATGATAAATTCATCTACAAAAATTTTAATTAAATATACACTGACGATAATCACCTAAAATTATATTAAACGTACGTTCATTATAAATGCCCACTCATCCCAATTATAATAGTTTTTTTTTTCGGGAACTTTATAACTTAAGATTTTATTCAAGGCTCTTCATTAATATACGAATAAGGTACAATTCTCTTGTTAATTTTTTATTAAATTTACTTTTATTTGGAGTTTTGGAAATGAAGAAGATTTATAAAATGGCAAAAGTGATTCCATATACTATGGTGCCATGGTCATTAGTACGCCAATAGTTAAAATAGTACCTGGCCCACTGCGGGGAACCATTGTTGAACCAAGGTTATCATTTCGGTAACTAGCCATTTATTGGCCAATATTCATTACCAATGCCGAGCAATTAATCAGTATTCTGGTCTCACCAATGATCCATTCCACGGCCAGTTTCCAAATTTTGTATGGGTATTGTACTCATTGACTAATTTTTATTAAAGTAATGATAAATTTGTTGATCTTTTTGCCATTTTCGGTAAAATATTTGTTATTGCTGATTTTGCCAATTATAGTGTTATAGTGTTGACTAGAACCATATTTTTAAGTGTCAGAACCAAAGCCTCCAGATACGGAGGCTTACTATAGGTAGACATACTATAATAGAGGCTTGTTATACTGGAGGTTTTACTATAGTAAAACGTAGAACCAAAATTCTGGTGAAATTTGAAAATTTGGATTTAGAATTTCGTGAAATTATTATATTTTTACACTTTCTTTCCATTGAAATAAGATTTATGTTATTGATGCATACTTTTTAATTAAAAATTAGAATAATTTTTACGTTGTTTCCTAACTCAGCTATTATCCAATTAAATGAGAAGAAGAATTATAAACTATTATAGACTTTATTTGAAATCATTAATCACTGATTAAACATTTATGTCTTGGAAAACTCCATACGATAAAATAAAAATTTAGTTGTTTAAATTTTCGTTATTCTTGGGAATTTGATAGTAAATGTCTATGAAAAATCGAATTTGTTGATGTATTTTTTATGCAAAATCAGTTGGGAAGATAAACCATATTTTATACTGAAAGTAACTTCTAATTAAATCTTAAAGAAGAAACAATTTTCAACTATTTTTCGTTATTACAAGAAATAAAAATATTGCTTTGAAATAAAGATTTTGCTTCTTTTCACAATCATGAAGTTGACACTAAAGAAATGTTTGTTTTGGCACAAAGCATTCAAGTTTCTATACAATTAGCAATTCTCGTTAACAAGTAATTTCGTCACGTAATTTTCAAGACGCTAAAAAGAAAAACAACGTCTTCTCTTTGATAAAAATTGATACAAAGGATGAAAAGACGACCAATCAAGAACACATGACGAAAATAGGATTAGCAGTAGTAGCTATAGATACTAATTGCAAAGCAACTTTTATCTCGAAAATAACACTAATTAAAAGCGCACTCCATCTAAAAATAGACTTGAAAGAAATCGTTTAAAAAACCATGCAAAATCAGATTACGCTTCACGAAATTTCAAAGACATCCTGTCACCGAACGAATTAGTGTTTAGAAACGTAAAACCTCAATTTTGTGATATTAAAAATGTTATTAAATTACTGTAATTGGGTCATGAGACCATTTCTTTTCGGCGAGACCTATTAAATGCATAAAAAAATTGATTACAATATAGTAATACTATGTGTGATCACAAGGAAAAATATTATTACTACCAGACATAATAAATTTAATCAAAACACGAATAGATAATATGTTTGTCAAATGAAATAAGTTAGTCTGATACTGCTTTCCGTTATAAAGAATAATAAATTACTCATAATTTTAATGATTTTCTCAAATTAATTTTCAAAATTTATTACTTCAATTCTGGACATCTTTTCGTGACAAATTTTTAAGGTAATATTTCCCTTCTTTTTTTTAATCGATTTTTGTTTCTTACTTACAAAAAAATGTTATAATGTATTATGCAAAACCTGCAAAAATTTCCTTCAATAAAATTATGTCGTTTTTAATTAGTATTTCGGTAGCCTAGGAATCTAAAACTGTTACACTTTTATTGTAGGTTACCTCCATTAGATGGCGTTTGCTCTTCTAATAAAGGTTAAACATTTAGGATATAAAGTAATATTAATGATAGTAATATATAAGAAGGTATTCCAATATTGCATTTCATGATGGGAAATGGGTCAAGATCTGGCGCCGCCATAAGTGAGTCTGAAGTACTAACTTAAACCGGAACTAAAAAAACAATTTTTTCCTAGATATTATATTTAAGCACATCTAAACTTTTTTTTTGGTAAAGAAACATTTATTATAGAAAATTAAATTCCCTACAAAAAAAGTCTCTTTAAAAATTTTTGCTAGACACGCCGTTTCCGAATAATCAAGCTTTAAACATTGTTATGCTTTAACATAATTTTTAGATTTATCTTCTTAATTTTGGAATTTTGTAACTAACGAACAAATAAATATATAGAAATGAACAATATAGATTCTTGAAGGGAGTTTAATGCTCTACAAAAAAGGTCTCTTAACGTTTTTACATAAAATATTTTTTTCAAAAGTTATTCATAATTAAAGTTGAAGGAAAAATTAAATTATTGTTTTTTTTTTTCGTTGTTGAACCAATTTTGAAAGAGTGATTTTATGTAAAAACGTTAAGAGATCTTTTTTGTAGAGCATTAAATTTTCTTTAAGAATTTATATTTATTTCTATATATTTATTCGTTCATCAGTTACAAAATTCCAAAATAAAGAAGATAAATCTAAAAATTATATCAAATTTTTAAAGCTTGATTATTCAGAAACGGCGAGTTTGGCAAAAATTTTCAAAGAGACGTTTTTTGTAAGGAATTTAATTTTCTATAAATATATGTGCAGATGAATTATTTTACCTTGATAGTTTGACAGCATTGATGAAAAAATGAAAGCACAAATAAAAAATCGAAATTAAAGATGATAGATCTCTTAATATTAATATTAAGGGCTCAAGCCTCCCCGATATTTTTTTTTGTCACCTTGAACAATATTTTTGAAATACTCTTCAAAAAAAAATAGTAATTTTTTTTGGCCTAGTCTAATATAGATGTATATAGAGTGATGTATAGGTAGTTATTAGAGGGAATTATTTTGAATAAAATAAGTAAATCCATTTAGAAATAATAAAACCTTATTTTTCAGAAAAAAAAATAGTTTTGTATTAACACACTTAGGCCCATTCTCACAATATGTGGTTACCTATTGGTTAAGGGTTACTAGGAAAATAAAAGCCATAGGAATTGTTATAGATTAAAATAAAATAGAATAAAAGTTTAAAATTATAGGTAAATAGGCACTTAAAAATTATTCAGGAAACTGAATAATTTGAATTTCTTGTTATAAGAATTTATGTACAATTTCCTGGTATTCATCTTTCCGATATTAGTTAGCAATTTTCCATGGTAAACAAGCAAAAATCGTGGTGTTGGTATAAGAACCTACAAAGATCGATAAATGCCTTTTATTATAGTTCAGTAGAAATTATTGTCGTTTCTAACCAAACGGCCAAACGTACACTTTTTCCAGAACCCCCAATTCACATGCGTATATAAAAAATTTTCCAACTCCCACTTTCCAACTTAAAATGTAATTGATATGTCTTATTTAACTTTGCTTCCCCCAAACAAGATAAGATATTATGTCGCTATCTAAACACATTGTGTAGTGAATATTAAGTAAATATTTACTTTATATTTGTGTGTAAAAAAATCACTGTCTTGTTTGATTAATCTGCTGCAATATACACGGATTGGATTCATCAAAGCCAGCGTATATAAAGAAACAGGTTGACAAAATTGTCAGATTACGTAAAACTATCGCTGTCATTATTGCAGTTAGGTTCTAATTAATTTCTTAAATATAACTCACTGTTAAAAGATTGCAAGAATAATGTATTACGACGATGCTAATTTAAGCATTGAATCTATTTTGAAATTTTTGTAGGATGTTTGATATCATTTTTATATTACACATGTACTAGTCAGTGGATAAAATGAAAACGTTTATCTGTAGTCGGTTTCAATTCGACTAAATGTTCTTTTCTGAATTTATTTATTTTTAAAATGAAGATAAAAATTTCAATGTTTTCTTGAAATATTGATTTTATATTTGTTGCGATAGTTCAGTGGTTCTTAACCGGTGGTGCACGCACCCCTTAAGGGTGCGAGCTTGAATATTTTGGGGTGCGAAATTGTAATTTTACAAATTCACGTGTAGCTAGCAAAATAAAAAACTAATCTTAAAAATTCATTTTGGTTAGTAAATTTTTTATTCCCTAAACATTTTTTAAATATGTTTGTAAATTATAAACCATCGAGACAAATTAATTTTTGTATTTTTTCTACAATTACAAAAATTCAAATGCGTTTCTAGTTTCTATACTAATTTTTATATTTCCTCGAAATTTCAGTTGATTGTTGCGATTATTCTTAGAAATATAAATACTGTTGATGCGCACATTACATTGAATAAAAATTTAAAAATAATTGAATTTTAGTGTCGACTATTACAAGTTTGAATTTTCGTGTTGAATATTAAAAGTTAAATATTAATATAAAATAATTAATACAAGTTAATTTTACAAGTTTAGTTGAATATTTATATTCTAATTATTAGAATATAATTTGGTACATTAAAGTCAAATTCAAAAGGTAAGCTAAAATATAGCAATAATAGATAGAAGTTTAATATTTTTTTAGTGTTTTATTAAAGAATTTAATTTAGTTTACGCCATGTCAAAGAAACGATGTTGGAATGACGATTATGTTCGTTATGGTTTTACATTTACAACGGAGAAGGATGGAACGCAGCGACCACAATGTATTCTGTGCTGCAATAAATTTTCAAACGCCAATCTCAAGCCGTCGAAACTAAATGAGCATTTTACCAAACAGCATGGTGGTGTAGATGCTGGCTATGATTTTGAAAGTTTGAAATCTAAACGAGTTCGATTTGATAAAAGTGGAACTATCACAACTTTTGGATTTATATCACACGAAAAGCCGCTGTTGCAAGCGTCTTATCAAGTTGCATATATCTGTGCCAAGAAGAAGAAACCACATACAATAGCTGAAGAACTTGTAAAGCCTTGTGCATTAGAAATGGCAAAAATAGTGTTGGGTACTGAAGCACAACAAAAGCTTCAACAAATTCCTTTGTCAAATGACGTAATCCGTACTAGAATTTCTGATATAAGTAAAGACATCTTACAACAAGTAATTGAAGATATTAAAGCTAGTAATGTCCCAGTGGGTATTCAATTGGATGAATCTACAGATGTTGAAAATTGTTCTCAGCTGATGGTGTTTGTACGATATGTAAAAGAAAAAGAAATTGTTGAAGAATTTTTGTTTTGTGAACCATTAGAATTGACTACAAAAGGAATTGATATATTTAATAAAGTCAAAGACTTTTTATTACAATATGAGATACCGATGAACAAAATAGGATCAATTTGTACTGATGGAGCTCCTTCCATGTTAGGCAAAAATTCTGGATTTGTAGCGTATGTAAAAAAGGAAGTGCCTCACGTTACAATTACCCATTGTATTTTACATAGACATGCGCTAGCTACAAAGACATTGCCTGAAAAATTAAAGAAAACATTAATCACTTCAGTCAAAGTTGTAAATTTTATCAGAGGTCGAGCTTTAAATCATCGTCTCTTCCGTGCTTTATGCGAAGAACTTGGTGCCGAGCATACTGTCCTTTTATTTCACACAGAAGTAAGATGGCTATCGCGTGGACGTATGCTAAATCGTGTGTACGAATTGCGAAGTGAAATAATGCAGTTTCTTAATAATCAAGGCAGTAGTTTAGCTGATGAATTCAGCAATAGAGATGCTATAATTCAGCTAGCGTATTTGGCAGACATATTCACGCACCTTAATGAATTAAATATTTCAATCCAAGGATTTGGAGTGAACACTATAACAGCGAAAGAGAAGTTGACTGCGTTTAGTCGAAAACTTTCAATTTGGATTAACCGTGTTGACAAGATAAATTATGCTAACTTTCCTTTGCTTGAAGAAGTTCTTGTTTCAGATGATGAAAGAAACAATATTACCACCGAAATTAAAGATCATTTGCAAAAGTTGAGCGAATCTTTTGAGGGATATTTTGCTACTGGAGATATAGATATATCAGAAAAATGGATATTAGATCCATTTATTTATAATCTGGACTCAATGGATGACAGTAATTTATTGAAAGAGGACCTTGTTGAACTACGGACAAATGGACATAATCAAATGGAATTTGAAGCAGAGAATTTGGAAAATTTCTGGTGTGCTCAAGTAATGTCATATCCACGATTAGCTAAAATAGCGCTTCAGCATCTTGTTCCATTTGCCACAACATATTTGTGTGAGATGGGATTTTCGTCACTTGTGCATATAAAAACAAAAGCTAGAAATAGACTTAATGTTAGTAATGATATGCGTGTAGCTATTTCAAAAAAGATCCCCCGGTTTTCAAAAATAATTGAGGAAAAGCAACAACAAAAAAGCCATTAATAAAAACTTTGATAATTTATAATTGATTATTTCAGCTAACAATTAAAATTTATAAAAAATTTGTTACGCACATAAAATTAATAAAAAATATGTTTTGCATAATGTTTGTTTTTTAATTTATATAACTCAATAATTTCTAGTAAGGGGTGCGAGAATATTGTTTGAAAATTTTAGGGGTGCCGGTAGCTAAAAAGGTTAAGAACCACTGCGATAGTCGACGATAAAATATGGAAGTATTTCTGTTGTAATCGCTAACATTGATCTTGAGTAGTTTGAAGCTTCTTAATATTGGTTTTTACTGAAAGTTTACCGTTTTGGCAACAGACGTGAGTCTTTAAATGTTAGTTTGAAATATCATTTCGCTTTATTTCCACCATGTACAATCTATTGATCGAATTTCGGTTTGTTTTATTGTAAAATATATAACTGAAGATACTACAAAATATTTTGCTAAACTTGAGATAAAAATAATGGGGTTTTCCAGAAATAAAATGCATTTTTTAGATGTTAGAAGGTCAATTTAAAATCACAAGCGATGCTATAATGCAGTGATTCCCAAAGTATGCGATATAGGAGTCGTCATAGGAGCGCCGTGAAATATTCAATTTAACAATTTGGCAATTTTCTTGGAATTTCCAATTCTCGAATTTTTCAATAAATTAAAGTTGAAATTTCATACTATGGAACTTTTCAATTTTTGAATTATCTATAAAAGAGGAATATCCACTGCTTAGTGGTAAAGCTCATCGAATATTAATTCCATTCACAACATCCTATTTATGCGAAGCTGGGTTTTCGGCGATCGGCGGTAATGAAAAGTAAATATCGCTTATAAACGTTGAAAATCCCTCAACAAGAAATGAGGGATAAATGAATAATCGCTTTTAAAAACAAAAGCTTTCCATTTTCTCAAGGCAGTCAAAAATTTAGAAAAAGATCTGATATATTAACAGTTCCGCAATCCACAAAAATTAGGAACCTCTTCTATAATATATTTACATTGATTTCTTAAAAATGATTTATAATTTATTGGTCTACCATTTCTTAAGCTAAAATACTTTAGGTGGCTACAACGATTCTTCCGGCGACACGATTTGTCGACGAATTTTTATCGATCTCGACGAAACAAAACGAAAATCACGAATACAGTTTTTCGAATTCTTGCTTAGTTTACGAGAAATCGACACTTAAAAAAATGAAAAATTTATATATTTTTTTAAGATTTTCATGAAAAGTAGATAAATGCTTACGACCGCAACTTCACTAATTTTTTTGGTGTTAAAAACACTATAAAGACGAGGCCCAGGGGCAAAGCCCAGGTGAGGGTGGCAGGCAAAGCCTCCCAAAGAAAAAATGATATGTTTATTTAATTATGTGATTTATTCGCAAATTAAATACAAAATCGAAAATACCATGTCGCCAGATATTGATATTGCTGGAAAGAACATGAGCCATAAAATTTTGCTTTTAGGCTTCATTCCTGGACCCTTTTGCACTCTTTAGCTCAAAAGAAAATTGGTGGAATTGCGTATTTGGTGGAATTGCGAACATCTTAAAAAATTTGTCTAAAAAGTGAAAAACATTTTTTTTTAAATTTTTCAAGTATCGATTCCTGCTAAACTAAGAGAGGTATCGAAAATTGTTATTCTTCATTTTATTTTGTCAAGATCTATAAGAATCCATCGTCAAATCGTGGCGTCGGAAGAATCGTAGTCTTGCCCACTTTAGTGACTTGGAATAATTTTGAATTATTTTATAATTAATGCTTTTAAATAATTAAATTAATCAAGTAATAAAATCGGGATTTGAAACCAGGACTACCTGATTACAAAGCAGTCACCGTGACGCCTCGAACATGTAATAGGCTTATAAAAAATTGTTTCTATCATAAAACCACAAAACTATTGAAGGTAGTCACGCGAATACATAACAAAATTTGTATTAAATTTATATGTGGTATCCTTGGCACAAAAAAAGTTACCAGAAACCGATCAGAGGAAAACTTAAAGAAAAATAAAATAATAAGGAAAACGGAACATCAATAAAATCATGCAGGACGTTTTAATGAAAATTTCGATTTTTTCCGCTGTTTCTACTTTAGATTCATTGAAATATTTTTTATGTAGGTATATAAAATCCAACAATTGAAAGATCAATTGAAAATTACAATGGATTTATTTAGTATCTAGATAAATTATTCTCGTTGATTTCGATGACATACGTTAGACATTACAATTTAAACGAGAAAAATCCAGATTTTCGTTTGAAAAATGACGAATTTATCTTATTTTAGGTAAAAATATCAAAGCTATATAATCATGAGTTTGGAAACCATATGGAAATAAAGACGTCCCCCCAGCGAAGGTTTATTTTTTTCGAATTTTCCTTCTTAAACTTTCAACTATACAACATTTTAAATTAACAATTATTGAAGTAGATAAAAGGTCATTATTATTTTTAAGTCTACTGAGAATTGAAAATTAATATTACCCAGGGCTAAGCACAATATTTCAACAGATAGTAAATCATTGTTTTAAAAGACTTTAAATTAAATTTAAAGTCTTTAAAGACTTTAAACTTAATTTAAAGTCTTTAAACTAAATTTGAAGTCTTTAAAGACTTTAAAGGATATTTCTTCTAATTAAAAACGATTTTAACTGCAATAAGTTCACGATTTTCCAAATTTTCAGTGAATTAAACATCAAATTAAATACTCAATACAAATAAAAAATAAATACATTATTCCAAGACAGGCTAAACTATTTATATAGAAAAAGTAATGCAATTTAAATTTATCACTATTTTCTTTGATTTTTAGTAACTTTTTTTTCCCCTGTTATACTACCAATAGTTTTCCGAAAAAACAATTGAAGGTCAGTGACGCGCTTCGGTGCATTAATTGCAACAAGACGTCTAATTATTCATGTATAAAAGTTAAAATTTTGTTTGTAAAAATCTTTTTTTTGTTGTTGGAAAAGTTTTGTTTATTAGTATTGAGTTACGTTTGCAGTGATTTGAATATTGATTTTTCCAACTTTTGTGGGATAATTTCGAATTAATAATTACGTTGTACGAGGAGATGTTCCAACCCATTGACAAACGAAACACTATCGGTAATTCAATGATGCAATTGATTAATTTTTATTGTTAATAAGACTTTTCGTGAAATTTAAAAACTTATTTTTAGGGTAAACAATAAACTTTGTAATTGGATTCGATGGAAATTCGGAAACTTGTGGACTTCATAGCCAAACATCGTTTTTAATAGTGAGTAGTTTTCCAATCTTCAAGTCCTATACAATAAGGGTTTACCATCTCTTTAATCTTGTGTATATCCTAATATGGCAATTAGGAAATGTTAAATTCCGACAATTTAGGTTTTCCATTAAAAATTTATAATTATTGCGCATTGAAATCTTTCAACCATCTTATGCATTCAAAAGGTACCATCATATTTAAAAAAGAATTTACTAAAGAATTCAGACGAAGTCTCATGTATTGCCTAGTTTTTATGTAAAATTTAACATATTTTGATAACAGGTATACGATATACAATTCTTCGATTTGTAAATAAATTAAGCAACTATGTAAAAGAAGTGTCGAAAAATTTCCTTATTAAAATGAATAAACTATGGTTAACCATTGATAAATTTTTCGAATAACACATTCCGTATATCTTTCATTTCATAGATTAGATAAATTATATAACTTATTAATAAAAATTTATTTGAAATGTATAAGTACTGCAATCGAAACGTTAGTTAGATGTTTTGGTTTTAAAAGAAAGTAGAGGATAGTATAACTGTACAAAGCGAAAATGTCAACCTTTGATAAATTATGGAAAGAAAATCAATATAGAGATAATAATAAAATAAAAGAACGAATATGAATTAGTACCTAATAAAGTTATTGCATAAAATATATTCATATTGATCAAATTGCTATTTGTATTATCCGCTTTGACCAATTCACCAGGTAAAGTGAATAGAGCAATAACACGAAGTTAGCGCATGATTAATTGCGAAATTAATTACGACCTAATTATTACATATTTTTCTTGTCATACATCCGCAATGGTTGCCCAGATTCAATCCCAGGAGATTGAAACCCTTTGGATGTGTTGTCGGGATATTACATCTGTAAAAACGATACTGGATTTGCTTTATCCAACAGGTACTTGTTGAACTTACTCTGATTTATAGAATTCATAGAATTTTTACAAAAAAACTTACACTTTGAAAATATAACCAAACCAAAAATGGTGAAAATTAATATTATGAAATTTCTTATGTTCTGCCGAAAAAATGTATTTAATAATTTATGGCAGTTCCCTAGTGGTCCTAGTTCTGTTAGGTTGTAAAAGAAGGTTAAGGGAAAAACTTCGACTAGATCCCACGGGAAAAGTGTTTTGGGGAAAACCATTTCGAAATATAATGGACCGCATTCGTTTTGCCTGGATTTCCCATAAGTTTTGAGGCCTCCTAAAAGGGTGGTTTTCCAAACTGGTATGTCTCTTCATATCATATCATATATAATAATGAAAAACTCGTTTTTTTATTATTTATAATAATGATCAATAGATCATCAGAAATGTGACAAATGGATTTGGGATTTAATCGATCAATTATGGAAAATCAATAATGTATAATTATGAAACATTTATTTTAAAATTTGTCATTTTTGAAAATTTTTTCGAACAATTTAGCAAGTGTGTCAATCATACTAAAAAGAAGCAATATGGTTTCTTGATTAAACCTATCTGGTACATGTTCTTAGAAATAATATGAATTTAGATAGAAAATTAAAGGCTAACAAGAGCAAACATTCATATAAAAAAACCTATCATTGACGTTCTTTTGGCAAAAAATTGCCACATTTTTCTGAGAAAAAAAAAAAACTTCTATCCCCAACACTTATACGAATCAATTGACGTAAACATTAAACTCATATAAAATCATATATTCAATCAATATTTAAAATTACAATATGTGTAAACTTGAAAATTGTATATAATTTTCTATAAGTGGCTTTGTTGCGCGGCTAAGAAAAGAATTTACTGCTTTTCATTATAATCGTATTTGCTTAAGTAGTGAATAAATATTAAAGTTGTACTTGATGTTTGTTATTATGAAAATAGTCGCAAACTCGTTTATATAAATATTAAATATAATACATAACGAAACCCTATATGAGTGTAAATAAACAAGAAACACTCATATTTGCTAAAGCCAGACAATCAGAGAACTGTTTTTGTTAGACTTTTAAATCAATTGAGCTACATGTTGACTTAAATCTTCAAATATCAAAAAAATTTGTGTAATTTATTGATAAAAATCACTGAAAATACAAACCAAAAGTACTACTACGATGATTTATAAGTAACAACTAAAATTGAACTCTTAAATCAAGATCAAGAAAAACAAAAAATATAAAATTAATTTGGTATAGTACCTTAAATAATGTTTTATTCTTTCCGTATAGTTGCTACAATTTTATTACTTCCAATTTATTAATATGAATTATTCATGCTCGAAACCTTTTAATTGGGAATAATAACGATAATGTTCTAATTTTAAATTAGGGGTATACGTTAAAACACTCTTTTCGTTCATTTAATTTCAACCAATTCACTTAGGATTAACAGCATTTATATATTCGACATGATTCCGAACATATAACGCCTTTTTTCACCATTTAAAACACATTAGATTTTCCAAGCTTTTAAACGTGAAGCAGATAACGTTGCGTGCTAATAAATACGAATAAACGAAATAACGATGAAAGCATAACTATGTTCGATGCTGTTTTAAATGTGGTTTTAATTACCAAATTGAAATGTTTATGTATAATATGTGGTGGCGGGAAATTTAGACAATTAGTACTCAAAATAAAAAAGAATATAGTGTATTTTTTATTTAGCTATGTATATTCGATTTATTGAACTTTATTGAATGGAACTTTTAGAACAGAAGTCGGCAAACATTCTGGATTTAAGGGTAATTTTTTCCCGATATTTAGTCGGTTTTTTATAGAGCGAAATATTAAAAAAATATAAAATATTTATTATTGATTACACCGGCACACAAAAAAAAAGTGCTCTGTACTTTTGACTGGACCTACATAAATCTACGTATTTTGACCCCCTGACCACGAATCCGGGGTCGGTTTGACCCATTCATCCTCAAAAATTCGAGAAAACTTTAAAAAACCAAAAAAAATGGTTAAAATCGGCAGTTTTGGTGACATAAAAATTTTAAATGTTAAAGGCGTATATGCTGTCATGGCAGGCACAACCATGACGGCATATACGCCTTTAACCCAGGGACAGACGGTAGGCTCGCAAAGCAGGCAATTTTCTTACAATAAAAACGGCTTATGGTCTACATAAACTTCGAATTTGTATTCAGCGGATCGAAAAACATGAAAATCATGCTCGGTTTAGTTCAATGTCCCCAAAACTGCCGATTTTAACCATTTTTTTCGGTTTTTTAAATTTTTCTCGAATTTTTGAGGGTGTACGGGTCAAACCGACCCAGATTCGTGGTCAGGGGGTCAAAATACGTAGATTTATGTAGGTCCGGTCAAAAGTACAGAGCACTTTTTTTTTGTGTGCCGGTGTTCTCTTCTGTAGTTTGTCTTCAATTTGTTGTAGTTCCGAGGATTCTGAGGATTTTTTTTATTTTTTGCAACGTTTCGCAGTTTATTACTGCTTTTTCAAGCGACTTTAAATAACAGTATAAATGTATATCTAAAGAATAAGTTTTAACAAAATTTTGTTAAATATAACATAAGCATATAACATTTTGTTAAAACTTATTCTTTAGATATACATTTATACTGTTATTTAAAGTCGCTTGAAAAAGCAGTAATAAACTGCGAAACGTTGCAAAAAATAAAAAACACACTGTAAATTATTTAAAATAAGAAAAATCCTCAAATCCTCGGAACTACAACAAAATGAAGGTAAAAGTACAGTATAATCTCACTAATCCGGCACTTCGATAAACCTGCACGTCCAATAATTCGGCACCCTTCGCACATGCCTCCCTCAGCCCTCTACATTTATTCCCTCAATGAAATGCTTTATTTTATTCATTACGTATGAACTTTTCACTATAATCTAGTAGTCCGAACATTCCTATAATCCGGCACCCTCCGGTTTTTAATAGTGCCGGATTAATAAGATTGGACTACATAAAAAAAAATCGCTTATTTTTTGAAAAATTAAATATTGCAAGCTACTCAATTCCAAGAACTATGAGTCTGCTGAGCCGCATGCGGCTCACGAGCCATAGGTTACTGACCCCTGCCATAGAATGAAAAAGTAGGATTGAGCATGTATTTGGATTAGATATTTATTACCTGAGATAAAATTTGAACGATAAATATTAGAAAGCTTTAGAAAGCTCAGCACTCAAAGAAAAACCTACTGGGACCTAACCCTCTAATACAGTAAGGCGCAGGCTTTTCTGTGGGGATTCTAGCTTTACTTTATATAATTTATTTATTAAAATGTTTAAATAATTAATGTGAATTATTGAGAGAATACTGAAATGTGATTATAGTGACATCTTTGTTGCCCTGTTGTAACAGTTGGGTGTTTATATTTCAAATTTTTTTTTCTCTTATTGATTTTTCTGTTATTCAATTTGGATAAATTTTGTAATAAGAAGGTTTATTTAAAGTTTTATGACCATAACGTTGTAGACCTATTTGAAGGTAAGAAAAGATATTGCCTTATGTAGACTCAAATTTTACGATTTTTTACCTTTGAATGTTTTCCTTTAACATAAAAATAAATAAATGAATAAAGTCGTAAGATCTGTTTTATCCTTTTTTCTTGTAAAACAACTTTTCCTTCGTATAATAAGATTCTATAATAACGGAAGGCTTGTATCGCTATACTGTAGTACCATGCCATATGCCAACCAGTGTTACCCAACTTCTTTTTTTCGGTGCCAAGTTTTCTATAAGTTAGTTTTGCTAAACTTTTGATGTCTCTAATATAAATATAATTTTAGTTAAACAGTGAAAGTTAACGAACAATAATTTTTCCGGTGGGGCGTGGACCCAACGAGGGGAAACAATGCAATGAAGTGTTTCAATAAAACGTTTATTCTTTTAAATAGATTGGAAATGAACTGAAGTTTCATATCAATACACCTGTTATTATTAAAATTTCAATTTCAACAGTATAAACTTGTATAATACACTTTTTTACATCTTTTAATTGTTTTAACCCGTCAATGATGAGTTCTACCAAAAATTATAAACATGTTTTTGTAGAATACTGAACGTTCTATAAGAGAGGCATCTTTTAAATTTTTGGTCAACTAATTCAATCAAAAGTTCTTCAAACTTCAGTCGCACCATTACCTAATATAGGAGGTGTAGATCAATTATGATACTCTTCTTTATCCTGAATTCTAAATACCAAAGATTTCTGATCCCATAATATCTATCTACAATAAAGTGTTTATTAAAATGAGGCATCTGTGGCTTAAATAACTTTTAAACAAGTAAACTTATCAAAAAATGACATGAGTTCTTTTTTTAATTGTTATTAACCTTCGTTTTATAACTACCAAAGTCCTTAGCGACTCTAGGGTTAATAAAAATCGTTAATCGAGAATTATTGAAAATTTACTCGACCCAAGATTTGAACCCACCACCTACCAGTTTTGGAGCGGCCACCTAAACCACTCGGCCACTGATAGACTATCCTTTTTTTAGAATGTTCAACTTATCAAAAAATTACATGATATATTTTTTTTTGTATGGTTATTTGCCATCGCTTTATAATTACTAAAATCCTTAGCGACTCTAGAGTTAATAAAAATCCATGATTGAGAAATATCGAAAATTTGCTCGACCCGAGATTTGAACCCAACACCTACCAGTTTTGGAGCGGCCACCTAAACCACTCGGCCACCAGTAGGCTATCCTTTTTTTAGAATGTTCAATTTTTCATAAAAAAACGCTTATAGATTGTTTGTAAACCGTGTTGTTGGCTAACTATGAATATCAGAAAAAATTAATTACATTTTCTAATGTTATTGTTATGGAAAATAAAAGTACAGTTCTCTATATTTTAATGTTATTTTATTAATTTAAATTTAAACATGTCTATTTTTAGTAAAATTGAATTAGTTAACTTAATTATATAAGGCAGAACTTATACCCATGATTTAGATACATATATGCCTTACAATTAGAAAAAACTATTATACAAATGTTAGGGAAGAAATGATGGAATGAACTTCAAATCAATAATAATTTATTTGGGCACCAAATTAGTAGAGCAGTTGAAAAAAAATCTATTAACTTTTCGAAGGTTCCTAGAAAATATCAGTAATTTGAATCAACAGCAATTATTTTTGCGTGTACGGAAAAAATTCGTAAATAAATAAGGAAAAACCCATATGAAGTAACGATTTTATCAGAAATGGAAACTCATAAATATGTTTCACAATTTTCATACTATAACGTACATGCGTTTTTCTCTTCACTTATATCAGCCAATATTTGCACAGTGCATAATGAAATTATGATGTTGGAAATCTTTTTCTATTTTTTTTTTTTTTTAGGAAACTTATGAAAAGAAGGTATGCATATGTAGTGTGTATATATATTTAAAATCATTTTTGAATGAAAATGAATGTTTGTTACGCCTGGGAAATGGAAAATGGGTTGCAAACCCATTTTTATTTTAAGACCGTCTGGCCCAAACCGCATTGCGGACATTTTCATGATTTCCATGAGACGTTGCGAAAATGTAACATCCAAACTCGACAAACGTTAGGTTCAAATGGCAGCAATTGAGTCACGCTATTAAATACCGATTAGCAGACCATTATTCCATATCCACCTCAAGTTTTGTTGTCGTCAACCATACGTTTGTAGATATATAGAGCAGAGATAATCTTGCAAATCTGAATCGATTGCTTTCATGCATACAAGACACCAACCATTCCACTTGCCACCAAAGTTTGTTCGATAGGGCTTTGCGAATTTTCTCATTGCTGTTCAATAACATACTGACTACTGAGGTAACGTAATTGCTATCATTTTCCTATTAAGCGATTATACTCTTGGTAATAATGCATTATAAATGTCTAAGAAACCAATCAATACGAAAACAAAGCTCATTTACTGCTTCTATTATTCCCCACGGACTTGTAAATGAAAATCGAATGACATTGATATATCTTCGTATTAGGACTTTTTGTGCAAAAGCAATTTCAAATAAATGCACTCATTCAGTGCTTTCCATTATTACGTTGATTACCATCGTAATTACAATAATATTATACTCAATTGCACTATAATTGCATTCCAATAAAATCAAATCAATGATTTATTAGGTATATTCATAATGAAAAGTAAATTATAAGCTGTAGGTATTTGGTTTTCAAATTTTTGTGTATGCATTTGAAAATTAAATTTTATTGGTTCTTTAATTTCCTTTTTAATATAATACTTCAAGATTTAGTAAGAGCTTTCCGTAAAATCAATAGTTAGAATATACAGTAGATATCGGTTATAAAGGGAGTGAAGTTAATTTCATCGCCAAATTTAAAAATCTTAACAAATAATTTAATAATTAATTCGGTATAAGCTTGGATCAGGAACGTCGAGATATTCCGAACTGTAGGTAACTATTCCGAATGGGTACGTATTGTTCACTCGAATGCCATATGTACGTAAACTTTGACAAGCGAGAAATGAAGAAGCGACGGTTATTTTTATTATGGACCGATTTAATCGCGAATTAAATTAAAACAAAGTCGAAAATGCAACGTTGTCAAATTGTGGGTGTGCTGAAGTGTACTTGCCCAAAGTAGACTTTATTTAGAAAATTTAATTTTACATATTACAATATAAATACATAATTGAAAATAACAATCATTACTTTATTTCTGACATGTCAAAATTTACGTACAAATTGCATTCGAGTGAACAATACCTACAGGAATAATATCGAAACCATTCAAAAACAATTCTCAAATTTCGACGTTCCTGATCCAATTATTTCCATCCATTCCTGATCCATACCATTAATTCATTAGGGTTTTCAAAAAACCAACGATAAACACAATAAAATTTTGTTATTGATTAGACATTTCCACATTAACTGTAACTTTACCAGAAGTCAAATTTAAAAAAAAAATGGCAAATATTTTCTTCTGTAAACAATAGCCAATACGTAGAATACAATAAAAAGGATAGGTCTTAATAGTTAATATAAAATCATGTGAAGTTATCCCATTACATTATAATTACTATTGAGTTTTTATGAAAATCTAACGTTTGTTTCGACACATATAATTGTGTAAGTTTATGTTTTCCTTATTTCCTTATTACATAATTGTGTTAGGTGAAAGGATGAGGAGTTGGATGATGTCCAAATATTCTAATTATGTACATCTTTCTTCAAATGTTAAAGTGGTTGTGAAAAGCCGTAGATAATAACATATGATTTAAGTCATTAGTTATGAAAAAATATTTCCCAAATTTTCTTGATTTTTGTTATCAATAAATGCTAATGAAATATTCTTAATGAGATGTTGAATTTTTAATATACAATTAAAACACAAAATTTTCTTATATCTTTTGATTTTAAATCAATGTTATAATGAGCCTCAATAGTATCAACGTTTTGACATCTAGTATGCAAATTTTTAATAACAAATTAGTAAAAATCAATTGATTACTAAGGAAAATATCAAAAAATTACATTTTCAACATTACTTAAGTTTTCAATTTTTTACCACTTAGTAAATATTGTAACGATTGAAATAGATAGCAATCCAATGGAATAACTTTAGACAATTATAGAGGGAACGGCAATATCATCCCCGCACCCTTATTTATTATTTTTTTCAAAGGCTTTTCTTCTGCAAAAGAGCCTTGCATTATCGGTTGTAGCATAAAATTTTCTTTGATAACAGTTCTTGGACACTTTTGGGTATTTAGTTGATCGATCAAGATAGATTAGGATTATTTGACAGTTTTTTCGACTTTCTGGTATACATTTGGAACCAGTTCTTCCCTTAACTTCTTATTGGTTCAATTATTTACCATTATTCGTTATCACCAGTTGGAGAAGTGAAAATTATGGAATTTGAACTTAAAAATCTCATTTGGCATTAATGAACATCTAATGCACTTAGATAAACATTGAAAATCTTTTTAGTAACAACTTTGCGTTGCTACCCCGGGAAATTTGAAGAGCATAAATTACCAAATTTGTATTCTTTCGGGTTTTTGGTTTTACCATTTCAATATAGATTTCGGAATAAAAATAGTTTGTATTTTTTATAAGTTATTAAGTGATTCTAATCATAAAATGTCTTTAATAACACTTTTAAATAACATATAAGCAAATAAATGGCAATTGAATTATTATAGGTTTAAAAATGAAATTACTTTCCGGTACACCTAATATATACATTTCTATAAATGACTTTTTAATAGATAATAAACGAGTTATGATTGAAATTCATTAAAACTCAATTATTTTTTGAAAATTATAACTTTATACTATTAAAAGCTGTAATATGATCCTCGGAATCGAAAAAAAAATGATAATTTAAAAATTTTTGGCCAAATTTATAAATTACATTATTTCCTAATTTGCTTCTTTTGGCTAATTTCATACTGTACTTTTCTATTCGATAAGAAAAACAATTATTAAAAATGTTACCACAAGAAACACTTTTCAAGTTAAATTCCTTAAGTTTTCTTGATTTTCCAGACCAAATTACTGACCAACTTAGAACTTTGCATAATTATATGAAAAAAATTTTCGTAAGATAGAATCTTTACATGGTTTACTTATTAACATTTTCCCTATATCTACGTCTCTACATCTCTACGTCTACATCTTTTCCAACCTAAATACTAATTGAACTTTAAAGAATTAAAAAATTGCCGATTTTTTTTACCAAATTTTCTCACTTTCCGGAGTTTCGCCATCACCTAATGAAATTCCCTAACTTTAGAGATTACTTTGACCAGTGGATATCTTGCAATTCGATGCCTAACGGATCAAGAAATATGATAAGGGTAAAACCGAATACAATAAAAAGTAGCCACTTTTATTCCCAATCTCTTTATCAAATTGAACCTTAGTCGATTATGGTTTGACCTTATTTAAAAGAACTTCTACTTCTGCACTACTTCTGCATAGTAGTAAAATATAGAAGTAGAATATATTTCTTTTACTTTTCTTCATTTCTCATAAAAAAGGTATTAAAATATATTTCTTATAACTTCAGAAAAGAAGTAAAATATATATCTGAAACTATGGACGACTCGTCTTTAGGGACAACCGATTGCTCTACATTGATTTCTTGTAAAACAAAGGTTTTTATTAGTTAATTTTACAGAGTTTAGTTTCATTTTATGTGAAATTCATATTATGTTTTATTAGTTTTATTGATGTAGAACAGAAAACTTAATCATTTATCTCTAATTTCAAATATTAGCCCAAGGGAAAGTACTTCGGTCATATCATGCTTTACTAGTTTTAAAATCACGAACCGTTTTTGCCTAAACACACGAAAAAAAAACATTGAAAATATCTTCGGTAAAAAAAATATTAACCGAATTTCGTTGGAAAATGACCAATGTACGATCAATTTTATATGGAACGAAACTATTTAATATCAATATTTCCCATGTTATTTTTAAAATTGAAAATAAATAACGAAAAATTCTTCGGAAACTTTTCCAAATCATAAAAAGAATTCTTTAATGCGTCAAATGCAGGTTTTTCTCTGTCAATAAAAGGGAAATTGAAAATATTTATTCATCAATATTTCTTTTGAAAGCCTTCATAATACGATATATACCGCAAAGGTTTTGCTTATCAATAAATTGAATATAAATCGAATCTATAAACTACATACATATATACATAAGTCAAAAGAAATACGATTTACTTTACCTTTTATAAATTTTTCGTTGAATAAAAGGTCAATTTTTCATGGATGCCCATCTATCCTATATAAACGTATTTGAATGTTAAACTTGCATAAGCAACATGAAACCATTTTGGGAATTAAATTTAAAATAATCGATAATCCCGGAATGAATTTAAAATACAAGTTTGAAACAATGATTTATCCATAACAATACGGTTTTATTTGAAAGCAATAATTTATTGAATTGTTAAAGTATGGGTTCAGTGAACTTTTGGGTTATTGAAGATTTCTGTTATCATTCGATTCCAAATTAAATGTTCGATGGTGTGTGAAGGAACTACCTATCGTCGATGACACCTGTTTTAATTTCATCCGATATAATTCTCCATCCAAGTCCCAACGTTGAACAGGTAATTCGGTACCTATGTTTATCCGTGTTTTTTTTTTTACGGCTTTGGGTTTTTCCCGAGGGATGAATACTTTCATATGGTATATCCTTTTTTCCGCTTTACGCCATAATAAAATTACATATGTATATGCGCAGTCATAAAACCGAAATTAGTTCTCCGTTTTTCTTTCATGATTGAGTTAAAATTTAAACGGAAAACTTCCAAATAAAAAAAAAGTTTTAATAATTGTTAGATTGTCGCGTAAATAATTAAATTGAAATTTATTAGAGCAGTAATCCAATTTTAAATGGGATGCAAGAAAAAGTTTATTACATAGTATCAAATGACAATCAATGCAATTATGATCTGATGGGAAAACTGACCTTCATTAATTTGTAGATATTATTTATTTTCTATTGAAACTACCTTGATGTTCTTCTGCATTCAATTAATTTACTGAAATAGATTGAGTTTTAAATGCGGTTAGAATTATGCAAGAAAATTGTGCGATGCCAAAAAAATGTACTCATTCTCTATAATCTATATTCTATATGATACTGACATATTTTTCGCACTTTATATATCTGCAGAAATGACTGAACGTTTACAAGTATTATTTTTTTACAAATCATATACTTTTGTAAAAAAGTGGCATTTAAAAGAGAATTTGTAATAGAAGATAAGTTCGCTAGTTTCCAGTGGTACTTCTACTACTTTACTATTGACCTATAGTAGTCCTATGAAAATTATAATTCTGCATAAGTAGTGAACATAAAATTGATTCATTGATAAGATTATAAACAAAGGGTCTAGCAGGATCCACATGGCGAGTTAGCCCCCAAATAGGAGCCTATATCGAAATTTATGTTAAAATATCGGCTTGATATACAAACACATTTTATATACTTTTCGTGACCAAATTCCTCTTTGACCTTGAGATATGGGCCAAAATGTCCCCCCGCATGGCTATTTTTCAAAGTTATATATCTCAAAAACTAATTAAGCTAGAGAAGTTAAACCAACGCAAGGCTTTAGATTATTTTACAGAGTATATCATATATTTTTTTGAAATTTTTAGAAAAAAAATTTATACAAAAAAAAATCCAAAAAACAAGAGATTTTTTTTTTATGTTTGCTTAGACTTACAATTATGAAAATAATATATGTTTTGCTCCTATATGTGGCCTATTTTTTAATGAAGTTTTGTTAAAAAAAAGAAGGTGCAACACTTCGAAAAAAAATAAAACCGAGGTATATTAGTAGGCGCAAATCACATTTCATTTTTTTATCAAGGTGTTGCACCAACTATTTTTTCACGTAATTTTTTTGAGGTATAGTGCTCATGTAAAAGCATAAAATATATTTTTTTCGTGATTGTCATTTTCAGAGAACACATAAAAAAATTATTTCATTTGTTTTTGGATTTTTTTTTGTATAATTTTTTTTTCTAAAAATTTCAAAAAAAAAAAATATGATATACTCTGTAAAATAATCTAAAGCCTCGCGTTGGTTTCACTTCTCTAGCTTAATTAGTTTTTGAGATATATAACTTTGAAAAATAGCCATGCGGAGGGACATTTTTGCCCATATCTCAAGGGCAAAGAGGAATTTGGTCGCGAAAAGTATATAAAATGTGTTTGTATATCAAGCCGATATTTTAACATAAGTTTCGATATAGGTTCCTATTTGGGGGTCAACTCGCCATGTGGATCCTGCTAGATCCTTTGTATAACAATGTAGTCAAAAATGTTTTCAGTAAATTTCTTTTCCTAAAAGGTGGACAAATGCATCTCCTTGCATTCCATCTATAAGTTCATTACAATCTCAAAACAACCCCTAAAATCATTAAGAATTAAACTATAATTCATTCCCTTTAAATAAATTAAACTTAAAAACAATCTTTCATGTAAAATCGCTGATAAATTTATCAAATTTCAATCTATTTTTTTTAATACCCATTGACATTTACGTTAAGTACTATTGTATTTAATTACGTTTTAAAGAAGTGTCTACTTTGAGCTTCGCTCAATTTTATATGCTGACAAGCATCGCTCTTTATAGACCACTATAAAGTGGGACGATTTTTAATGTTGCAAATAAAGCTGAGATTTTAGATTGAAGAAGATAATAAATTTGCCATTCACAAATTATCTTTCATTTTTCATAGCCCGTTTAGCTATAAATGACATGCTTACAAAATACCGAAAAAATTTTAAATCTCTTTGCGTTATAAATATGATAATATATTTTTTACAAGTGTCTGAAATTTTGAACATAAATATTTGAGGAGCACAAATAAAATTTTACTGAAGAAAAATAAAATTAATATTAAGTGGTAAATGATGCAGGATGTCGAAAGTTGTACTAGCGTTTTATTAGGAGATTGGAAAGAGGAATGTCTTTGGTAAAATTAAGTCTCATTAAATTGAAAACAAGAATGAATTTGAATTATTATACCACTTATAGTTTGGAAGATGCCATGCTTATAGATTCATTAAAAAGGATGAAAGAAACTTTGGAAAAGACCTAAAATTCATTTTTTTCGCATGCCCGACTAAATACGTATTTAGGCCTCTTCTGACCTTTCTTGTATCACCCGTTTTAATTCTAGTAGTAATTTAAAAAAGGATAAAAGTTATGGTTGAAATTTGGTTCCAATTTTCCTGTTATTTCCTATTCAAAATTTTGGAATCAACTTTGGGTCGGATTTCCCGATTAGCTAACTACAAAGAGCTAGCTTAGCTGAATAGCTAATACTATTGGTTGATTTGGAGAGTTTGGCAGGTGTTTTTTTTTTTTCAAAAAAATATTTTTTAGAGATTTTTTATTCATGAAACCTTTGAATATTGATTCTTAAAAATAGTCATTTTGACAATTTCAAAGTTTAGAAAAAATGGTATTTCTCCTATCATTCAGGCGAGTGCCCCATTTGATATGTCACCCCTATTCCTCCATAACAAGGTGGTTATTCAAATAAATCATCTAATTTTCAAATATTCAAATTATATATTAATTTTTTTTACTTTTCACAAAACGTTTTCACAGCTTTTTTCCAACTAGAGCTTAGGATATTAACTTTTTCCTAGCCTAGGTTTGCGCGAAAATATCGATTATATAATCGTAATCGATTTCTTGCACTAATTGTGGTTCAATAGATAATAATGCCAGGACATAAAGTCTATCTGGACCCTAACTTGCACGTTAATAATTTCCACTCTTTTTAAGGTGAAAAAAGATCTTTTTCCCGAACAAGTTGTCATTGGGGCTCCAAAAATCCACAGATCAATATCAATATTAGACTACACATCTTGAAAATTTCTTCAATGCAATATATTTTATATATTTTGTACGGAGCGAATATTTTCCAATATTTTCTAATGAATCTTTAAGCAGTTCATTTAATAAGATCTCTTCTCAATCGTCAACCTACTACAGGGTTTTCCAAACTTGTTTTCTTGTAGAACCCATACGAAAGTTTTTAAGGATCTTGGAACCCTTGCCATATAATACCTAATATACCTATATAATACCTAAAGTTATTATAAACAACAAAAGATAGATAATAATACCTATGGCAAGAATTTGGGCTTTGTTAAAAATTTACAATTATACCTTACACTAATAGTTTGATACATTTTTATGAAAATTTTGTAGTTTATTTTACGAATACTTTAAAACCATATGATCGTTAATCTCGGGGAACCCCATGGTTCCATGGAACCCAGTTTGAGAAACACTGGCCTAATATAATAGGTTGTAATGATATGTGCGACGTATTTTAATTCGCATAGGATTTAATATGTTTTGTTAAAACTGGATCGAATCTAGTAAAAAGTTTTAAGGTTTCTAAAAATTACCATTATGAGGATCTCCAATGTGTTCTGAATGTCCTCGGAACGATAGCCCTCTCATTGCCAGTGGTTTAATAATTGAAAAATTAAATTCAATAAAAAAATAGTTATTGTACTTTACTGAAAATGTTTCATTATATTCTTGGCAAAACTAGTTAAAATCAATTTTCGAATTGGAATTTTTTGTACATTTTTTCGCCTTTAAAATGTTAGCGTTTTGAAAATTTTGCCGCCCCTAAAAGCGTACCTCTGTTGACCTCTGTAAACCCGGACCTAGGTATAAATAGCTCATCTATCCTTGGCAACACCAAAAATAAAACTGTATTATTTCATTCATATCAATTACCAATCCCTAATGGCGTAGCATTCGATTTCACCACCCGGAATCGACCAAAAATTCCCCCCCCCCTTTTTCATCACTGGTCAAGAAAATTAGTAAAAAATCAAATGCCTTTAAATTTTCAAAAATGTATTTTCGTGTTTTTCTCAAAATAAAATCTTTAAATCTTAAAAGTCGTTCCATTTTTATGTAATGCCCGGGACCATGGGTTCCCCGGTACTCACCATGCTACGCTGCTGTCAATCAATAAAATCAATTTGGGAGAAGATAAAAAGGGGTAAAAAGATAAAATACGACCAAAAGAAGTATAGACCATCCCTTTATTTAACTAATCTGCAAATATCCAAAAAAATCGATTTATTTAACATGGCTTAAGTAATCGTTTTTAGTGCATTCAAAAATACAAGTTTAGGGAAAAAACGTGTTATTTTGAGCTCAAGAATAAATACCAGAGGTGAACAAACTTAATACTGGTATGATCTATAATAATTTTTTTTATTTATACGCGATCACCTTGGAAAAATGGGTTCAATTAAAACAAATACAAATTTTAAGAGACAATGAGTAGGAAGGAGTATTAGAAGCACTGGGAATCGTTAATATCTGTTGTAAATTCAAGTTTCATTGTTAGCTAAATTTTAAGTACATATTTTCAATTAAAAGATTAAAAATTATTTCAAATACCTGCAATCAACTATCGATCTTTTCGCGATTGACCGTTTGCTTACCCCTGAGATATACCCTTGAAATGTGTATACTAAGTTTTTAATCAATTTTTCAATTTTTTTTTGTCTAACTATAAAAACTGCATTATTATTATTAGATTATAATATTATGCATTATAATATTAGACATAGAAATCGAAAGAAAACCAATAAAAATGAGGCTAATGAATTAAATTCAGTCCGTAAAATACCATTTATTTAGAAAGTAAACAAGAAAAACATTTTTACAATTAATCCAGCTGAATATGATTTGTGAACGAAATGATTAATTTATCCACCAGATGAATAACGATTTTTTTTTTCGATATTTAACCTTTCAACTTCCAACCCAAATCTCCAACACAAAGTTTATATCATTATTGATTTAATAAATTACTATTTCAAGTACCGCACTACATGTTAATCTAAAAGTGTATTTATTTTATCAGTCGACTAATAATCTAATCTTTCACGACTAATTGATATGATCAATCAATGTTAATGCCACTGAATTACGATCAGTCAAGTGTCGTAATTAGATTGATAATTTCAAGTGCTACTTTCAAATATTATTTAAGCAATTAACGATAAAAAGTATATTCCAAATTAAAAATTTCGAATGAATTACTTTATTTATGAAACCTTTTAAATAAGTACAAAAATGTTTAAAATATCATATTGCAGTTTCCAATTACATTATCTAATGTGTTGCAATGTGTTACTGATGAGGTGTAAATCATACATTAAACTACCTATCAATATCCGGATATAAACCTTATATAAATGAATATGTGAAACCAACTAACATTTCATTATTCCCATTGTTGATGGTATTGATTTGAAATACGAGTAATTCCTATTATATGTGAGTACAATATTCATATTACAAATGATGGAAAACATATTCCGTATATACATGTTTATAAATTAAAATCAAATCAAAGAATCAAACATAATTATCCAAATCAAGTAAATAAATTTGAACATTCATATTAGAGAAGTATACAATAGGCAATCATCAACCATTATATTTTTATTAATATTATAATAAAGTAATTATTGTTTATGTGGGTTAAAGAATTAAATAAACTCAACTAACAACCATATTTGTATTCGAGAACCAAATTGCGTTTTCTATAGTTGTTATTTTTAGAGGAATTTTTAAACTTTTTAATGTTTATAACTACTAAGTTTTACAGTTATTATTGTTTAAACTTTCAAAGCTATTACTTTAATTGTTATTAAATTGTATATATAAGATGAATAATATTAAGTTTTGATTGGACATGTAATAATTGAGGCATTAATTTGGAAATGAATTAAGGTCATTTCAAAAACAATAACCCGTATATCTAATATTTTATATCCTATACATTTAAGTTCAAAAACATTATATTTACATTATCAGGGAATCCATTTTTTTTTTCAACACAAATAACCTGATGTTTCCTGACTTTTCAGATCATAATTCGCTCTTTTTCTTTTCCATTTTTGATGTGGTTACAATAAAAACAAACTATTGGACAGATTAAATTATTAATATATAAAAAAATGATAAAATTAAAGAAAAAAGGAACAAGAAGAGCCGGAAATCTAGACTTGTTTCAAAGAAGAATGAGTTACCTTTGCCTGAAAAACCATAAAAGGGATGGGTAGTACTAAAAAATAAAATACAACTACGCGGGAAACGAAAGCTGTCGTAGGGTGGAAAGTAAAAAAAATCAGGTTTTTTATTTATTTATTAATTTAATTAAAAAGCCTGAATAGCACTTTTCGTATTTTCAAAAAATTATGGAAGTATTTCACAACTAAACATTCATTCCATATGTAGGTACTTTTTTATTGTAGATATGAGTCTCTAAAAACATGATTATTTTATTAACAGTATAATACAGTAGATTGTAAATTTCATTTTACCTTAGTTCTCTTAAAAATATTTGATCATATGGCACCTCCATTCCATTTTATAAAATACGTAAAATACTACAAACAAAAATTACTAAGTAGTATCTATTAAAAAAAAATTTTAAAATAAATTTTTATACACAGAAAATAACGAATAACTATATTTTATTGTTTTCGTTTAAAGAGATGTATTTGGTTGCCTATTAGCGTAAAATTTATCAAATCTCTTCCTGATTAATATTCGTGCTTTCCTTTAGACAAGCCCTGAGGGAGGCGTGCATCCCAGTTTGGAAAACACTGGTATAATGCATAGAATTTTTCCATGATAAAATGATAAATTAATTCAAAACTTTTACTAATATAATAATATTAGGGTCACGGGTAATTGGCATATAGTTAAATTAATTTAAACAATCATTGATTTTGCGATGTTTCGTCTTTATTATCAAGACTTTTTCAAGCTCTGAAAGTATTACAATATTAACAACATTATAACAATATTATTATAAACTGACCTCAACTATGTTTAAACAAACGTTAATTAAAAAATGTAAAATTAAAACTGTAAAAACGATTTTTAGCTTTCAAGTATGTGCTTTTAAAAAAACAAAACTTTTAGTTCATCCTGAAAAATCTTCTGTAATGGTTATATAAAAGGTGAAAATAAATATTTTCCTTTGTGGATGATAATTAATATTAAAGCTTTTGAAAGAAAAATCGATTTTCCTTTGAAATCCAAATCCTTAAAGTTTAGCTTTTAAAACCTCAAGATTCGTTTGGAAATTTCAAAAATAAAACTTAGAAAACGTTTGCAATTTTTTATTTTTTTAAAGAATATTCAATAGATTTTCCCCAAAAAAAGTACTATTTCTTACAATCCTCCCTTATTAAACCTATCGAAGCGATGGATTTTAAAAAATCAATATAATAGGCAAACGTATGTATGCCGGAAAAGACAGAGAACAAAGATTGTAAACACGTACGTGTGAACGAAACACCATCATTGTCTCAAATTTGAACTGAATGATTGTTGCCATGGTTTCAACTATCATTTTGATTCCATTAAATTGCCAATTTTTACCATTTGTCAGTTGTGTCTAGGATTGCCATCCGTACTTCATTATAAAGTATTGTACGTTATTTAACGTAATTGTACTCTATACTTTATAAGAAAAATAAAGTAAGCGAAAATGCTTTATTTCGCACGATTTTATTTCTCTAGGATTCATTTTACATGTATGTTACCTATAACATACAAAAAAATTAAGTTGTAAGAATTTTGGTGTAAAATAGAAATGGAAGTTAATTTAAATATAGACTATAAAGTTGTACAGCTGTATGTATTAATTTTTTTATTGAATTTAAATTGAAACTTATATTTTTTTTGTGATTCAAGAAGCCTGATGAAGTTACGATACGTAGCTAATTTGAATATTAAAAAACATTAAATAAAAAACCAACCTTAAACAACCTGAATTGTCTTTTTATTTAGTGATTATTACTTGTTAAAAGTTAGCAAAAAGTTTGGACCCTAACAGTATTATTATTGAATAAAAAGACAATTTAGATTGCTTAAGATCGGTTTTTTTATTTTATTTTTTTAATATTCAAATTAGCTACGTTTCGTTACGTATCGTAACTTCATCAGGCTTCTTGAATCACAAATCACATTTTATTGAATTTAAATTAAAGCTTTTATATTTTTTGTGATTCAAGAAGCCTAATGAAGTTACGATACGTAACGAAACGTAACTAATGTGAATATTAAAAAACATTAAATAAAAAACCAACCTTAAACAACCTGAATTGTCTTTTTATTTAGTGATTATTACTTGTTAAAAGTTGCTAAAAGTAATGCCAAACATGTTTTTTAGCAAAATGACATACATTTCTTATAACTTCAATAATTAATGCACTTTATTTCCACAGAAAAAAATGGTAACCCTAGTTGTGTCAGGGTTGGCTGTGAATATTTCAAGAGAAGTTACTAGTACTATCTTATTGTACTTCATTTATGTTATTTAAAAAATCTTTTAAGAAAATTTTTATGGTTTTAGGTCTTAAATTTCCAATGCCGTTTTACCCCATAATAGTTTATTACCCGAATTACCAAAACAAAAGGAAAAACCATACCCTAGTGTTTTATTAATCTCCCTTCTCTCATTTTAACAGTGTAGTCAACTGTATTCTTCTTTATCAGATTTTTATATATGATTCACACTTCTATTAGGTAAAGGTTAGTTCATATTATGTATATATATTTTTTTTGCGTAAAGCAACCCTTAAATATAACTCAATTTTATAAAACTTTTATTTTCGAAATTCTTCAATAGTCTAAATATCAACTAGAACATTTTTAACTTTAAAAATGAAACATTTCTCACAAAAATTTTCGTCCCCTACTTTTTAAGAACATAAGTTTCAAAAACTCTGATGAAACTAATTTTTCTTAAACTCCACTTTACTAATAATATAATTATCAAAATATTTTTTTTCCTTTATTAAACCTTTTTAAGGGATAAATTCTCAAATTTTTTTTATTAATGCGCATTGCTCATTTATGTTATAAGTACCTATGAAAAACTTCTGCATGTAATTTCATGTTTCCGGTGGATTTAACCAACCGATATAGATTGCGTGTTGTTTTTCAGTCAAAATAAGAGTTTCATTAAGTAATTGTTACTATTTCAATTCATTGATTTTTAAAAATACTTATATAAACGATTTTATTCATAAACAAAGTTAACAACGACAACTATAATATTATTAACTTTGAAAACAAATTTTTATACAAATTTCACCCCTCATCTAAAAAAGAGACCTTATTGCTCGTCTATACATTAAATATTATGAAGTCCTAACCAAAATTTTAAGTCCTATAGTCACCAGACTAGGCTATATGATTCTCCAAATGTTTTGGTTAAAAAATTATTGATATAAGTAGAAATTTTCTACGACTAATATAGGAACTATTAATTATGAGAAATCGATATAATTATGGAGAAATTATTTTAAAATTTATATTTATATTTAATTTGTACATATCTTAATATCTTAGTCCACTTTTAAAGTTAAAGTTTCTAGTGCTGCTGGTGCAGAAAATGTACAGATTAATAGCAATGATAAAATTATTTGCAACGAATTCAAAAGAAGACTTCAATCATAAAACTTTATAGACAGATTTTTTTTTCAGACCAACTCAATTGAAACCAGATTAGCTGCCTAAATTACTAAAACGTTCCAGATATTTTCAATTACCTCCTCCCCCTGCTTTCCCATAGTTTAAAAGTCAAAAAACAACAAGAGCAAAAACAACACTAAATACCAATTAAAAATATAATAGCACATTATTCGGGTATTTGTTTCTGCTGTGTACTCTGAAACGCCTAACTCATTAAAACTCTGTCGATTTATTTCAACATAAAACTTTCATTCATTAATTTAGAACGATGCTTAAATTAAAGTGACATCATTTTACTACTGCCACACCAGATATTTTCTCCATTGTACGTTTTTCCATTGAACAAAATTGAAGTTTTATGTAATTACAAAGGTCACGTGCCACTTGACCAAGCATAATATGATTCATGGCTTCCAAAAAGGTTATAAATTGAATACCAATAGAAGTTTGAATTGGATATTTTTTGCATTCTGCTAATTGTAAAAATTTCAAACACAAGTTTTTGTAATTTTAAATGTAAAAAACTTTAATTAGGAACCTCGCTTTATTGGTAAGTCTGGAAGGGTATTTATTAAAGATTAATACAAATTCTCAGAAGACTAGTATCAAAAATAAGCAGTTAAAATTTGATTTTTACCCACGACGTTTCGGCCCCTTTATTAAGCCTTCATCAGGCGTTCATACACAATGGCTTTAACCTTGTCAACAATAATCCTTGACATTAAATGCGGTCCCTTCGAAATCGAATTTTTCAAACGGTATGCAACCACTAATCGATAACTACTCAACCGATTTTTATGTTGTTAACTTCAGTTTGTCCATTGCTAATATCTTTAATAAACTATGGTAAAATTTCAGATCCTTAGTGATAACAAATTATTACAAATTCGCAGAGGACTAGGATTAAAAGTAAGCATTTAAAACTTGATTTTTACTCGCGACGTTTCGACCCCTTTATTAAGCCTTCATTAGGCGTTCATAAACAATGGCTTTAACCTTGTCAACAATAATCCTTGTTATGATTCATTTTTATGGATACTGTACAGTTAATAAAAACAATAATACTACAATAACTGTACCATATCCATAAAAATGAATCATGACAAGGATTATTGTTGACAAAGTTTAAGTCATTGTTTATGAACGCCTGATCAAGGCTTAATAAAGGGGCCTAAACGTCGCGAGTAAAAATCAAGTTTTAACTGCTTATTTTTGATCCTTGTCCTCTGAGAATTTGTATTAATCTGTTATCACTGTTCAAGATCTGAAATTTTACCATTATTTATTAAAGATATTATTAGTGGACAAAATGAAGTTAATAACATAAAAATCGGTTGAGTAGTTATCGATTAGAGGCTGCATACCGTTTGAAAAATTCGATTTCGAAGGGACCGCATTTAATGTCAAGGATTATTGTTGACAAGGTTAAAGCCATTGTGTATAAACGCCTGATGAAGGCTTAATAAACGGGCCGAAACGTCGCGAGTAAAAATCAAGTTTTAACTGCTTATTTTTCATAATAATCTTCTGATATTTAATGTCAAAAGAAACTCTTTAAGTGTAGAATTTAATAAATGATATGATTTATATCGCGATATATCTAAGAATATTTTGGGTTCAAAAAATTTTCAAACTATAATTTAGAGTTGGAAAATTTAAAAAAAAATGACAAAAATGTAGAATGCTAAAATATTCTCTTAAATACAGTGGAGAACAAAAAGTGACGAATCGAATTAATATCAAGTCGATATTCCTAGACTATATTGATTACTCATCGTTTATTTAATGGGGGAAAAACAATTGGAGGCAATTTTGTTATCCTAGCAATTATCCAATTTTTCCGTCAACCATGAGAAAATTTGTACTGACATATTTTTTCAAGATAAACCACAACGGATTTAACAATAAACGTATTGTTATTTTTCTTATAATGTATATAGATATTTAATTGTAAATACACTGCCAGCCTTGAAACCATTTTTTTTCTGTAATTATTTTGTTACGTATTGACCAAAGGTATTCATATCATGAAGTATCTAATAAAAATTTTCCAAATAACTCTCCACGTTGATTTACAAAGAAACATGGAAGATATATACTTTATCTATACATTCTTCATAACCCAAGTTAAGAATAATACAAATTCATTTCGTAATTAATTAGTCAAAAGTTCAATGTACTAGCGGCAAGGTTGGAATTATTAATTGCAAGTTGTTTTTTTTACTTAATTATTAATTCATTTTCTTTAAACATTTAATTTTCGCATAGACTTGTACATAATGTATCTAATTACTATTTCAAATATGAGATAAGTGCAAACGAAATTGCATCAATTTTTAATAATGTACATTAGTATCCAATAATTTTACAAAAAATATTTTGCCAGTCATCAAAAAAGTATCGACTTTTCATTAAAAACATTAAAATATTATAATTGAACAATATCCCAATTTTCAATGCTATTTTTGTTTCTAAAATTTTTCTCAACCTTGTCTCTGGCTATTGTTAAAGTCAACAATTCTGGGATAATTTAAAAAGTTTATTTAAACATTAAAAGTTTCAAAAACATGAATACCAACTTAAAACTTACAGAAGTTTTTTTTATGGAAAATGAGGTCTATAATTTTCCAGAGGCCATATAAAAATATTTGTATGGAGAAAAAAATTTCAAGGTGGATTGTAATTTAAGAACAAATTGAATCATTTAGTAAGGGTTTGAATAGTTTTTCCTCATTGTTTTATATAATGATGAACTGTTAATTGATGAAATAACCTTGATAGCTACGCTTGAAATCATTGCAGACTTCATTAAGTTATAACATATTTAAGTGTTAATCGATTTCCGAATTATTTCAAGCCGAACCGATTGATTATTCAATTAATTTATGCGGCAATTAAAAGCAAATAATTATTTTCATTCAATTAGGAGAATGTTTGAACCAATAAACATTGACCCGAGTGGATTTCGACTGTTTTTAATAAAATAAGAAATGCGAAGAATTTCATAATATTAATGTTAGAAATGCAAGCTGTTTTGCATAAAAAGCTTTTCGGGAAACCAGGTTAATGTTTCACAGAATTGCATGTTTGACTTCAAAGTCTATAATATTTATAAAATTTGAGGTTTGTTGGTTAAAAAAAATGGGAACAGAAATTTTAGGAATAATATATTTGAAAAGTTCATGAAAATTTTTGAAGTTGCACGCTAGTTGATAAATGGCTTGAACGGTAACGGTAATTTTTCCGTTTATTTGATTTCAAAAGATTTTCTTATTTGAATAAGAAATCATATTTTTAAACACTCAATTCTAAGTGATAGGTATTTATATAGTTTCGTAAAAGATAAACATATATGGAAATATAAATAATAATCAATGAATTTATAGATAAGATTTGATTATATATTTAAGAGAAAAAATAAAGATATACATTAAGATTTATAAAAGATTTAGAATATTTCATTTCACAATTGAAAATAACAATTTTTAAAATTAAAAATAAGTACCTCAATTTGTAGATTTCGTTTGATGGTTTTTTTTTTCAACACAATAAAATCATCATTGATCTATTACCAAATGCTGGCAACAATTATAATTCAATTAAGCTGTTAATTTTTAGGATTAGACTTTTGATTTTCTGATTCTTTTCTGATGAGTTCTATTGGGAACTAGTCGTCGCTAGAGATACAACATTGTTCATAAAAAACATCGATATTTTTAATAGTGAAAAATCGATGTCACAAACATCAAAGTTTATGAACTATATATCGATTTTTTTACGAAAGTTTTAACCACAGTTTAAATATATTATTATAAAATATTTCTTAAATAATAATACACGATACGATAAAATTGTAAATTCAGTCAGGTTATAATCAAACTTCGTTAGATTACAATTTAATTTAGCCTAAAAATAAATATTTTTAATTTGGTGCTCCGTGCAGTCGTCCAGCTTTCCTACCCCTTTATCCATTCCCGGAGTCTACAATCGTTGAATAATCCACATTCATTTTTGGGCTTCATTTTAGGCTTTAGGTTTAGTTTATCAAGCAAATATTATTAATATTACTATTTAATTTTTAGCAGGAAAGTGGACTTAATTTAATTCATCTCTGATGCGTTCTATTGGGAACTAGTCGTCACTAGAAATGCAACATTATTCATAAAAAACATCGATATTTTTAATAGTGAAAAATCGATGTCAAAAACATCAAAGTTTATGAACTATATATCGACTTTTTTACGAAAGTTTTAACCACGATTTAAATATAATCATAGAAAATATTTCTTAATTAATAATACACGATACGATAAAATTGTAAATTCCATCAGGTTATAATCAAACTTCGTTAGATTACAATTTAATTCGCCTAAAAAAAATATTTTTAATTCGGCACCCCTTTAATTTGGTGCCCCAAGTAGTTGTCCAGCTTGCCCACCCCTTTATCTATTCCTGGAGTCTATAATTGTTGGATGTTCGACATTCATTTTTGGTTTTCCAAAAAAAAAAAAGAACTTATATTAAAGTTAGAAAATCTAAAATTTACGAAAAAGTATTACAAATCTATGGAATTAAATTTTTGATCTTAATTCGACAAACTTTGGAATAGAATCAAAACTAAAGTCTTATAGGAAATTCCAAATTTTCTTACAGTAGAGTTTCTTTAATCTTCAAAAGAATTGCTGGTATAACGTCATAAAACTTTCAATTTAAAAAAAATGATAAGAAACAATAATAAATAACTATTATGTAAAATAATTCACACCTGATGTATAGGCCTAAATACAGGCTTTAGGTATATATAAGTTTATCAAACAAATATTATTAATATTATTATTTATTTTTTAGCAGGAAAGTGGACTTAAAGGATGTAAATCCATATACTAATAATTAATTCAGCGACGTTTCGGTCCTTTATTTGACCTTCATCAGGCTTCTTAATATAAAGTATATTACATACAGTATATACTATATAATGTATATTATGTACTTTATATTAAGAAGCCTGATGAAGCTCAAATAAAGGACCGAAAAATTGCTGAATTAATTATTAATATATGGATTTACAGCCTCCTTTAAGTCCACTTTCCTGCTAAAAATTAAATAATATTATGTTAAGTATGGACACAATAACTTTATTGATTATTAATATTCTTTCTTTGATTTCAGATTCCAATCCCACCATTGGATATTTGGCAGGAAATAATATTCAACTACAAATTCAGTGTGTACAAAAGAAATTTTTTATCTTTATTCCGATTTCTTTGGTGGTTCATCGGTTAAACGTATTCAAAAGAATTATATTTTATCCGAAAATATATATTTAAATAAACGGATCAAATTCACCTCATATCAATGAATAGTTACGATTTTATGTAAGTAGTACTGTTTATTATCATTTGCATCTATTCGGATATTTTATGGCATTCGAGAAACAACTTGGAGAATCCCAGAAATTAGATATAAAACCTAAAGCTTGCTTAAACCACAATATTTATATATATTCTTTTATGTATATTTACACTAGATACACTAGATAATACCTATTTACACTAGCCTAATCATTAATATGTATACATAAATATATGGATAGACCGTGTATTTGGCGTTAAATAGAAATTTGAAAAATCCAGTGTGGCGTACGAAGCGCCGTCTACATGGGTATAGTTTTTATGGTAACTAAAACTGCTTGAAACAAACGCTTGCATTTGACTTGCTTCGATTGCATATTTTTTATTCGATTGCATATTGCATCAATTGCCTATATCAGAAAAGAAAGACTTCCATATATCAACCTATCTTTCAACATTTCCACCAAAGGCGCTGTTGCACTTTCCTTAGTTCATTCCGAATTTGTACCCACGTAGATGGCGCTTGCAGCTACTGCTACTGCGGCTTGCCATTTATACAGATCAGTGACTCTAATCTAAAATAACCCTATTTGAAGAAAAAAAATATATAAATTTGCAATGAGTTTAAAAAAAATTGCATATCTTTAGAAGCAAGAACTAGTTTTTGAAATGAATTCCATGTTTTAATGGGAAATTCTTTGAAATATCCTTGAATTGCAACTCTTTTGCATATACTAAAGGATTGATTGTTGCACATTTGAATTTTAGTTTTTGGATAGAAACTATGACAATCTAAATTATGTAATCTCAACCTAATAATTAACTAGCAATATGCCAATCAATATATCGTGCGCAAATGAACAATGAGAAAGATGTAACACATAAAATTATTATCAAATCAAAACAAAAACAAATCTCAAAGGAAAAAAATGTGAATTCTTTCATGCGAATTGCATTTTAATTATTTATAGTACTTCTATCTTTGTATTTATGAGCTTTATAAACAATCAGGAAAAAAGACATTGAAAACGAAAGTAAACGTGTTATGCTAATTTCTTCAACACGTGTATATGAGTCATACCTCGATAAACTTAAACACAAAACTTGCGTTTATGATAATCAGACAATTATTTTGTCTCATTAAACCCTGGCTTTGTACATGCACCGCTGATTGCAATTTTATAATTGTTAGTTCAACATAAAATTCATAAAAACCAACCCTTCGTATATTTTTTTTCCTCATTGGATTTGCAGCCATAAATGCACGAACGCCACTGGGGAAAAATACTCTATCGGTAACGGACTGTTATTGAAAGCTTAGTTATTCTTAATGAATTCCATAAAATGTGTAGTTGAAACCATTGACGGTTGTCGTTAATATAAAAGCAATATAACTCTTTAATTACGCTTTGAAAATTGCACGAGACGTGATTACAAGCGACAAATTAACTTTGATTATTTTTAAAAAAAAAAAGTTTTCACATCAAGAGATATTTGATACTACATACATCAATAATTTAACTAAAATTAATTCTTCTCTTCAAAATCAACATCAATTTCAAATCTAAAATAAATTTACATAAGAATTTATTATAAATTAGCTGATCCCCGCGACTTCGTCTGCGTAACGAAAGTGTAAATTAAATTTTCTTTTTAGATTTGCTATTTGTAGAACATTATTTTGTCAATTTTAAGAAAATACATTGGTTAAACTGTTGCTTAGAATAAAATAGTTGTTTGTAATGGATAATAATATATATGTCTTTGAGATTCAATTAAAAAATTATTTTATTACAACGCGTTTCGACAGTTTTTGACTGTCATCATCAGGTCTTGTAATGTAATTGTTTGTAATGATCAATTAATTTTCAAAAAATATTGATAAATATCTAAAAAGAGTATGTTCAATTGCGTATACCTACGGTAGGTATACCTACCGTAAACCAAATAATCTATAAATCAATCAGATTCTATACATAAATAAAAAATATCCTCAAGTTCAATAAAGTCGGTCTTAATTATGACTTAAAACAGTAAAAATTTATCGAAACACTCGCGTCAAAATAACAGAAGTAAAGGGTCTAGATTTAGAATATATGTAGAAATCCCATTTCATTGTCTCGACTACCGAATGATCCTTTTTCTGAAAACTATTACCCTATTGCAATGTACAAAACTACCGTGAAATTAAAATTTGTTCAATTGCACGAAACCCAGTTCCTCCATAATCAAGTATAACCATTGTATATCTATGCACTTATTTCAACTATATAATTAAACCATTTTCTTTTAGTTCGCCGAATTTCTCGCTACTCGATATTTGCTCACTAATGTATTTATTTGTAAATACGTATTTCAAATTTTCAGGTTTACAATATGTGAAAGCCAAAAAAACTTAATGCTCACTTATAAACTTAAGTTAACCATTTTCAGATATATCTATCAGAGTTTAAATTTTTAAGCAGACCCAAAGTTTTTGTTTCTAATATTAAACCAACTTTGTTTTATAATAAAGGGTAATTACGTTTCGTTTAAAACGATACTGTGACTATGAAATTTTGCTTGTTTATTAGACGTTATGCCGTACAAACTTTGTCACCAATTTTCACTCTTTTAGAGGAGGAATTATCAAAAAACGATTTCTTATTATATATCTGCATCGTATAAGAAAAACACTTTCCAAATTTCATCAACACAAATATGCATTTATATTAATTTGTAAAACGAAAAAAAATTTGACCTTCTTTATTTTGATTATCATGACTAAAAAGCAATTCAATTTCGCACACTTGGGCGTTGTACATACAAAATTGTAGGAAATAGATAGAAAGCGTGGAAATAAATTCGAATATTTTATTTATTTTCAGTAATAATAATTGGTTTTCAAATTGTTCTAAATACCGATGAAAAGTTAATTTGGAAGATTGTATATTTTAATTGATAATGAAATATATTATAAAAAATTGCTCCCTTAATACTTTTCAGCAGAATATATAACTGCTTCAGGTCACAATCTTTGGTTCATAAAAATTAGATTTTAAAAAGTTTGATTGTTGAAAAACAACCAAAAATTAAAAACCGCCTCTTTGGTATTTGGTGTAAGTACCTACTACATAAACTTTCATACTCATTAAGTGCAATGATGTTATTTAAAATGCTGTTATTAAAATGATATAACAAAAACATAAACTTATTATTAATTAATTATTTATTTATTAATCACACTTATCAAATTCAAAATTTTGATTGTTGATTAACTCTACATTTTCTTATACAAACAAAGTCACCCCTTTAAGTCTTTTAGGGTAGGAATTTTCAAAAAAAATAATTCTTATCAGTGATCTACTTCTTATAAGGAATACATCGAATATTAAAATTTCGTCAGTCAGAGGGGGTATATAAATACACGATTTTATATATGCACAGTTTTAAAAACGTATTTACTTTAAATTTTATTACTATTATTATTATTATTACTAATACTATTACTTTTTTTCGTTAATATTTCCTTATTGAGCAACTCTAAGGATCTATTTGCAACAATTTTGTAAAAAAAAAGTTTATTGTAAAATTTGAACCCACGTCTTTTTAATTAAAAGCTTCAGAATGTCAGATACGTAAGCCATTACGCGATTAACATCAACTATGTGTTTTATATATATAAAGGTTTATATTTCAAAAAGGCAATTTTTCAAACTTTAAATTGAATTTACTGTGCTTTTTATCAGTTCAACTAAAATTTTTTTTACAGATTATTTTCTAACTTCTAATTATCTTTCCAATGATACATAACTCGCCTGTCTAAAGTAGAATTTTTTTTCATATCTAGGGAATACCTTGCTTCATTAATTTTAAGGAATGATAAGTAGCCTAACATGTGTGGGAAATTGTGTTGTATCTTAATACCAAATTTCATTAAATTCGGTTGTTCCGTTCTTTAGTTAAATCGGGACACACAGACAGACAGACAGACAAAAATTTAAAAAATGTTAAATTTGGAAGAAGGATTTCTTGAAACAAATACAAATATGTTTCAAGAAGTCCTTATTCCAAATTTAACATTTTTAAAATTTTTGTCTGTCTGTGTGGTCCCGATTTAACTAAAGAACGGAACAACCGAATTTAATGAAATTTGGTATTAAGACACAACACAATTTCCCACACATGTTAGGCTACTTATCATTCCTTAAAAATAATGAAGGAAGATATTCCCTAGAGATGAAACAAAAAAAAATTACTTTAGACAGGCGAGTTGTATATAATCTGTAAAAACGTATTTGTGTATATATACAAATATTTACCCTAAAATTGGGTTCAAAATCGAAATGTACAGACAGACGTAAGAATTTTATATATTAGTATAGATTAACGACGTATCCCCCATATTTATTCGGTGAATTCCTTTCAATACCAAACAAAGAAAGTTCAAAAAAAAATTAAATGGAAAAGTGGCGAGACAATATCGAAATTCTCATCACAAATGATTTAAAATGGAAATTGCACCGAATAATAATGGACGAATTTTGATGCAGTCTCTTATATACATATATGCTAATTGGCAGTCTTTATATTGCATCGACTCAATTTAGTTGGTCGGACGGACGGACGTCTATCTATCAAATAATAACAATAGGCCAAGTGATTTAATCTGAACAAGGTCGCGTGTTCATCATTTACAGCTTCTTTTTTTCATCTCTTTGGCTTTAACGAGTGTCAACCAAGTGTTTAACAAGTTCGCGACCTATTTGACATGAACGACATTTTTTCCATCAATACATCAATATAAGATGAGGTTTGTGCACTCTTATGAAATCAGCTTTTACTTGTAATATTCTCTGTGAAAAAAGCTTCAAAGAAATTTCGCAGGCAATCTTAAGCTTTGTATGAAAAAGATTCATTAACGAAATTGTTTGCGATTTAAAATCAAAAACTCTATTCAAGCAAAACGACATCCTCCCGTAATCACTATTAAGGCCAAGAGCCAATGTCAATGTAAGTTGGATAGTCTTTTTGTATGGCTTTTTCTGTTAATTTATAGGCCAGCATACCCTTTAAACTGAGGTCGTTAAATCTTAAAATACGTTTCTGATTAATGAGTTTTGCATGTTACTTAATCTGTAATATCTTAATCTAATAGTTTGATTGAGTGCTTTTCGATTATTTGTAGGCATTGATACTATAACATACCTACATTCTATTGAAATTAGAGTCTGAAACTTAGGACTTCCGTTTGTCGAAACTTGATGTTTCAATCGAAATTAATTAATATTTCGTGTTATCGCACTTATAAAACATAACTGTAATTTAATTCATCTGTATATTCAATATATCAACCACCGAAAAACGGAGTACCCTGTTATTTGTTTCAATTCAAATATTCATCTCTGTTGAGTTAGCACCCAGCTTTAGCCAATTAAAACTTTAAATATATTTTTCCATATATGTACTTGATGACTGAAAAAATGTTCATATGTATCATATTTTTTTTGGTATAATACTCAAGACATCACCTACTTTGTGCCACTGTTAATTTTGGAAAATGTACCTTGGGAAACTTATAATAGTTGGGAAAATTCATTTTCTTTTTGGTTGCGATACAAGCCCAAATTCATTCGGTACAATCCTCTAAGGACCAGCACTCGGAATTATTCCCAAAAAAGCTTGTTTATACCTCAATACTACAAAAGTTGTGACTGTTTTTCAAATTCATCAACGTAGTAATTAAAATGTAATGATCCTTACAAAAACCGTCATTAGTATCGATCGGTTTAGGTAAGTTAGAAGAATTTTTTTTCGATATAATTATCTATACAGCAACACACCCAACTAACATCGTAAAAAATCGTTTCTACTTTAATAAAAAATAATAAAATCGTTATTAAATTCAACAATGGAGTAAGTGCACTTATAAACAACTTCATAACTTTTTTTCGGATAAAGTTAAAAAAACATTTTTTCGGTACAATCCTCTACGAGTTAACGACCGTATTGACCTTTATTGAACTTTCAGTTGCAAATTGGCACCGAAACATAACTCATTTTTTTATATTATACTTCTTTAGAAAATATTAGTTTTTTGTTTCTTGAAAAGATTCAAAATTTAGATATGTGTTATTTTGAAATTACATATTCAAGTTTTAATTTGATCAAATTGGGTGCTAACTTGATAAAAGTAGGGATGCAAATGATACATCGATTTTTTCAAACATCGATATATCGTACGTATATGTCGATGTTTTAACATTGATGTTGAAGCCCCAAACATCGATGATACATCGTTCTTCATGAGCGATTATTTATGAACGATATTTTATCATAGTGCCAACTTCTGTTCCAATTTTACAAAAATTCACTTTTTCTTTTAACTTTAATTATTAAAGCCCATCTCGACTAAAGAGTTTAATCCATTTTGCTATTAATTCTATGAAATAAAGTGAAATAACGTTATGTTTTTTCATAGAAATTAATGAATTTATGCAACGTATAGATTCTTTATGTAATATGTATTATATAAGACGACGTCTATATCCTTTCCAATCTAAATACTAATCAAATTATATAGTAATTAGAATTTTCTAACCAGTTTCCTCACTATCCTCTTGGTCCAATGAAAATTGAAGACATTCTCTGATTTTCCAGATTTCCTTAATCCCTGTATACCATGTTAAAGTATATGTCTTTTGGTTTGGATTAAATCTTTCAATATATGTATCTTCCTAATTTACTCACAAAAACAGCTGTAGTAAAAAGAAATCACTAAATTATTTACTAAATAAACGAAATCCAAAGGCTTAAAAGGACAGATTTCTAAGATTAAAACATACCAATCGTTATGTAGAATTACAACTTTAATATTTGCTGAATTTTGATGTAGTTTAATTCAAAATGATCCCGAGACTTTCGGTTTTATCGGAGTGGAATAATTTTTCTAAAAATATATTTTTAAGCCAATTTACCTAGACCAATATGGATATATGAAACGACCTTTCCTTTGATTAAAATCTGCTAACCGTCATGCAGAATTATAGTTTAACTTTTTGATAAATAGTCATACAATTTACCCCAAAATGATTTCAAGACTTTTGCAACAACCAAATAACCAATTTTACCGTTATCTCATAGAATGACCACCAGAAATCATTAAATTATTTACTAAATAAACAAATTTCAAGGACTAAAGGGACAGATTTCTAAGATTAAAACAAACCAATCGTTATGCAGGATTACAACTTAATTTGTTGATGAATTTTGATGTAATTTGATTAAAAACGATCTTGAGACTTTCGGTTTCATTGGAGTGGAATAATTTTTTTTTAAAAATATTTTTAAGCCAATTACCTAGGCCAATTTAGGCATAAAAAACGGCCTTCCCTTTGGTTAAAATCTGCTAATCGTCATGCAGAATTGTAGTTTAATTTTTCGATGAATAATCATGAAATTTACTCCAAAATGATTTAAAAACTTTTCTACAACCGAATAACCATTTTTACCGTTTTCATCTCATAAGATTATCACCATAGGTAATGTCACTTATAAGGATAGAATAGATATACAAATTTTACCATATATGGCACATGCAAGAGAAATAAATTGTCTTAAAAATTGTTATCTTTGCATAATCAATAAATGAGAATCATTAAAATAAAACAAATACATTTATCTCCGTCATCTTTTCCCTACTGGGAAATCTCAAACCCTTAAAAAATGGTAAAAAATTTACGCACATATTATTAATAAAGATTATTCAACATGTTTCCATTATAAGCACAAAGAAAAATGTATAATGATACATTTTTTCAGTGGATTAAAACGACACGAGTGAGTCATTGTCTCCATTTCAAAGATTTTACATCTGTGAAGACTAACAAGGCATAACATCAGTGATAAAATGTGTCATAAATTTTTAAATTTCATGTCATAACACAAAACATATATCATAATAATATCCACTAATAAGAACAATGAAACCAAACTTAATTAGTGTAATTTGAAATAATCTTTAGACCACGAAAATATGGTTAATCGTATATATGTATGTTAAATTAATACAACATGTAATTATCCAACATGAAAAGCTCACACTAGGTAATAACTTAAAGAAGATAAAAAATATTATAAATTATTTGATAACTTTTACAGTTGTATTTTGTCTGATTAACATCACACTTGTTGTTAATTGATTGATATCAAAAATTTTTAATTGTTCAAAAAAAATTATCTATATTATACTCATATTTAAAGTTTTCAACTATTAATAATGTTATAATAAGTATATGTCAAGAAAATAAGATGCAACATTTTAGCTACAAAGTTTGCCATGCTGATGTCATGAAAATATGTAACATATTTTCCTCAACTAGCGAAGCTATTTTCTCCACAATTTTCAATCTAAAAACATTCAAGACATGAAATATTGTTAGAAAATATCTTTTTGTAAAAATCACTGGGAAAGCTTAACATACCTAAAGTACAAACATTGCAAAAAGTCACATTTACAATACTTTATCTACGTCTACATTAGACTGGGTCAAAATAACGACAATTTTATTTTTGAAAAGTATATCGAAAAAATTGTTCAAGGTGACAAAAAAAAATATCGGGGAGGCTTGAGTCCTTAATATTAACATTAAGAGGTCTATCATCTTAAATTTCGATTTTTTATTTGTGCTTTCATTTTTGCGTCAATGCTGTCAAATTATCAAGGTAAAAAAATTCATCTGCACATATATTTATAGAAAATTAAATTCCCTACAAAAAACGTCTCTTTGAAAATTTTTACTAGACACACCGTTTCCGAATAATCAAGCTTTAAACATTGATATAATTTTTTAGATTTATCTTCTTTATTTTGGAATTTTGTAACAAACAAACAAATAAATATATAGAAATGAACAATATAGATTCTTGAAGGGAATTTATTGCTCTACAAAAAAGGTCTCTTGACGTTTTTACATAAAATTACTCGTTCAAAATTGGTTCATCAACGAAAAAAACAACAACTTAATTTTTCCTTCAACTTTAATTGTGAATAACTTTTGAAAAGGTGATTTTATGTAAAAATGTTTAGACACCTTTTTTGTAGAGCATCAAATTCCCTTTAAGAATCTATATTGTTCATTTCCGTATATTTATTTGTTCGTTAGTTACAAAATTCCAAAATAAAGAAGATAAATCTAAACATTATATTAATGTTTAAAGCTTGATTATTCGGAAACGGCGTGTCTGGCAAAATTTTTCAAAGTTACGTTTTTTGTAGGGAATTTAATTTTTCCTTCAACTTTAATTGTGAATAGCTTGAAAAAGTGATTTTATGTAAAAACGTTAAGAGACCTTTTTTGTAGAGCATTAAATTCTCTGCAAGAATTTATATTGTTCATTTCTATATATTTATTTGTACGTTAGTTACAAAATTCCAAAATAAAGAAGATAAATCTAAAAATTATATCAATGTTTAAAGCTTGATTATTCGGAAACGGCGTGTCTGGCAAAAATTTTCAAAGAAACGTTTTTTGTAGGGAATTTAATTTTCTATAAATATATGTGCAGATGATTTTTTTACATTGATAGTTTGACAGCATTGACGCAAAAATGAAAGCACAAATAAAAAATCGAAATTAAAGATGATAGACTACTTAATATTAATATTAAGGGCTCAAACCTTCCTAATATTTTTTTTGGCACCTTGAACAATATTTTCGATAAACTTTTCAAAAAAAAAAAAATAGTTGATTTTTTTGGCTCAGTCTAGTTTACCTACAAAATGTTTCATAGTTATAAGGAACTATCGCTTTTAAGTATCAACGGGTGAATAAAGTTAAGAAACTTTTATTGGAAGAAATTTATAGTAAAAATAGTTTTGTCTTCTAAATAAACTATGGAAAATCTTATGATTTTCAATTTCTCTCATACCAAAGTTTTCAATTTGTTGAACTCTGCTGGCATTTATTATTTACGATAGAAAGAAATCCACTTCTTCAGTCCAGGATTTCAATCCGCTTTTTCATTACCACAAATTTTACATACTTCAGAATAAACAATTATTAAGTCACCAAATTTGATAGTATTGCGTTAAAAATTGTTCTGAAGAATCATCCAATAATAACAAATGTAAAAACTTTTCCAAAAGAAATCAAAACAACTAACAAATTTAGCTCTTTAAATATAACTATTATAATCACCTACACGCGAATTGCGTAAACTTAAGACATTCAGTTGTGGGTTAGATGATGAAATAAATTTTTGATTATTGTGGTCTAAATATAGTTATGCTAGGAATGATGATAGTACAATTACGTGAAATGCAAATACAAAACAAAGCTATATATAAATAAACAATGCTTTATATTACATCTTCCAACAAATATTCAAAACATACACTATGATTCTCACGTATAAACCGCGACATATCCGACACTTAATGTCAAACTTGGAGATATCATGAAACTTATATGTTTTTGATTAAAAATGTATAAGAAATGAAAAAAACATAATTCTCCAAAAGAAACACATTTTAATTTGTAAAGACTTGAGGCGTATTGTTTTTTGTTATATCTGAATTTTTTATCTTTATGTTTTGTCTTCTCATTTTTGACGTTTTTATCATATTTATTTTATATTTTTAGTCTGAAAATATGTCAAAGCTATAGACATAAAGCCTTTTAAATATACAAATTCTTGTTAAATGTATAAGTTGGATCGGTACAAGTAAATACTGGAAAAAGTGATCTTTACTTTTCTTTTTAATTACGACTCCGTAGTAGTAGTATTCTTAGTCTTTTTAGAACAAAAATGATGAAAATTCCATCTTTGTTCTAAGAATCTATCAGAGAAAAAAGGGAAAACATGCATAACCCCTTAGGATAGCAATAACGTTATGGTATAAGCTTTAAATAGCTTTTATAAAAGTGCCTGTAGAAATTGGCATAAATATTTTTTATATACTTATTAAGTATACTCACATGAAAAGAGTTTTTTTCGTTAGTTTCTTTTTTTTTCAGTTATCAATCATATCCAATCGTAGTCCCCACAAAATGTATACTTTTTTTGAGGATAGCTTACTGGTCTTACAAATTTAATCAAATGGATGCAGAATATTATTTCTTTTCTCCAATATTTTTGATTTTGTATAATATATTTCGGTAAAAACATTGTTAAATTAAAGAAAAATCGATTGGTTTAAGCCACAGAATTCTGTGGTTCAGAATTATGGTCACAAATATTAAGGAACCTGTGTGGTAATTCTTCTACCACAAAATTCTTATTAACAAAGCTGTTTCTCACCAAAATTACTATAGTTTTAATCTTAAAACAGTTTTATAAAAATAAATAATAATAATTATCATAAGAACCATAAGTTTATTTCGACTCAGACGTTAAAACTTTTTATATACGAGTATAACATTAAATAGAAATATTCGGAAAGTATTATTAGAGACATTAAGGAAGAACTTAACTTCTTACTATTTTTGCTATAAGACTTTTTTTTATTAAGCTGGGTTTCCAGAATCAGGTTAATTGAGCCTCAACACTGTAGTCTCTGGGATTATTATGTTTCTTGAGTTCCTACTTCATCATGTTAAGACCAAGCAGCTGAGGAACTTCAGCAACCGACGGGCATTCACAAGATGCATTCCGACTATTTCAGTTCCAACATTTAACATCCCCAGTTCTTCATGTTTCTATTAATTCAGAACACCACATTCCCATAGAACAGTAGTTTCATCCTTTGCCTGGCAAAATCTCAATTTTGGATCACCCACATATCGATACCTTAGAGCATGGGTTGGCAACCTTTTGTTGTAAAAGGGCCAAATATTTTCCATTGGGATCAGTGCGGGCCGCACTTGCAGTAGGTATACCTACAATATTTATGAACAAATATTTTAGTTTTGAAAATAAAACTGCAAGTGTATATTTTAACGACATTTATTGTAGTTAATAAAATCATTGAGATCCCTTCGCTCCTTTTCTCGCTTCCTTTCATTCGATTGTGTATGATATCGTCCGTCATGTGCGTTGTGGCGGGCCGCACCAAGATGTCTCGAGGGCCGCATGCAGCCCGCGAGCCGCAGGTTGCCGACCCATGCCTTAGAACACAAATGAACTATGTCTATTCCTTACTACTTTTGTAAAATTCAAAATTAAGTTTTGATACGTGCATAACTCTAGTAATGCAGTTCAATAAAAAAATAAATTGTAAAAAAATATTACGAACAAATTCTTCTAATTCTTGAATCTCTTTTCTATTTATTCATAGTATAATAAAATATGGACATAGCACATTTGTGCTCTAAGGTATCGATATAATCCCATTGCATCTTGGTGATTTCTCATTTCACAGTGGTCAATTATTAGGTTCCTTACTACTCTGATCTGCTTTCTTGTAAAACCAAGCATTTTATTAGTTAGTTTCAGAGGTGGTTCTTCCATCATCCTTTTACTGAACTTTTGCCCAATGATATTCCTCCATTTTGTACAGTGGTTTTTATTAAACCGATTCGTTGGTGAAACCCTTTTTCTTTTTTACTGTTCTTGTATTAAAACCAAGACAGGCTGAGGGCCTGTGAATAATGGTTCGGGATCCTTGCTATGCAAAGGTATCAACCCTTTCGTTACCTTTAATACGCTTATGATCCGGTAGTGATCCTAAGTTGACCTTGTTTTTGGTGGTTAGACTTGTAATGGTATCTTTACACTTCTAGATCAATTTGGAGCTGATCTGTGGTTTTACTAGTGCTATTGGTGAATATGTGGATCGTTTTATATTTAAAACCTCTCTTCAGACATTTCCAGCACTACATACATGTCTCCGCTTATTATATGGTGGCATCCCTAGCGATATGCACGATTCATATCCTAGGTACCTTCTATAAATAAATTCCAGAACCTGAACCATTTTCTGTCATAGAGACTTACGTATACAAGGCGATGCCATGTAGCAAAATTCTTGTCTCGTATTCTTCCCACTTTTCCTGTGGTTTATTTATTGTCACTGATAAAAGCCAAGCGAAAGTTTTTGGCATCCTTTGGTCAGCTCAGATATCCAAAGTTGGGTCCTTGATCTTTTTCTCGATTGTGGTGTGACCATAATCGCATTTTTTCACCTAAGGTATCGCCATAAGGGCTTAATTTTTGTCCAAGTTCAAGATTTTAAGAAGAATTATCATAGAGGTTTCGATAAAAATTATTTGAAAAGTTATAAAGGGTATAAATGTAAAAGTTTTCATAGCTTCAAAACACTATAGTTTTCGTGTTTGATATTTGATATATGAATTTTAGTTTTATATATAAATTCCAAGAAAAAGAGTTTTGATAGACAGACGGACGACAAAATGACCTTACAAAGGTACGAAACCCTAAACAAGGAAAATTTAAAGCTACAATGTTTCAATGAGAAAAGCTAGTAAGAGATACATCACGAGACGATTGAGAACTAAAATTTTTCACATTTCCACATTAAATATAATTACTACTACAAGCAAAATACTTTCTCTAGGCTTTCGGCAAAAAATCGCATACAAAAATGCTTGAAATTGAAATCAAATATTATTTTTATTTTCATTATATAGCTTCATGTTTTTCTGTGGTTTTATATACGAACTTCGATTTCTTCTTGGACTATTTCACCACAAAATCAAAGTAGAAAAAGGTAACTTTAACAATTCTGAGGTTTCATGGAGGTTTTTCCCACATAATTATGTGCAAAAAAGATGAACTTATAGTCAACTTGCTACCAACACAAAACGAATCAGAAATACCATAAAAACTTATTCGAATTAATAAATTTTATTCCTTTTTTTGTAGGAAAAATGGACCAAAAGTGTAAAAAATATGTTAAACGTGTATTTTTAAACGAAAATAGCTTACATAAGTTGGAATTTATTCATAATGTGGTAGTTTATAGGTAAAACCACACATTTTTTTTATCTTCTGTAAATAATATCAAATGCATCCCTCGATATTCAGTAGAATATATTCATAAATATTAACCACATAACTATAAGTTTTACATATAACGTATGTTTATATTTATCCTACAACAGCTTGATATATCTTGCAAAAAATCATTTAAAAGGGATTTTAAAAAAAAAAAACGTTATAAAGTTACAGCTTAAATTGTCATTAAATTATTTTATCAAAACGCAAATATGTTTTCTGTAATAACAAACATGGTGAATATTACCATTTGTATAGATTAATCAGAATTGTAAAAAGCGAATCTACAGGATTTGGTTCATCCATAAATTTTTTTGATATCATATTTTACATATGTAGTATCATATAAAGCCCAAAGAGTATTAGATAAAACCAATACAAGCATATATGGGAAAAGCAAATAAAAATATTCAAATATTAGTAACCCAAAAACAAACAATTTGTTAAATTTAATTACTATGAATGTAGCAAGAATTTTTCCACTAAATATCGAAAGAATCATAAAAACTAAGTTAATATTTTTTAAGAAAATTAAAGAACTAATATTTATTTAACCGCAAAACGTTTTAGACAATTGCAACATCTATTTAAATAGACAAATTTAAAACAAAAATATTTGGATAAGTGAAGCACATCACTTACCATTTATGTCAATGAAAACATAAAATTACGTTTTAGATATTCGAAATTGACAATAATTTACTAACATTTAACATATAAATTGCTTCTTTATGCCTAATAAGTATCAAGGTTTGGTTTCTATACGTAAACTTGTATAGAACATAGTTGGGACTTTCTCAGTAAAGTTTTTAGTCAAGTGCATGCATTAAATAATTACATACTTGTTAATTAAAGTGTTATTATTATCATGTAATGAGAAGTACAACTTGCAACAAAACACAGGTAATAAATTTAATGCAAAACTTCCCATATGGTTTGTGTAAAATATAGTTTTGTGAAAATAATTCCCGCGTAAAACAAGCTTGCAAATTGGTGTTTTATGGGGGGGAAAAAAAAGAGCAAAACCAAAACTTTTCTTGTAGATATGATAGGGAAATAGAAAAAGTTTGTTTTTAGTTTAAGTTTAAGATGGAAAAGTTAGACAACTATTTTTATATGTACACTGTATATAGCCACTCTAATCGTGGAAGGAACTGAAAGATAAATTTTTCCTGTTTGATTTTTTTTTTAGAAAGGAAACTTATGGTCCAATGTTATAAAAGTATGAAAGTAGTCAGATATTTTTAAAGTTTGTATAATTTCTTTCTTTAGCTAAGGTTTTAATATCATTCTAATTTATTTTCTTGATATGGAAAACTGAAACTTATTATAGAATTGTAACAAGTTATGATAAAATAAAATTCCTGTTAGTTACAAATATATTTCTCATTAAAACAGTTTTAGGATTCTCAACTGTAAACGGTTTCCGTCTGTCAAGGAAAAAATAGGATTTTTTTAGTATTTCAGAGGTATAAATTGTTTTTTTTTCGGTAAATTTTAGAGGATTTTAAATGGTGTTTGATAGAAAAAAAATTATTATAAACTCTGTAAATTCGGACTTTTCTAGAATGAGAATGCAATAAAAAAATTAATAAATATCGAAACTAACTGTTCTTAGCAATATTTTTAATTGTTTAGGACTAAAAGATCCTAAAAGGGTTGCGATATTCAATCAAGCTTACTTCTAACATAAATCTTAGTTCTTAGTCCTTAATTTTTTCATTCTATGTTCAGGTGATCCTAAATTACTGGGACGACTTTGGTCAAATATGGATAATCAAATAGCTCAAGAAAAGCATTTTATTGTGGCCGTATTTAGCCCAATACTAAAAGGATATTTCTTCAGATAACAATGCACTTTTAGCAGACTTACTAGCATTCTGAATTCCTTTCTTCCCAAGTATAGAAAGCTTTTGTTGTATTTCTTCAAAAGTTTCTTAGTTATAACTATTGGGAAACCATTTTTTAACATAGTTTGTAATTAAAATGGCTATATAGACCGAGGTAAAATGTAAGGGACTAAGTATGGTAAGTATGAACTTTAAGTACCTGGTACGTGCTACCGTCGGAAGGTACCTAGCGAGGTTTATAAATTACACAGGTTGCCCCATTAGAAAAAAAATAACGTCATACGAAGAATTTTGAAATTTGAATCAGTCTGAAGATATGTACGAATTTCTAACGAATGAGGCCACCTGTGTATTTTATAAACCTTGGGTACCTAGTACGCATACGTTTAAAGTTTAAACTTACCATACTTAATCCCATACAGTTGGTTTATGAGAAAATAAGTAAAGTTTGGGGGTCCTGGTAATTCGGTCTAATATGTAAAAAAAAACTTGACCATTTTTATTTCGTTCAAGTGGTAGGAAGAAATACAAGAATTGCTTATTTCTTTTCGAATTTAAAAGGTTAAAATGGGATAAATATTTCTTCAGGTATCATTAAAAAAAATTCTTATTTCCTATAGTGAAAAACCTAGGTACCCAAAATTGGTATTAAACGCTATGTCGTTAAACAAATCTCCTTAAAACAAAAAACTTCAATATTTTGGTCGTAAACGATTGATTTTCTTTAGCAATTAATACAAACAACCCGAAAGGAAATCTCTTTAATAAATTTTGATTTAGCACTTCAGCGATAATCGGCCGCCCTATGTTCAACGCCTGTTATATAAAATAGTGTATCCTATAATTGCTATTTGATAAATGGTTCTGAAGCTCAAGGAAAAAATATTTTTGTGTTTTGTATCTTTTTTTGGAATTGGCTTTTTTGATGTATTTTCAGGCACTAGTCAAGAGAATACAACTTTTTATGGCGTTAATCTTTTAAAAGTTACGACTATTTTCTTCCGGGTATAGAATCAAAGCTATGAATAATACTAAACAATGTTTTAAGTATGGAACAATGGTATCTAATTTTAAAATACGTCCTTTGGAACCAACCAGAGATCAATAGCATTCCAGAAGCCCGAAATATGGCGCATTGTTAATTACTTGTTTGTCACTAGGACTTATAAATTGAATTTTCCGTTCTAAAAAATATTCGGAAGAAATCCCAGGAATTTCCAGGGCTTTTTCAAAAATTTGTCAATTTGGAACCATCGACATGATTACAAGTTGTTAAAATGGCATTTTTTTTTTGTAAGGATATTAACTAGATCTTTGAAGTCCAATTTTTGATGAACACTTTTGCAATTTTTGTTGCAAAATAGCAATTTTTCAAGCTATAAATTTAAAGCTAAACAAAACATTTTTGATGAACCATTTTTTTTAGATACATTTCCATCTAACTTTAAAGATTTGCTTTTTGTTAAAATAAATTTATTTGAAGTCCAATTTTTGATGAACAATTTTGCAATTTTTATAGTAAAATACCAATTTTTCAAGCTGTAAATTTAAAGCCAAACAAAATATTTTTGAAGAATTTTCTTTTCAATTTTCCATAAAACTTTAAAGATTTCTTTTTTGTTAGAATAAATTTAAAAATGCCATAAGCTGATTTAAAATGCAGAACTATCCTCTACCCAGAAACTTTTCAATTTAAGTTTGTAATAGAAAATTTACGAAAGTTATACATTCAGTTATAGCCAATTGAAAGATAACCAACCTCCGAAATCGATAAATTAGTTTTATTGTGTGAGAAATATTTTCCAATTTACACGGAAAACTTAATATTGAAATGTTATATTTGATTGATCAATTCGTACGTGTGGAATACAAACTTTTATATTTGAATATCTAACGAAGCTATTGATATTTTTCCAAAAACCGCATAACTTATCAACATTTCAATTAAATATCTAACATTTCTTTAAAATCATAAATTTTATTTTTTCTTTCTTTGTTACAAAACTTTTAACACGTACAGTTTTAAATATAGACTTGGGAGATTTGTTTCAATGTCGGAAAATATATATGTATCTTTGGAAAAACAGTGAATTGGAGAGGAAAAAAATTAAATTTTAGTCTAAAAGTAATATTTTATTCAAAGAAACATAAAAACATTTTGTAAGAGCTAATAAATCACACTTCAAAATATATATATTTCAATTTCGTATCAAATTGAAAATGTTTCAGTGAAAGAAATGCGTTTGCTGTTGAAGGGAAATTTTAATTAATTAAAAGTCAATACTGAATACGAATTTGCAAAGAGCAGTTCAAATAAAATGGTCAAAGCTTTGAACGAACTGAGAAATATAAAGTGGAAAATTAAAGATTAAATTACTTTTTTTTTCTGACCAGGAAATTTTTTTACTTAAAGAAATTTAATTTCGACGTAATTTTAATACTAAAAGTAAAAAAAATGGAATTGTGCTCTTCACTTAATCAAATTACGGATGTTCTAAAATGTTCAGCAGTCATTTCCGTATTGAATATGTCGTTACACTTTAATTAATGTTTCCAGTTATGAAAAAAAAAATTTATGCTAAACCATTATTGTAGAAATTTCCTTTGAATAGTCATTATTAATATAATTCATAGTACTACTTTAATCATATCTAATTAACTAATTAAAACTTTTGAAATGAATATTATTAATTTCTGGTTCAATGCTAAAGAAAAAGTTATATTTTTTTTCAGAAAGTGACACATAGAAATCAATTTGTCGAAAGTCCAATTTTATTTCGTTAAATTCACTAGAATCATAAAAATTTAAATGTATTCACAAGGTTCTAAGATAAGTTTTACAAAACTAATATTTCTCCATTCATGTTTTATTCATTTTATTGTACAAGCTTTTGATTTTAATATCCTCCACTTAAGTATCATCATAAGTATAAGCTGACTTTTGCAGTTCTTAATATATGAATTTATTTTTATCTAGATATAACTTTCCATGTATTTGTTGGTGGAAAACTGTTAAATTATTAAATCAAATATAAAAACAGAGAATAAGTCATTCACTTTAACATTTGAAATTCTCATCAAAAAATTTGTTTAGTGCGTAAAATATTTGGCTATTAAGCATTTCTTCGAATTGGAACCTACAAAAGAATACAATATTAAGAAATCAGACGAATATTTTAAAATTAACACATTTTTTTTTTTACTTTATATTAAATAATCTTTTCGTATTTTCTTAAATAATGTACTGCAATTTGCTCTTTGGATTTTGGTGCCAAAAAAATCTGTTTAAAATATGACGTCAGAAGGCTTTTTGGTTTCCAATGTCAGCTCTTAACAAGCGTTACATTTTTTGTTATACTTTGCCAAGAATTATTGAAAAAAAAAATCGCAAATTATCAACAATGACAATTTGTACGTAACAGATGCGACAGGTGATGGATATAATTTTGAGTAGTTAGTCGTAAAAAAGAAATAATTTATTTTTTGTTTTGTAGGGGAATTCAAGTAGAACATATAACTAAAACCGCAGTTATTTACCATGATATTTTTTGTTTTAATAAAATTTGATCATTATTTTAATAGTTAAAAATCGCTCATCAAAATCTGTATAGTAAAAATTCCCAACCAGTGGGCTTCTAACCCACTATGCAATTTAAAGATACTCATACTGCAATTGATATCATTAGATCTACCGAAATTCAAATCAAATTCACTTAAGTAGTAAAAATTAAGGATGCTTAGAAAAGGATAAAAATCGTTTTTAACTTGATTAAATTTCTTTAGATTGGTAGGATATTCGTTTATTGTAAACAGTAATCAAATATAGGGTTGGTCGACCAAAATTGATTAGAATAATTTGACAGCTCTTCAACTTTCTGGGATAGAATTTTCACCATATCCTCCCTTAACTTCTTATTGATTACATTTTTGCTATTCTTCGTTGGTACCAGTTGGAGAAAAGAAAATGATCGAATTTGAACTTTAAAAACTTTTTTAGCATTAATGAACATCTAATGCACTTAGATAAACATTGAAAATATTTTTAGTAACAACTTTGCGTTGCTATCTTGTAAAACTTGAAGATCATACAATACCGAATTTGTATTCCTTCGGGTTTTTGGTTTTACCATTTCAATATAGATGTTGGAATAAAAAAATATTATGTAATTTTTTATAAGTTAATAAGTCACTTGTATCACAAAATGTCTTTAGTACCACTTTGAAATAACATATAAGCAGATAAATAGCAATTAAATGACTATAGGTTTAAAAAAGAAATTACTTTCCGGTGCACCTAATACAATCTTTTGAAAGTACAGGGTAATCTCACTAATCCGGCACTATTAAAAACCGGAGGGTGCCGGATTATTGGAATGTTCGGATTACTGGATTATAGTGAAAAAGTCATAGGTAATGAATAAAATAAAGCATTTCATAGAGGGAATAAACGTATGCACAGTTATAGGAGGGTAAGTGAGACGTAAGCCGAAAGTGCCGGATTATTGGACGTGCCGATCTATCGAAGTGCCGGATTAGTGAGATTTTACTGTATAACATAAGTATATATGGAAAAAAATTGTAAGAAAAATTACAATAACAGTCGTAATTTTGGTTATTCATTATTGCAGTGTTGCAACCCGATCGAAAGTTTTATAATTTTTAAACATATTTAGGTAATGTTTAAGTCCATACATATTGAAGTAGTGCCATTCGTATGCATATGTTGGTTGAAAAGTCAGAGAATTGGGGCAGAAATATGAGTAGTTTTATCTCTTTTACTTGTATGCAGTATATGTAAATATTTACTTGAACTTACAGAAAAGTATCCAAGCTAATATCGTACTTTTTGTTAAAGTATTTATCATAGAAAACCGTCGTTATAATAACGATGTTATAACGTAAAAATTCAAGTGTACATAGTAATTTTAAAATAGAATATTCGTACTGAGGTAATGAAAGCCTAGTTCTTATGATATAACATAGTAACTTTTAATGATCTATTAATCCTTAATTAATTATCTAATTATATTTTAAGCATGTTTTCAAATATCTTTCAAGTTTATATTCCAAAAACAAGACACGAAAGTCTGTCTTCCATTTTTGAAGCCCACTTAACTTATATATTTGAATCAAAAAATCTAAACTTTTCCCCAACAAAAAACGATGTCCAATCATTTGGAAAAATCAAATTTTTGCCCATTGTAAATCTCGTATGTAAATATTAAACCTCTTTACAACACTAATGGCGATAAAAGTAAAAGCCATTTCCGTCTTTTTGTTAAAATATCCCATTATTTATAAAAGCTTAAAATGGAGACACTTTTATACTATTAGATAACTACCGGTTCTACTATCGTGTATCAGTATTACAAAAAAAAATATCTCAGTCATGAATAAATTTCAAGATTAAAATGTCTAGTACACATTCCCGTATTCTTGAACTTGTATGAAACAACATTTTTCAATTCATTTTATCGTATTCATAGAGTCTACAACCGGAAGATTAAAATGGTACATAAATCAATATGTTCCAAAAATATTAATGCAGGAATTTATTCAGACGAGATTTAATTTTAATTTCCACAAATAGTTTGTATTCTGTAATGAAATGCAGTGGATTTGATTCAATTTAAACTTTAAGGGCTATGTCCCCCGGTTTATGTATATGACCAGCAGGTCCCTCAGAAGGACGAGGTTAGGTACCTCGGGATTTACCTGGATAGACGCCTCACCTGGCACAAGCACATTGTCGCCAAACGGGAACAGCTGGGGGCCAAACTAAGAAAGCTGTGGTGGATGATGAAAAGCAATTCAGGTCTGTCCCTGAACAGTAGGCTAATGATATATAAAGCCGTTATAAAACCGGTTTGGACGTATGGAATACAACTGTGGGGAACTGCTAGCAGCTCCAACATCAACATCATACAAAGATTCCAGTCTAAGACTCTTCGATTAATCACAGGCGCCCCCTGGTATGTCAACAACTTTGACATACACAAGGATTTAAAAATGGCCACGGTCAGGGAGGAGGTGGTCAAATTCAGCGCAAGCTATCAAACACGACTAAACGATCACCCCAACCATCTGGCCGTTGGGCTCTTAGACAACAGTGAGGAAGTTATTAGACTGCGACGCATCTCATTTTTGGAGCTGCCATTCCGAAAAGTAGTATAAGGGGTACCCTATGAAGGTGTACCTCACCCGTCCATACGTTCATCATATTCGCTTATTGTCCGGGGACAGATCGCGAATTAAAACAGCCAGAAAAAAAAAAAAAAAAAAAAAAAAAAAAAATTTAAACTTAAGTAGATAAGTATGGTATATATGTAAATTATGTATTTTTCATTGAAAAACTAGGAAAATTGTTTAAAGCAATAAAAACTGTATTATCAAAAATCACAGACAGATAAATGATTCAACGTTTTTGAACAAATTCAAGATAAATGTTTCCATGTTTCATAAAGCCTGTGCATTGCAGCCTATTGACGTTTGAAATAAAATATATTTCAGTCCTTTGCGATTGCCACGACGCGGATAAATACAACTTTGTCCTAGTTTCCTGCTTACCCTTTGTTAATAAAAAAAAACGCAATTTCACTGCAGTTCCCAATATATACTACAAATCATAATGCAATTAACGAGATATACGCTAGAGAACAAAAAAAGCCACACAGCATTTCCATGTTTTATTTTTATACTGATTTTAAAACATCATTACTGAAATAAACTTAAAAATGCCATGTGTTTTAAGTAAATAAAATTACTTTTGTTGTACAACAAGAATGAATCTTACTATAAAAAGATTTTTCAAGCTTTATTTCAATTCCTTCCTCTTTCACAATACAATTAGAGGAAAATAGAAACTTCCATTAATCCTCGCGGGTGTGACTAAAAGCAATGCTATGCACCATGTGGGGTGGAAAAAAAAACGTATAAATCTGTCGATAAAATAATTCTACAAGATCTCATATCTTTTTATAAACCACAACGAAAAAGATTATGAAAAATGGCTTTTTCGTGGTAGTCGAGGGAAGAAGTTATAAAAGTGAAAATATTTTCTAAAAAAAGCCATAGTGTAATTGATTAATTTACTTATACATTGTCCGGATTTCTACAAAAGCTTCCTAGAGTAATACGCAGATATTGTTGGTACTTTTTATATTTTACATAAGCCTTAATTTTCACTCTATACGTATAAAATACATCATATAGTATAGTATAAAACAAAAGTTTCTTATAAATTCATTATTTAAAATTTTTCCATAGAAAAAGATTTCCAAAATAAGATGTTTACATACAGACTTTTTGAGGATATCATACGTTTATAGACTTCCTGTGGATATTCTTTTCTTTTTTCGGTTGCGTAGGATTGCGATATTGTAGTTAACCACAAAAATGATAGAATAAAATAAAAATATATTTACATTTTAATGGTATTCAATTACTATAAGCAATAGATGGATTGAAAATAGCTTATTGTTTCAGATAATAACATTCTTCCAAAGTAAATATTTAAAACCTCAATTGTTGATCGTTAAACAAACACGTTCAAACTTTTGTAATTATGTAAATATAGGTAGTTTTTAATAGTGATACAATGAACCTACTAATATACAAATGGAGAAGATATCTACTGTGTTATCAATGGCCCGGCAGATATCAGTGGTCGAAAATATTTGAGGTAAAGAAGTTTTTTTTGGTTCATTAAAACCCTAGAATCACTAAGAACCTTGATAAAGTGGCAGTAAATAAGTTACAATTAAATGCACTAAATGCTTATTTTATATTCTATTTAGTGCTACCGTTTGGTCCTGTATTGTTTAACTTTCATTTACTAGATAAGCTTAACAATAGCACACTAGAAATTCGCTATGTGATTGGAGCGCCATATGGCTTACATATGAACTACAGTGGGCTATAAGAATATGTTTTCATATGCATTTTAATAGCAATTTGCAGAAAAAAAGTATTTGTTATAAATAATTTAAAAAATATCCACATAAAGAAATATGTGACAAATTCCATTAATTGTAGTTTTGTATTAAAGTGGATTTATCCAAAAAAATCTAAGAGTAATTATTAAAAATAATCTATGTTGTTTAAGTCCTTGTCTTTTTAAATATAATAATTAAATTGTGGGCAATTGTGGGATTATTATTATAACTGAGTTGCGCCATGTGTGTTTGTATTTTTTCAATAATGTTTTTTAAACAATTTTTTATTTATCAATACCAAATTGTATTCTTCTACCAGTTGGGTCATTTTACAGCTTATTTTTATGACATTTATGGAGTAATTTTTAATTTTGAGCCCTGAAGAAGTCAGGAATGACTGACGAAACGTTGGCGATAAAATAAGTAATATTTCACAAGAAGCTTCGTCCTCATTGCCCACAATGTAATTATTACATTAAAAATAATAAAAAATGCAGTAAATATAAGATTAAGTTACTTTTAAATATATGTATATCAATTTCCAAAAATAGAAGGTAAGGAATAAAAATAAAAACATAAATGAAATAAATTTAATTTATTTAATTAATTACTGACTTCAAAAAACTTTTTATTTTTTATAAAATTTATAAGTTTTGCAGAGGTTTGCTAATCTCTGAATTGTTGATCCGATTGACACAATTAGGGTAATGGTACACTTACTTTTGCCTTTTAATAGCAATTATCCACTGATTTCTTTGATTTATAATCTATTTAGCCGTCGGAAATGTATAAAATTTACATTCGTTTTTTTCTGCTATTATTTTAACAAGTAACACAACAACTCTGGTGTCTCATTTCCGTTATATTTATTAAAACAAAATAAAAATTATCACGTGTTTGTTTACAATTTCATTAATAATAGCCAACTATAACACTAAATCTGACCACTGGGGACGCTTGTGTCGATTTAACTTCCCCTACCATGGCATCATACAGAGCAAAAAGGAAGCTTTAATTAATTATTTACTTAAAACTACTCTACATGAAAATCGGAAAAATTATAGACTAATAACTTATAATTTTTTTCATTTGCAGTTACAATATTAAAATTTTGCTCTCGTTTTATACTTATTTTCATAATTTCGGTTCAAAAGTCCAACGTTATAGTAATCAATATTGTTGTAACCCAAAAATATTAGAAATATTTTTAAGTTTTTCACAAAATAAAAATTATTAATGAATTGAAATTGTCAATGAAAAATATTTTGTTCCATAAATATTTTATTATTCTTCAAAAATGAAAAATAATCCTTTTAAAAGCAAGACATTTTTATTAGAAAGTTGAACAATAAATTAGTTGCAATATTGAATTAACTACTAGGCAAATCCCGAATACATTATTAAAGCTCAGGTAGATCCCATTTAAAAAACAATACAGCTACAATTTGGATATATAGCGCATAGGTAATTTTTATAAATACAAATTTGACAAATACATGAAGTTAAAACCTGATACAATGGTAAAATTCTGGCAAAATTAAGAAAAACTCCCACAATAAAACCATTGTATGCAAGCAAATACTTCTCATTTTCATACAAGTATTGATTTTCTAAACTTTTAGAAAATGAGAAATGCAAATGAAAATATAAGTTTTAAATAATCGTCGTATTTTTCTTCTTCTCAGGTTTATTAAAATGAAAATGTATGAACATGCTTGATAAAAACACGTTTTCGCACAATGTATTTTCGATCTTATCTTATGTAACTGTTGTAATATATTTTTGAAACTTTCAAGAATGATCCCTTCCATCTTATTCGTGAACTTTAAATTCCTGGAATAGGAAAATATCTGTAAACAATACATTTTTCAAACTTAACCTTTTGTGGTAATGACCCCTTTTTGTTATATCTTCTATTTCTGACATTGATCTACACAATAAAATGAAACAATAACAGAAAACGATAATGTTTTATTGGTGACACGATATTTTTCAAAGTAACATTCTTACGCATAGTTACATTAATCTATAGATATAATATATAACAATTATAATGTTCCAGAGATAGGAAATTTTCGGATTACATACTGTGTAATTCGGATTACATAGGTGGTTCATTGTAAACTCTTTAAGGAAAACAACATTATCTCAAATTATAAAAAAAATATAATATACAAATAATGTGGTGTTTTTTAAAATTGAAGAATGAAATTTCGGAAAAAGTTAAATGAAAAAAAAAGTTAATTGATTTCTGGTATGACTTGGTAATTGATTGTATTGTATATTGATTGTATAGTAATTGATTTCTTATTTTTGTTTTGTATTGTTATATAAACTACCCTTACATATTATAGTGGTGATAGTAGTTATAGTACCTTGAGAAATCACTTCAAAATTATCTTTTATTAAGATAGGCTTTCATACCATCTATGCGCTTAGATTTGCGAAGTATAAAAAATGTGTCAACTATTTAGAACATTTTTGCATTTATTTTTAGATTAAATTATCAATTAGCACCAAATATAAAATTTTTAAAACCAGATTTTAAGCAGATCATCCATTTTAAGTCGTCTATAAAGTAGATTTATACAAAAGTGGTCAATATTATCGATATATCAATTTTTTATAAACTCTAGATCCGATGAAAGCTTTAGCAGTTATGCTAATAAAAGGGAACAAAAGTATTTTCTACCCTAATCGATATTATAATTTGTGACTCAAAATGAATGAATAATTTGTCATATTTTTTTACAATCCAACAATTATTTATTTTCAAATTCATAATACTTTAAGATGTGACTCAGTCGTTATCACAAAAAATGTAATTTGGACTCATTTTTCATATTATTTAATGGTCAGTCTGAATGACCTTAAATATTTTTTGATAATTTTTTTAGTAGAAAAAATATAGTAACAGAAGAAAAATATAAAGCCTTATAAGACTTATCATAATAAAATTATTTAAAAACCGTGTTTTTAGGTAATAGTTCCCCATCTCGTTTCCGCGGGCACTAAAGTGCCCGTAGATCATTTTGCATATGGGTCACTAAAGAAAAAATATTCATGTATTTTTAACGTTTAAAATGTATTATTAATAATTCCAAACGATAAATTTGTTTGGAACAATAAATATTGTCAGCCTTTCGATGAGCATCCTAGAATGGTCTCTTAGGATTAAAACGGTTGGGAATTTCTGAGTTATGAAGTCAATACTTTGTGCACCGGTGGGATATTGAATAAAAAGAATAGGAATCCCGGATTTAGAATCTTCTTAATTCTTCAATCTTGACACTTGATTGTAATTAATTATTTATATTTGAAGTAAATTTTTCTTTTTCCAGTCTCCGATTACTTATTCTGCATTTTCTTTAGATCATATATCTTGTGCATGGATTTTAATTGGAATTTCTTATCTTTTCTTGCTCAGATGTTGTGATGATTAGTCATACATTTTCAAGAAATGAATTATTAATCAATAGTTCAAGTTCCTTATTTATAATTAGTTCTAAGGAGAAAGTTGAGAATTTTTTATCACAGGCTTTCTTCATATTGATTTAATTTTCTGAAACATGGTGGTATATCAAGTGATGTTTAAGGGTAGTGGCATATTTATTAAGTAGTTTAATGAATTATTTAATTAGATTCATGTGTACTTACTTGAGTGACGACAAATGACCCTTTCCAACTGAACAGCGGCTTATGGAACATGGTGAATTGTAGACGAAGTTTTCCCATGTCGTCAGCTACCCGAAAACTATCAGCCAGGGTGGTGACCCAATTAACGACATCTTCGTTCGCGTATGTAATTAATCCCTGTCCAAATTGATGTTTTCCATCAATCACAAAGTTCAATATACCGCGCACTGAATTTTCCGTTAGCAAAGTTTCTTCGTCAAGATGTACAATCCAGTCGTTATCACTAACCATGCTAACCCCATCTTCGAGGCAATACTGAAGAGCGCGGGCTTTGAATAAAGCTCCGCTTTTTGTCTTGTAAGTAGTTGGGACGACAATTTCGCGAACACGGCTATGGGGGGCTAGGCCCAGCGGCTTATCGGTGACCACTTCAACGATGAAATTCTCCAGGCCGGCTTCGGTGCATTTGGTGATGTTGCGGGACACATTCGAACGCACCAGTTGAGGATAGTCGCCGCGGGTGACGATCCGAATGCATAGGAATGGCGCTAAAAGAGGTGATCCTTTCAGGATCACCTTATCAGGAAATGCGTTATATACGATTAGTCCGACAAAATTGAACAACACTTGTGGTAATGTTAACAAAGTTATCGATCGTAACATGTACAGAGTCAAGGCTCCGAAAAATCCGTAACGAAGCCATGGGTCTATATTGGCAGTTTCATCAGGGAACACTTTCAGTCCTCCGGTGATAATTTCCACGAAGATTATCAACGAAAACAATAAGACACAGTGCAGAGCATGCTTTTGGTCACTGGATAACATCTTGACGAGATCAATTTAAGACTATTTAATAAATATGATTATTATATGTAATTTAATTTCGGATTAACACACGCACTTATACATACATTTATACATGCATAGAACCACTCGAGGTGCGATATTTTCGATGCGATTCACCAAATATTTATAACTAAATACAAAATTTCGTCGAAAAAACCCACTCGCAATTTGAACTAAATCATATAAATACAAACATTCTGCATACTATACGAATATAATTTGCACGTTGTTCACTTATAAATTACATAAAATTTACAGTAGAATTGCCGAATGTAAGATCGAAAATCGTAAACCGGTGGAGATGAACGCCGCGTCAGAAGAAGCTATCCGAGAACTGCAAGTTCACATTCCGATTGAGAAATATTGTAAAATGAAATTTTCCATTTTTCAATGAATATTATTACTCGGAATTTAATTTAAAAAAAAATTTAGTACACATGAATTTAGAATGAGCGTGGATCAAGTCGGCGCCTAATGCCCTCCGTCCGTGTCCGCTCAGCTATGCCTTGTGTCGGCCATTGAATACAACCATCCCAAGCTAACACCAATAAAGACAGAATCCGCCTACCCGAATAGCTACTCGGCTTTCCTTTATACATTCGACTACAGTAAAACCGTCAAACGCCACTAAAATCAAACGATTCAAACGAAAAAAATCAATAATCAACAATTAAAAAACCGCGAAAAACAATTACCCATTGAAACAATACGTTTTTAAACCGGAAAATTCACATTAACGAAATCTGCCTAAGAATCCAAAGAATTATTACTTCGCTATCTTTTATGAAACATTGCGAATCAAACAACCATGTTGAATTGACCTACAGATTAGATAATTTTCAATCCAATTTCAGCAGCAAAAAAAAAATCTTTCATTATATCATTCAAAACGCATTAAAAATAATTCAATGAATGCAACGTAACCACAAAATATGTACATTTGTACAATCCAGATACCTTTACGTATGCAGGTTTCACTATAGTGAAGCCGGCATAGCGCTTGCGTATTATTATAGTATTTTCCGTTTTGTTTAATTATTATAAAAATTTATTATTTTTTTAATATTTTTTTTGTAGATTTTCTTAAAAATTTATAACACCTTTAATATGAATTAAGGTTGTTACTGGTTTTTGTAGCGTTTATTCAATCAAAATTGTTTCAAAAAAAAAAAAAAAATAAAAGGGTTTCAATATGTACAATATACATAATATGTTCGCACCCCTATCATATATCGTTAAAAGCTCATTAGTTACGGTGACTTCGATATCTTTGTGCTTTAAGCCGAGATTTCCGCTATTTACCTCAAATAATTACAAAAAATTTATAACGTTTTGTATAAAATAACAAACAAAAATTATATAACTGAATTCTTTATTACTAATTTTGATGACAATTTAAAAATAAATTCTTTAAATCTTATAATTTTTACAAGCGTTAAAATATTTTTTTTATTTCTTGCTTAATTTAAAGAAAACCGGTTTTGTTTTCATGATTAATTACTTAAAAGTTATTTTGGAAAGTATTAATCGTATTAATTTTATTATTCTTACAAAGTCAATAATTATTATTTGAAAATTAAACAAAGGGTTGGTTGAAACGGTTTGAATTGTTTGAACCATCTAAATATTATTATACCTACCGAATGTTACATAAATCTTTGGGCAATAAATATATATAATTTGGCTATGAATGGATGTGACTAAAAATATGGAATAAAACTTAATATGATATAGACTAAATTAATATAAAAATGAACATTTATTAGTAATTTTAAGTTACAATAGATATAGTAGTGGCATCTAGCAATATACAATGTAGCTATTAGTAAGGTGGAAAACTTGGGATTCAAATTACCATGTTAGTTTTTTTCGTTTTTTTTTTTTTTAAATTATCTACGTTATTTACTATTGCTTTATAGCTATTGAAGTTTTAACCGATTTCAGGTTTCATCGGTTTCATAAGAGTCCGTAAATTGAGAAATATTGAAAATTTTCTTATCGCAAAATTCCCATTCAGCATCAATTTCAATGCTACCGTGACCACCGGTCTACCGCTAGATTTCTTATTTATGATTTTTAAGGATATTATAATTTTTAAAATTGTAATTTAAATAATTATCATTTTAATGGTTTAAAAAAATATTTTGACTAAAGTCCCTTTTAGGACAGTCAAATCTGGCAAGTTGCATTTTCGACTTTGTTTTTAATTTAATTCGCGAATAAATTGGTCTATAATGATTTGCCACAAAAGACTAAAGTATTATATTAGAATCATATTAGAATTGAACTGACAAAAACTATTACTTACTTACCTACTTGACTTATTTTTTCATTGTTATTTACCATCGATTTATAACTACCATAACTAATAAGGTCTTTAGCGACTCTAGGGTTAATTCAAATCTGTAATTGAGAATATATCGAAAATTTGCTCGATACCGAAACCACTCAGTCACTAGTAAACCTACTTAATTTATTGTAAAACGACCAAAGCTATTCTCTTTAACTATTATTTACAATCTAAAGTCTTTAGCGAGTTCTTTATAATCCAGTAAACCAAGAAATCTTTTATTTGTTCGTCATTGGATTTGAATCCAGAATATACAGTTCCTGAAGTTTTCATCATGATTGCTAGGACACCAGGAGGATTTTTTTTTTATTTTATTTGTACCTTCACAGCTAAGAACTCATGAATTTATATTAGTAACTTCCAGCGAGGGCGGTACCACTCCACTCGGTGGGTGCGGAAGATTTCTAATAGGTTTACAACGACAATATACAGGTCGAGAGGCAAAAAGGAATACAAAATTGTTCTATTTTTTATGGAATTAGTGTGATGAATTATTACAAAGTAAGGGTAGGCCACCAGGAGGGAAAATACACTTTTCTTAATTTATTGGTAACTTCACAGCGTTCGTAGATAAGAGCTCAGGAATTTATATTAGTGACCCCCAACTACGGCTGTATCAGCCTTCGACGGGTGTGGGGAACCTCTTATAGGTGTACAGCGACATTATACAGGTCGAGAATCAAAAACAAATATAAAATCGTCCTATTTTTTATGGAATTGGTGTGATAAAATATTTAAAGTAAGGGAAGAACGTTAGACTCTCAAGATTAAGTTTGGTTTATTTAGATCGCACTTTACAATTAACAAAATTATAGATGTGTAGCGTTGTTTCCTATCCACTACCTACAGTTAACACAATAAGATTTTTGAACTACTGGTGTCATGAGTCCTGTAGTTTTAAATTGTAATCAACTTCTATGATTTAGTGAAATTCTGGTTCCTGACTTTAATTTTGCAAAACTCAAAAGGTCAGTGAATTAGCTCTATTATTTTGATTGGCTATGATAGTAATTCTCCAGTAGTAAGAACACAATAGAAGAAATTTGTGTATTACTCAGTGGTTTAAAGTTGAGCAACAGTAGTTGTTCTATAATATAATTATGACCCAGACAAGTGTTTGCCAAAGTCTGATACGTATATCTCTTGGTGTACGGAAAGAATTTGGTCCGTACTTTAGTTTCACCTAGTGCAATAAGTAATCCAGAGATTAATGCGTGTGGTTGAATGGATTAAACTTTTCCCTCGAGAGTTAACTGCCCCAGGCAAGATTTTTCAGGTCAGGTCTCGTTTAAGATTCCCTAAGTCAATTAGTTTTATTGTTTTGAAATTCTTCCACTTTTCTTGTCACCTAATGTTTTTTCTGACCCTTTTTTTCTCTCTTAATGTAATCCATTAAGTTAGCATTTCGGTTTTGTTATTGACGATTCGAATGTTAAATATTTAAAAATACAAAATAAATAAATTGATACATATATTCTCTGAATTTTTAAAATAACCAACATTTTGTATATTGTCTAACAATTTATAAAAACCTAATGTTATTGAGTCTCTAATGTTTTTTCTTTGGTCAACATTTTAAATTCCTTCAGCGGCCAAACTCGACAAACCACTCGACTACGAATCAATCCTTGCGGCACTGGACCGTAGATTCTCGAGTCGGCTGAATTTTGTGCATTATCACCCTCTAACCACACATGTCCAATTGGCACCACTTCTGATTTAAAACCTACTCTAATTTTATCCCCCGGCACACCGACAACTCTTTTGCAAATGTGCTGTTTTGGATTCGTTGGGCACTTGCATATAATTATATCACCTTTTTTAATTTTTTGCAACCTTGGCGTTATGTGTTCCGAAAATAGTACGTTGTTTGAGTAAAGCGTTGGTTCCATTGATGGGCCATTACACTGAAAATTGGAAGTGGTTTATGATTTTTGTGGGTTTTTTGGTGGAGGTACTTACAATGACGAAATAGCCTAGGTATTCAAAGGTACAGTGTGCTATACATCCGTATTGGATCATATATCCAATGAATCCAAGAGATTTGGAAATGAATGCACGCATTGATATATTTTTATTGGATGATGATAAAATTTCAAGATCTTTTACGGCATTTCTTCGCAATTGGATTTCTGCCAATCAGCTGTTATGAATGACATTCAAAAGATTTAGAGTAAATGGCAATTGAGTGGCACATTAAACTATTGATTTGATATTTTTACATATTTTTATATGTAAAACAAGAAAATATTTATGAATATTAGTTTTTACGATTTAAAATTTGGAAGTCATTTGGATTATTTCAAATTTTCTGTTTGGGGAATCGGAATAACAATTGATGGAGTTCTAGGTATTTTTGTTTTGAGTTTTAGAAGTTGGTGAAATATTGATATTGAAAATTTTAAGGATTTGGTTTTGAGGAGGTGACTTTATTGAAGGAAATGAGAAAATTAAAGAATTTTATTAAGTCATAATATGAGTAAAATGATTTGGAAGATAGAAATTTGAAATTGGAGTTTTGAGTTAGGGATTTTTTTGGTTGGATTTCTAGTTGGTAGGCTGCATCTGGGGATTCTTTCCGAATGACTTTTGTTGAACCGAATAAGGACGAAATTGTTGTGCGGGGTGAAGAAACTCCGTATGAAATGGGTATAGTAAAAGCCGTATGTGTGCAGTCTGACGTCTAGCTAGTGTAGTGATTTGCACGGAACGAACGATGTAACAAACATTGATTAAAACGTTGACGTTTTTCGGATCTTCGCCAAAATCTCTGGTGCATTATATTCAATTTTAGATATTTGCGTTTTGATTTAATTGCTTTTAGTGATAATTTGTATTTATTAGACATATTTTCCAAAGAATTGAACGATTTTTTTCAAAAATAAAATAATAATGTGCTCATCCAAGTGATATGAAAATTTATTATTCATCGGTCGTTTCATTTGTCAATTTTATCAATATTAACACAAATTGAAAATTATTTACAGTACTACAAAATTATTTTTATGTAATCCACTGAAAATATTGTGCATTTTTTGTTCAAATTTCACTACAATTCCACCCGATCGGATTCGACCTAGGAAAATTTCTTCTACAATGTAAGTATATACATCAATTATCATAAAAATAGAACACTCAAATTTTGACAACCTGTTTTCCCCGCAAAAAAAATTTTTCCTTCGTTCAAATTAAATCTAACGAAAAATTAAAAAAAAAAATTCAGTCACGCCTTGCTCATAAACCTCTAAAAAAAAATCAAGGTGAAATTCTTAAAAAAAAATTCCCAAAAATCCTCGACTAAAAATCGCCACAACACATTTTTCAAACTAAAAGAAAAATCCAAACCAAAAAATCAATGACCTAATAACTCGTTCTAATTTGGTCGAGAAGGTGACGATCGAGGCTAAGTCATTGTTGTAACGAAACAAAGAAAATCCCAATGCAGGAATTTTCTTTTGGAAAATTAATATTCAACAAATGTTTCCAACCAAACCAATTATCTATTTAGATTTGTGTGATTGGTGTAATTTATTTAATCCCTTTCCAATTGTTCTTAATTAAAGTATAAGCCAAAACTGGGTTAAAACAATTTAAGTACAAACTACAATTGTTTCGAGTCTTAATTTGTGTTTAAATAAGATAAGATAGTGTTTTGAACGCAACACAAATTATCGTTTCAACAAATCTTCAAATAATAAATCACAAATATTCCATTTATTCATTTTTCATATACATATTTGTAATGTCTTTGCTACGACTCAAATGCAATTAAAACTTTTACAAGTTCAAGCGTTTCTAATAAGTAGAAATCTTTAATCTATTACTATAGTTTTTCCTTCTAATAATTAAAAGTAGAATAATAGAATACACATATTGCAATACTTGCTTGCAAAACCATTGCCGTTTTTTTTTTCCAATTTCCTTTGAATTGAATACATTTTCCTGGCGATAAAATTTCTTGCGAATTTGAAGGTTCTGAATCATTTTACTTATTATAAGTTTGCTATAATGTATTTTTATGCAGTAAAACTTTTCCCAAAAATATCAAAATCTTAATATTGTTAATAGTTTATAGGTTTTGAATAAGATATTGCAAAGGTTTTACGTCAGACTTATACATTTCTATTAATTTATAACTTAAATAACTTAAACTATACGGTAGATTCTGTTCATTGGTACAACTGCTGGGTTTCGAAGACTTGAACTATACTCTATTTATATAACAGGTTAACTAGTTTTTGGGAAAATCTGGAAACTTAAGAATGTTTTGAATTTCTTCATAATTTAATTAGTATTTGGATTGGGGATGTAGATCTCTTCGTAAATAAAAGTATTACGTTCAGAACGTACATGGGTAATTCTCATAGAATTCCGAAATTAGGTAGAAAAAAAAAATTAAAAAATATTTTTTTAGTAAATTTTTTAGTATTTGTGTAACTAGATTTGCCAATATAGTGGTCCCTATAATAAACTTATTTTAAACGAATTATAAGGATGATTTATCATTTTGAAAGTTAGAGAATGGTTTTAAAAGGCTATACCATCAATGAATCGGGTTTGTTATTGTTTGATAGTGGGCAAAAAGTTTAGGTTCTATTATATATTATTATATTATGGTTACATTAATATAATACTCTTCTGTAAATTGTTATCTGTTATCTTGCCCCGTTAATATGAACTATTTGTATCTCTGCATTGTACTTACAGCAATAATTGTCACTAATGCCAATATGAATGATGTTCTCATCTTTAAACTGGAAAAAACGGTGAATTTAACAATTAAATAAGCAAATAAATAAAAAAAATCAATTTCGACTAGTTTAAAAGCCATTATCTCATATATCGTCATTCCCTCGTTTCTATTTGAAACGAGGGAATGACGAAATGAAGTATAACTTAAAAAATCTTTGTACTTAAATTTTTGTGTAAGTTTACTGTCCCTGACAACCTTCTTTACTTTGTATTTATTAAGATATAGTAAATACCTCCATTTTTCTTCAATGTGAGGGAATGACGACTGAAAATACAATCGTAAAATAATTTTCATATTTTTTTTGGGATAGTTACGCTTTCACGTGTAGGATGCCTTAACTATATGAAATAAGAGATAGTATTGCCAACAATCAAATCGATGAAATCCTTCATGAATGATTACAGATCCGTTCATATATCGACTATTAGTAAAGGTTTGAGGGAATAATTTTCTTTTATGGTACACATATTAAAAATATATTTGAAAACGTGTTCTTTACTTTTCATTCAAAACTTTAATGATTTTTGAAAATCCATTGTGTTTTTAATCGATTAGTCAACTTCACAAACATTCTTTTTGAAAATTTTTTGATTTACAAGGTCAAAACTGTGCTTATCTCAAGTTTGGGACCTAGTGAGGGAATGCTTTTCAGAGTACTATTTATTGATTATTCTATAGAGATATGTATATGGTTCAAAAATTATAACCAACATCATTATACTAACGACATTCTTTTAGTTAGTTATCTATATGATTAAATTAATCTGAGGCAATTAAAATTTAAAGTTATGGGTGTCAGTTATCTTTATAGTTTCTATATTGAAAAAAGAAATGTAATGGTATTTCTAGTATCAAGTATTGATAAGACTCAAGTACGAGTATTTCACTTGAGTAAAAAATATTACTCGTGTTTAATTTTTTTTAAATTATTGAATTATTTGAGTAACTTTGGACGGTTTGTGGTGTGATTGAATTAGTTTTTATGAAAAATATTCATTTGCGTTTATCTCATAAATTCCAGATCCCAGTAAGCAAAATAAGAGTTATAGTGTCCAACCGAACTTTCGGTTTCGGCCTTAGTTTCGGCTTGACAAAAGCCGATTCTTACACCGAAACCGAAACTGAAACCGTGAAATGAAAATTTTGGGAAATAGTTTATCATTTACAATATTAGAAAGTTTAAGGTTGTGTAGAAGAAAATCACAATTGATGAGAAAAAAATTGAAATTCTTACTGTAGGTAGTCAACTATTTGAGACATGTATGTGTAAAATTTCAATTCGGCTTCAATTTAAGGCTTTGAAATATTCGTCGATCGTATCAAAATTCAATCCAAGTGTACAAAAGCCTTTTAGAAACATCTACAACGTCTACTTATAAGCATAGAGAAATCCCCCTTATTCTTATGCTCATAATTCCCCACCGCATTTCTAAACAACCGTAATTATAAATACTGAACCAAATATCAGTTATCAGTTCATTAAAATTATTTTGTTTTTATGATGTAAGAAAAGTATTTCCTGTTTTGTGTACCTAAACTTATTAGATAAAAAATAAATTTGTTTTGTAACTTTCTTTTTCAATTGTTATTTACCGTCGCTAAAGCCAAGGTCGTTAGTGACTCTAGAGTTAGTAAAAATCCGTAAATCGAGAAATCCCAAAAGTTTTCTTGATCCGAGCTTTGAACCCAACACCTACCAGTTTTGAGTGGTCACCTGGTATTAGTTCAAATATCAGAGACTAAATGAATAATATATACCTACAGGATTTAAAAGTAAAGACTGAGTAATTATGTTTAATTTTTTTTCCTACGAAAACATGACCTTATATGGAAGTTTCGGTTTCGGCCGAAACTGAGATTGGAAGTTCAAAGAAGAGCCCAAGAATGAAGAAGAATTGCAACCCTAGAAGAACTATAAAAAAATGGACTACAAAATAGCACTTCATGGAATAAGTTTAACAACTTTTGCGTATGACTTCTTCAATATAGCTCATTAGTGTCCGGCCGAAACTGAGACTGACGCCGAAATTCGGTTTCGGCCGTAAAATTTAGTTTCGGTCGGACACTAATGAGCTATATTGAAGAAGTCATATGCAAAAGTTGTTAAACTTTTTTCGTAAAGTGCTACTTCGTGTTCCATTCTTTTTTTAATAGTTCTTCTAGGGTTGCAATTCTTCTTCACCATTGGACTCTTTCTTTGAACTTCCTTTTATAAAATTCCAGTCCATCTAGTTAATTTTTTTTTTCTTGGTATCACATGACAAATTTTTATTTCTTCTTTGACTCTTCTCATAATATCCTAGATTCTAATTAGATTCATGCTTTTGATTTCTTCTCTACCTCCATTTTATCCATCAAGATTTGCTAAAAAATTACTTACTTCTGTATCCCACCAATTGATCTATTTAAATTGTTTAAATAGATCTTTAATATACTTTATATGATATACTTTAATTGTTGTTTTAAACGCATACCGTTTGCACCGATGAAGGAAAACATCTTTTTTGAATAATAAATCATAGGATGTTATGTCCTAAATATCATACCGCCAATTTAAGTGTTGGAAAATTTTGTGAATTTTTACTCATTTTTTACATTTGTAGTTTTTATGGCAATGGTAAAGCTACCCTTTCGAGGATTATAGAGAATCTGTCGTAAAAAGATTAGAATTAAATACTTACTTACACTCCACAAGATTGGCTAACCAAAAATTAATATATCACAGGTATTACTGTTGAATATTTTTATGAGAAAGATTTTTTTTTTGGGATTGCATACGTAAATGTTCTTTTGAAATCAAATGCACCCAAGTAGATTAATTTCATTTTTTCATCATATCATATCTATAAATCTCAACTTTTGAAATCAGTCTGCTAAAATTAAAATGGAGATTATAGTCGAAAAATCTAAATGGAGATTAAAACATTAATTTCTGTAGTTTCATCTACAATTTTAGTCCATAATTAAAATGGATACTATACCTAATTTGTAAAATTTACATGGTCTAATATCTAACTTCGGAACTTTACTCGGTGCTTCAAAGATATAAAGCAAGATAAAATATTTATACTTAGGACTATCATTACTCTTTTCATACAAATTGTTTTGGTATGAATTGCTACTTATTCTTGGCTTATAAATAAAGATTGTATTTTCTAAAGTGGAAACATTATTGTAGACTTGATTTAAATTTGCAATTCAAAATTTCAATTGTATTCATAAATCAATATCAATGAAAGCTTATTGGAAACAAGTTATATTTCGAAAAATCGTTTATTTCAGAAAACCTTTAGTCCAATTATTATAATAAAAATAAGAAAGTCATATTTTTTTAATATCTAAAATGCTCGAATTATTTTTATATGGTTCGTGGGTTTGGCTATAAAATTTTATGAAATACTGTCGCATCTTTGCTTAATTTTCCATGAAAATTCTGCCAAATTATTGCGTTTCTTTTACATTTAGGCAAAAGAAAAAGAAGTAATTAAATGTTCAATTATTGTTATTAAGATGTAAATAATGAATTATTTGTGTAATATAAAAGACAAATGTTAGTTAACGCATTATGGTTTTGCAATTTTGATGCACCTTTCAATCGTGAACGTTTTTACTTTCCATTTAAATGGTGTAATAACCAAAAAAATATAATAAATCAATTAAGAAATAAACCGAAAAAATTTCCACGAATTTTTAATGAGCATAAAAGTGTGGAAAATTCTTTCTCAAACTCATAATTTACGAATTGATCTATTTTCGTATTGAATAAACTGAATTAAGATTTATGGTCTTGTGACCACAATTAATAAAATTCCGTATAAATGTCATTTCTGATATTAATTCAGTGGGTTGAATTTTCTAAAAATAATTGTGTTAAAAAGTTATTGTTTTCTTTTATTGGCATAAAAAAATAATAATAAAATCATGAAAATTTATTGTCAGAAATTTATTAAACACAAAAACGTTATTCTTATTCTTTCGAAATAAATTTAAACGCTTAGATTTTTTTCATTTTTGTACACCAATTTCATTGATAATAATTCATATTAGGAGAAGATTGTAATTTAGTCGAAATTTTCATTTTTTTTCCATCATTTCATGTTTGTATTAACTTTGGGTTAATTTGATTGGGTTTTATCTTAGAATTGAAGAAATGGCTAACTTCCATTATGAAAATCTGAGGTTCTATTTAAAGTTTATGAAACTAATATAGAACTATATCACAGTCGTTATTTTCTGCCTAGCAGTGGCGTGCATTACATATAGACAAAAAGACATTGCCTACCTTACATAATTCAGATAAATATTTATTATCTTGGTTTGATATCTAATTTTATTTTATTTACGAGTACTATCAAATATTAATAAACAAAAAATCTTAACAGATATCATCTATACAGTATACAGATTATGCTAGCTCGTTCGTTCGTTCAATTTTTAGTAAGCGACTGGTAATATTTGCATTGTGATACACTAGCACTGCTGAGTCCAGCAGCCGGAAAGACACAAACTATTCGTGCCTAAATATTTATATGTGTGGATTAATAGTTATATGTTTGTCAGTGTGTGCGTCCGTATAAAAACAATAATATAAATATACAATTCTACACTTACGCACGCATACAACCTCATAGAAAGACACTGTCTTTTCTTACAAGACGATAAATTACGATAATTACCGAAGTAACATCGTTTCTTATTCATTATCAAAGTCTGAATTTGATTGATCTCAATAATCGATTTAACGATCAGTAATCTACGTACATTATTAATATTTAATTCTAATAAATTTTAATAATGTATTATCTATTATCTGTATTATTTAATCCTGACGATTATATTGTATTTCATTAATAAAGTTTACAAAATGAGTCTACCTATGGATATTTGTAGTTAAAAATATCAATATCATTATTTACCCTATACCGATTAGTCAACAAAATTTTAAAGTGTGAATTTTCCGATTTTTTTTTTGGCAATCGATGGGAAATCGTTCGTAGAGGTATGTGAAGAAAACCGTTTTGTTTGTGGCAAAATAGTTTAGCGGTAGTAAATTAATTAAGAAAAATTAATTAATTAGTCATTAATATAGCAAAATGTTAAAAAAATAAGGTTCATAGCGACATACAATAACAAAAATGAGGGAAAATTTAGGAAACGGTTGGTTAAAACCAAAACTTAAAAAAAAGTTAAAGAAAAATATTTTCCGAATTTCAAAAAACACTTAATGTTCTACATCGTATAACATTTTTTTTAAAAAAATTTTGTGTGAAAAGTTTTTTTTCACAAACGATGAAAAAAATTGGAAGAAAAGCCTGTTTAATTATGTTTCGATTTTTGTTATTTTGTAAGATTTTGGGAAAATATAATTTGAGGAAAAAAATTAATTTCATAACTGCCTTTTGTTTCCATTTTTTAAGGGGGGAGGTTCTGTTTAGTTTTCCGTAACTTTTTTTTTAGTTTTACATTTAACCAACCGTTTTCTAAATTTTCCCGCATTTTTGTTATTGTATGTTGCTTTGAACCATATTTTCTTAACATTTTACTATTTCAATGACTAATTATTTAATTTTTCTTAATTAATTTATTACCGCTAAACTATTTTGTCACAATTGAAACGGTTTCTTTCACATACCTCTACGAACGATTTCCCATCGATTACCAAAATAAAATTTCGGAAAATTCACACTTTAAAATTTTGTTGACTAATCGGTATAGGGTTTTTTTTGATTATAATAAAGTAGCTTTTAAAAATTTCTGCCTACCCTGCCTAAAATTTCTGTGCACGCCACTGCTGCCTAGGTATAGGTATGTTATTTGGATTGGATTTTATAAAAAAAAAATAGATTAAGGATTTGAGGAATTTGTAACTTAAATATTGGAAATTTGAGAAAAATGTATTAAAAAATGATTGAAAAGTCAATTGGTAATGTCGAGTTAAACCTCAAGGGCTTCGAATAAAATTTATATTTATAATCGTTTACCATTTCTTAGCATTTTATAAAGACCACAAATATATAATTAAAGTATGCCTGAATCATTAGCACGGAATTTATTTAGGAAAATTTTATGAATCATTGAAATTTTTCAGAAGAAAAATATTTGTTTTTCAAATTGACTGTTTTACATTATTTACTTTTAAAAATCGTTATAATGTATATTTAAACACATGTATGCACTTTGCATCCATAGGTATTTCATGAAAATTTTCATTCATGTAAATATGTGAAATTATTTCAAAGTAGAAAATAATTTAAGTTTCCAGTTGTCCAGTTTGATCTATTTTTATTATACAAAGGCATTATGTATATATATATACGAAAACTCATTATAGTGTCATTTACCCTTAAACCCGAATATTTATTGTTTGTGAATTTATCAAGGTTTCACAATATTTTTTTCGGTAAAAACTTGTTCTCATTTAAAAGCAAAATTATTTCGTTTTTCGTAGAAATGAATGAACGAAAGACTCATTTACGTAACGGATTTAATGTGTTGAAAAAATTCAATGGAAAGTATCTATGGGTTGGAGAAAAATTTATTTCATTTATTTTATACTTTGTGTTATTTTTTTTTTTTTTTTAATAATACTGTTGAATATTTTAGTTTCACTATTCTTATGTAAGTAGAAAATATAATCTAAAAACCTTGATTATCATATGGAATGTATTGATCGAATTATTATCTCATTTACATGTACAATTTATAAATCCAAATTTAGTACTTCAGATAATGCAAAATGCGAATTTTCCTCATCACTATTTTTATGAAAGTTGTAATTTTATTTTTTAGTTTATGCCATTGACAAAAGAAAAGGAAACAAAATTCATTAGATTCGCTGTTTTTATAACTTGTGGTTTCAAAAATCATTAATTTTTCTGTATTATTTGCAATGCAGTTTTTTATTAACAGTGAAAATTATAATTTTTTTTTTCTGTAGAACTCAAATAAATTTTTATTAAAGTTTTAATGTTGGTGACGAATGAATAAGAAATTCAAAATTAAAAAAAATTATCGTAAAATTATTTGTTTTGATAATATGAAAACTTATTTTTGTATATTCGAACTATTTTTAGCTTATCTTTAGTAGTTCACATTAGTAATCCTGTTTGTTATTGTATTGTAAAGGAGGCCTTGAATATTTTTTGTAGTTTAAAACGTTTGGTTTTTGGGGATATACATTTTTTTTTTAAATTTGGAAAATAAATGTAACCGTGGGGAATTGTAAATACCCAAAAATTATTGTTTTGAAACATTTAAATTGGTCAAATAAGATTTTTTCCGTTGATTTTGAATAGTTATACTGTTTATACAATATATAGAATATATTGTGGTGCAATTTATGTAGTATAATTTAATATATAAAATTATACCATGAACATAACTGCTTTGTGATAACTCCGTAACTACTTTGTGATGATTCACGGATCATCACAAAGCAGTTACGGAGTGATCAAACTACTTGATAACCTCTGAGGAAGATTGCTTGGCAATCGAAATACATATCTGAGCAATACGTCACAAATATTTTTGTTAGAATTTCTGTTCAAATTTATGTTTATGGTATGATTTTTATATATTATTATATTAAATTATACTACATAAATTGAACCACAATATATTCTATATATTGTATAAACATGTAAATTGCGTAAAAAACGTAATGTCTCGTCTGATCTTGATTATACTACATGTAATGAATAGATTATCTTCGATAATAATGCTATTGCTGATAATTTTGTCACATTATTTAGTAACATTGGCGCTGATCTAGCTAAGAAAATAGTATACGAACCCGTAAACATAGCAAAAAATTTTAAGTATAACTCCAATTTCTTATGCCCACAGATTGCTTTGAAATTGAAACATTAATAGTTGAAATGAAAATAAAATCAGATATCGTAGATGGGGCATTGGCATAAAAGTTTTGAAACTTATCGCTACGGATATTAGTGCTTCTTTGGAGTATATGTTTAACAAATGTATTAACAGTGCTATTTGGCCTACAGCTTTGAAAAAAGGCGGATATAATGCCTATACATAAATCTGGAGATAAACATTTAACTACAAACTACAGACCTATCTCGCTTATTTCTAACTTAGCTAAAATTTTGAGAAGGTTATCTACAGTAGACTATGATTTTTGTGATAAAAATAAATTAATTTCTGATTTTCAATTTGGTTTCGTTAAAAACAGAGATACTAGCGAAGCTCTTGCAATTACCTCGAATTGCGAATATATGAACCGTTTATTTTGAAAGTGAGTTAAGTCCATTTCAAGACCTATAGTGTTATCACCCACAATCCCTATAGTGATCATTTTTAACCATAGCAACATAATATACTAAGGCGGAGGGAATAATTGGCGTTTTTGTTAACAGCTAAAGTGAAATCAGTAATTTGTCAAAACTTGGCAGTTAAATAATTTACATACTTTGTTCTAGTTACTAGAAGAAGAATCACCATATAGACCGTCCTTGAATAGTTATTTTCGATACATATGCGTAAAGTGAGGTTTTCTAGTAGGATGAAATTGATGCACGAGCTGAAGGGACTGATCGTACACAACGAGATCGAGTGTAGGCGCACTCGATCTCGTTGTGTATGATGAGTCGCTTTAGCAAGTGTCTCAATTTCGTCCTACTAGGTACCTCACTTTAAGCATAAGTATCGAACAAAATTTTTTGTAACGACTGCTTCTAAAGTTCAACAGAAACAGATTGAGAAATTAATTATTGTTCTTTATATATGAAAAATTTCAACTCTATAGTAAGAATAATTTATAGAAAAATTATGAATAAAAACAACATTTTAGTTTAAACTACAGTCTAAATAATTACCTATATTAATTATTTCTTATCAAAGTTTATTTAGGTATCAATTTATTTTACTTTTGCACACTGCTATTTACTTTTGCGCACGGTTTCTCTACTTTCGCGTACGCTTGCTACCACGATGAGAAAACGGCTCTTTATCCCCGCCACACGACGCACGAAAGTTCAACTTTAGAAGCAGTCGTTACAAAAATGAACTTACGCCATTTTCTAAGTAAATGAGTCATATGATAATATTGATAAAAATATACCTATGGTTTTAGTTTCTCTAGACCTAGCAAAGGCTTTTGACACTGTGAATCACAAAATTTTATTAGATAAACTTTGGAGAAGTGGTATTAGAGATATCCCTCAAAAACTATTCGAGAACTATTTAACTAATAGAGAACAACGTGTTACTATCACTAATAGTAATAGTAAGACTAATACTGTTAAAGTCGGTGTTCTTCAAGGAACTATTCTGAACCCACTACTTTTAATTTTGTATATTGATGATATTTTTAATTGTCTACCTAATGGGGCTCTAGTTTCATATTCGGATGGTACTGTAATACGCTGCTCTGGCAGTACTTGGGCTAAAATCAACCTTATTTTAACTCAATGGTTAATCAAAATTGACTATTGGTTAAGAGAAAATCAGCTGCCCCTTAACATAGATAAGTTCAAGTCTATTATGTTTGGTAGTTACATTAATAGTATTTCTGATAATTTCCACCTTAAAATAAATAATGTTGAACTTAAAATAGTTGCTAAGTGTAAGTATCTGGGACTAATTTTCGATGCGCACATGAAATGGAACTCACATGTCTACGAATTAACAAAAAAATAAGGTACTTTTCATAATTATTCTTTAAATTGAGCAAATGCTTAAGTCCCTTGGTATTAAAAACTATTTACCGTGGATTATTTGAAAACATAATCAACTATGGCATAATTGCATGGGGTGGGACATATAAAAATAGTGTTTGACCATTAACTAGTATCCAAAATCGTTTTATTAATTACTTAACTTCACATAATATGGTTGATATATCCCTTGGTATCAGGGAATCATTTTTTATCAGTGCTTTAACATACTACTATAGTGAGTGTAAAGAACAGTATAATAATAAGTGTACAGAAACAATATCTAATTTGTTAATGCTGCCAAAAACTAAGAAAACTATTACCACTAATAATCCTTATCTTGTTGCAATAAAATATTTTAATAAGTTACCTAACCACCCTAAAACTCTTAATTTTAAGCGAAAATAATTGAAGAAAATATTAATGAGCTCAATTGGTAATTTGAGTGATCATTAGCATAATTTTCAATCAAATTATATTATTTACTTTATTGGTAATTTTGTTTTTACCTATAATTCATTATATTATTACACTTTTTTATATATATGGAATTGTAATGTAATATTCTAGTTCTATTACAGATGCTTTGCATCTTTATAGAATGTATGCTGGAATTAAAATAAATAATAATAATAATGTGGAGGTCGCATCTTAGTAATACGAAATGAAAGTCAAGATTTCCAATGTAGAAATTTTTTGAAATCACAATAGTTAGAGGTTAACTTTGTAAGTAGTAAGCTCCAAACAAGGTTTATAAATTACACAGGTTGCCCCATTAGAAAAAAAATATGACGTCATACGAAGAATTTTGAAATTTGAATCAGTCTGAAGATATGTACGAATTTCTTCTGGATACGTCACGTAGCGCATGAGGCTACCTGTTTATAAACCTTGAGCTCCAAAAAACATAATATAGCAATTTAGAAAAATAACATTTGAGATATTAGGCTCAGTGTTTCCCAAATTGTGGTACGTTAACCCTCACAAGTATTCGAAGAGATTGTGGTAAAGATTGATTTAATTTTAGCTAAAAACCACATGTTTGGTATAGTTCAGGGGTGGAAAAGTGTTTCTGATTGGAAGTCACATTTTAATTAGGAAATTTTTGAAAAAGTCTTCACTAACTTTTCCTATTTTACTACAAGATGTTTATTTGTTAAAACTGAGTACACTGAATAATTTGTTACTGACAAAAATTGAAAAATTTCTCATAGAATTTCCAAATTAAAAAACGAAGTTTTTCTGGGTTAGGTTTTGAATAGTTGGGGTTCTTAATTAGTGGTTGTTTTTCTTCAAAGTATTTCTTGACTTTGAAATCAAAAGATATTGAAGAAATCTTTTGTTTATCCCCCCAAGATTAAGAACCACTATTCTATAGCTTTACTATTCTATTTGTAATCTGAAATAAAATTTTCTGTCCTTCAATAGAACCTGGATCCATTAGGTGGATTTTATTATGTGTCTTCTGTGTAGATATTTTCAAACTTTGATTTATTTGTAGTGGATAAGTTTGCGTAATTTAATTTTCTTTAATTGAATATACGTTATGTCGCTTAAACTCATTATAATTTCTTTATCACACAAATGAAACGATTAAGTACAAGTCTAGACTACTTATTTGAATGGTTCGTCTGATTATTTCGGTTGTTCTCATTATGAGAATCAGAAAAAATAATTCTTCAAAAATGTTAATTTGTACCTTATCTAATGTTGATTTTTGCTCTAGTAAATTAATACTGTTGAATATTTTGACCTCATTTAATTGAAACTTTTAAATCAATTTTTCAAACGCAATTTTCTGATGAACTACATATCCATTGTTCGCTTGTTAACGAGTACTAGTCGAAATATATATATTCATTTTATTAAGCACTGAAATCCTCTCTATCTCATTGCAATTTTATTGCGTAGTTTTTCACATTTTTTTTTCTTTATTCAAATTTTTCTCAAATTTATAAATTATAATGCCACCAATTGTAATAAATAATAGTAAATTGATTAAATCAAATTTTAATCGAATTGAACCCTAAAAAAACCAACTTGTTTTGTTACAAATCTATTTTTTTAGGTCATTTTAAAAAAATATTGTCCTAAAAAAATTTTCAATTAACATACAAACATAATTAAAATGTTAGGTACGCATTAAGTAATATACATACATAATATGTACCTACAAATTACTGTTCTTCGAATAACAAACGTATAATTGAGTCCGGAGGTTACAAATGGAAAATTGATTTTATAATTGCTAAACTTAATTAGTTCGATTAAAACTTATCAAAGGGTTATATTTATTGTACGTGGGTGCATATTTTTCTATTTAACTATTCAATTTGTATTTACTAACATTATAATGCCAATCCATTTTTCAATCGTCTAAACGCGAAAGTGACATTTAAAATGGTTTATAAGTTTCAATAAATGTTTAAATTTGCAAAAATTTGCACAACTTTTGAATGAAATTTGTTTATATAATATGTAAAATATGTCAACTCAATGCAAAATTTTACGCCATAGAAGTTGATTAAAGGAATATTGAAATGGTACAATTAAAAATGATGTAATAAGTGATAATTTTATATTGTTGTATAAATATATTAAAAATGTCAATTTAAACGTTTGAAAATTCGATGTCAAAACTGTTAGTTGTATGAAATATATATTTGTTATTCAGCACAATATTTATAACAAAATATATACATCAGAAATTCATACGTTTTATTGGATTACGGAAATAGACATTAAAATTAAAAGCACGTGTTTCTAAAATTTCAACATTTTTATTTCAAGGGGGTGGAAGTAAGGCTTGTACTTTACTAGGAAGTGGTAGAAGCTTTTCCATAGCAATGCTGGAAAATTTTGTTGTACCTTATTTTTGGCAATATTTTTGACTAAATCCTTTCAATCGATAAATGGATTTACTAGCCTTAATTACTACCAATGTGAATCATCACATAGCAGTTACGGTGTGATCCAAACTACTTAATGACCACTGATGAAGATTGCTTGGCAATCGAAATACGTATCTGGTCAATACGTCACGAATATTTTTGTTTGAACTTCTGTTCAAATTTATGTTGGTGGTATGATTTTTATATGATTATTATATTAAGTTTATATATTATTATATTAAGTTTGTATATTATTATATAAAATTTGTATATTATTATATTAAATTTGTATATTATTATGTTAAATTATACTACATAAATTGGACTGCAATATATTTTATATATTGTATACACAGTATAACTGTTCAAAGTCAGCGGAAAAAAATCTTATTTTGATTATTTTCGTTATATTATTTGAAATAAAAAATATATTGCTAAAGGATACCAATGATTTAAAACGAAATTGTTGGCAAATATTTCCACCAGTCGCGTGGTAAGCTGCGAATCATGCTACCCCCTAAGTCTTCACTATATTATAGGGGTGGTTGTAAAAAATGAAGTCGAGTTATTTCATATCGTCGACCCAGGGGATATTTGGCCAATTTGTTTATAAAAATAACACAAAATCTAGAAAATATGGTTGCCACAATTACTAGGAAAACCAGAAAATATCAAGGATTTTTCAAGGATTATCAAGGATATTTTTATTTTAAAGATATCAGAAAATTGCGATAACACTTTTGGACAATTTGAAAAAACAATTTTATTGAAATATTTTTTTTAAAGTTATTCTATTTATTCTAATATTTGATGGATTGTGTATTTTAGTAATGAATAAATATCTTCATAAATTATGAAAATTAGGCGTCGATTATTAGGTATATAAATATTGAAATGGGAAATATCGGATGAAGTTTTGTCCTGGGAAGTAAGGAGGTTTTTAATATTAAAACATTGTGGGTATCCAAGAGTGGTAACGGGTTTAATAACCGGCCACTGCCGAGTAAAGAAACACCTGCATACAATTGGATTACATGTGGGTGACTTAACATGCAGATTTTGTATAAGCAGAGGATAAAATCGCTTCTCACTTTCTGTAGGAATGCGGGGCTCTAAATGAACGAAGACATAGGAAATTAGGGATAACAAATCCTGGAACCGAAATAGTCGAAAAATATTTAGTTCGCCAGTTGCTGAGATTTTTTGTTATTCGGTCTCAAGTAGGTGAAATAGGGACTCAGGAAGCACATTAAGTACTGAGGCTTAAAAAAGTTACTATTCAAAAAAAGAATTATAAACTATATTATCTAATTGTCTTTCCTTCTCCACTTTAACCACAAATTTCTAGAATTTGGTATAGTTTTAGCAAGAGTATAGGCAATTATTACATTTTCCAAAATTTTCATGTTAATTATCATTAACAATATATGCAGAGGGCTAAAGCTTTTCGGGACATAAGATCATCGTTCTATAGTTTTTTTTAAATAAATGCATTTTACCTTAAGGGGTTACATGGGTTTAACGGCTTCAAAAAGTCGATTTTTTATTGCTTTATGAATTTCTACTACATCTCTAGAATATTGTTCTAAATTTTCTAGTTGATTCGAGTAATAGTTTGGGAGATATAAATTTGAAAAGCTTTGCATACCGCAAGTATATCGGTGCAGTTGTTCGTCTATTGTTTTTCTCGAAACTGTATTTTCAAAGTCGGTTGTCAAGATTTCTCGAGAACTACTCAACCGATTTTGATGGAATTTGACCCGGGCTTTCGAGATACAATTCACAAGGACTTGGGTAAATAATTTTTTTTCAATTACAACTATTTAAAAAGAAAAAAATGTAGAGCAAATTCCACCGAAATTTGCATTTTTTTTGTAAAAAGGTTTACCAAAAATCCAATTTTCATTATTTTTTTTTTCTTTTCCTTCATCCAAGTTCTAGTTTATGGTCGTAACTAAAATACGTATTTTTTTTTTCACTTCGGATGGATCCTGTCATGAGTTTTACTGTTCTCCTGAATACACCTTTTTTTCGAAGGGTCACCGCAAATGACCTGGCAATGGCGGAGTTTTAAATATTTTTCTTTGAAAATTTCAGTAATTATTAATCAAACATGTATGTTTAAGACAGTAAAAAGTTATAATAAAATATTTTACTTTTTCGATGAAAATTTTTTTTTTGAAAATTAACTATTTTTTCCCTGATTAAACCCATGTAACCCCATAAATAAACCAGAATGACAAAAGTAAATGTTTAATTTAATTTCAATCTGAATTTATTTGTACTACCAAAGTTTACACTAAAAACTTAAATTTCGAAATATTTGTTGACCCAATTTATAATTGGATTTGTTATTGTTATAAATTTTCATATAATTTAACATGATATCTTGATAAGAAATTGCCAGACATCCCAGTCGTGTATATTATTCTAATTTATTATTACATGCATATAAATATTCTTACACATGTTTGTTTTTGCGTAATCATGAACTATAAAAACTACCGATATTAATTTCTTTACTGTACAGGTAATTTTGAATTTTATACTTCAAAATAATTTCAATATAATTGAATGCGTTATTACTAATAAAGTATTATTAGTTTGACTTTTCTTTAATAAAACATACAATTTATTTAATATTCAGGTAGCTATTAATTTGAATCATCTCAATTATTTTAATGAGGTCAACAAGAGTATAGGTCTGAAAGAATTTTACTTTATAGTAAATAGTTCATCTGATGAAAGTTGATCTTGCTTTATTTATTACCAGTTTGAAGCTAATTAAAGGAGATATGTTAAAATATTTAAATGGTAATTGATTAATCGATTATAAAATATCTTTGACCTTTACTCTTATTAATTTGTTGGTTCATAATTTTTTGTTGTTATAAAATTTTGTTGAGAAATTTTGTTAAGTATATTATTTCCCATATTGGGTGGTCTATTGTTTTTAAATGATTATTTAAGTTGAGATTGTATCCCTAAAGGAAATTGAAACTAATTTTTGATGTAAAAAATAAGTCTTTAAAAGCATTATTGGGATTTTTTCTGAACTTCTCATGTTACTCGTATAAGTTTGGTTCCATTGAAGTAGAAAATGATTATGTTATTTATATTATTTTAGTAGATTTGCTTAATGCTATGGTTTAAAACAAAGCAAAGGGATATAGTTTCAAAACTGTTTCCTATTTTCTGAAAAGTTTTTTTGAAATTTTGAAATATTAATTAATTGTGGTTAAGTTAAAGTTAAAGACATGAAGTTCAACTGCTGCAAATAATTTTTGTAAAATTTTCTTCGAATTTGTTGATACTTACATATTTTGAAAACTTTGATATTTAATAACTCTGATAAAGTTTCAGGATATAAATATTTAGATACTCAAATTAGATTTTTTTCGCTGACTCTGAATAGTTATACTGTTTATACAGTATATAAAATATTTTGTTATCTTATTTTTTTAATACCATATAAAAAAGTATACTATAAACATAAGTTTGAACCAAAGCTCATAAAAATGTTTTACTGACATATTTGCTCAGATACGTATTTCGATTGCCAAGCAATCTTCCTCAGTGACCCACGAGCTTGTACTAAAAATATTATGAACAAAATTTTACCCACGCCTCAAAAAGGTTCGCCATCGCTGGAATGTATAATGGTCCTATTTATGTGATATAATATACCAAAGCAAATTATAAACATAAATTTGCACAAAAGTTCAAACAAAAATATTTGTGACGTAAAGCCCAGATATGTTTTTTGATTGCCAAGCAATTTTCCTTAGTGGTCATCAAGTAGTATTAAATGACTACCAATTGGATCCAATACTACTTGATGACCACTAAGGAAAATTGCTTGGCAATCGAAAAACATATCTGGGCTTTATGTCACAAATATTTTTGTTTGAACTTTTGTTCAAAATGTTTATAATTTGCTTTGGTAAATTATATTACATAAATAGGACTACACTATAATACAGGAATGGCGAACCTTTTTGAGGCGTGGGTCAAATTTTGTTCATATTTTTTTTTAGTACAATCTCATGGAGTCACTAATGTACTTGGTGCCCATTAGCACCTCACAAGGTGAAACAGAGAGGAGACAATACAAGTGTTGTGGAGGTCTTTTTCTACAAACAAATGGATACCTAGCCATCGTGGGTCAATTGAAATACTTGCATGGATCAGTGTCTGACCTACGGGTCATAGGTTCGCCATCACTGATATATATTGTTTAAACATTTAGATATCATCAATGTTCAAATTCAAAATTTCAAACGTCTGATATAAAGCATGTGCTTTAGCTACACCTTTATTGATACGATTTAGAAATTTTAAAACATATAAAGTAACTATCAGAAATGATAAAGAGGTCCGTAACTGCGATTGGTATAAAAGTTAATGAATAATTTTCTGATCAGAATCGGTGGAATTTGAGGGTGAAAAAATCAAATCGTTTCTCTTCACAATTGCTACAAAAATTAAATATTTGTATCTAAAAGTATTCGAAACTATCGGGGGTTGTCCGAATTAATTTCATATTTGTAACGGAACAAGTGTACTTTAGCACACCCACAATCTAGCAACGTTGCATTTTAGACTTTATTTTTAATTTAATTCGCCATTAAATCGGTTCATAATGAAAATTTAGCCACAAAAGAGAGAAATATACCATATTAGAATTGAATTAACAAAACTATCGCGAATTAAATTAAAAACAAAGTCGAAAATGCGACGTTGCCAGATTGTGGGTGTGCTTAAGTTGAGCCTTTTTAACTATAGTTGAAATCAGTATAATAGTACAGTGTAATCTCACTAATCCGGCACTATTAAAAACCGGAGGGTGCTGGATAATTGGAATGTTCGGATTACTGAATTATAGTGACAAAGTCATAGGTAATGAATAAAATAAAGCATTTCATAGAGGGAATAAATGTATGCACAGGTATAGAGGGGCGAGAGAAACGTGGGTGGAGGGTGCCGGATTATTGGACGTGCCGATCTATCGAGGTGCCGGATTATTGAGGTTATACTGTATTTATATTTCTAGAGCTGAAATTTTATGTCTATATCATCCTTGATAAATATTTAGATACCGTTTATATCTTGAGCAACTATTTTATTATCATTGGATAGTGCTATGTGATAAGGAAAAAACATATTTTCGTCAATTTAAAAAAAAAAGCATTTGTTAGTTATATAGTTTGTAGTTGCTAAATTTGAATATGTTTGATTTGTATTTTCTTTATGTTCAACTAAATAATTTCAATAGTTGGCAAATCATCATAAATCTCTGTGTAGTAACGATCCATTGTATTTTTGCCATATGTATTATATCTTATAACAAAAGCATTGATACGTAACTTTTAAAATTCGTGACTATTTTCTTAATGCAAAGTATAAAATATTAATTAAATTTGCAAATATCAATACTTTTCCAATAGATGTCTGATAAAATTTATTCCTGCGATGTCGCAAATGTTTCAAATGTCATTCAGAGTATACTTTCTCTATTACATTGATAAATTTGAATATTGAAACCAATTTTTTTTTGGCTTGCATTGATGATTGAAGTTAAATGTTTTCTTTTTCTTTTACTTATTTACGTATGTTTGAACATATACGTAAGTCGATTTTTAAACGTGATAGTTAAAGCGGCGTCGTTCTTAGAATTTATTATGAATAATGAAGATGAAGGCTATGTACGTATAAAATTCTCTTTCAACTCCTTGTGTTTGTTCAGGGTCTCATATGTGTACTCGAATCACATATGCATATTTAATAACATGGTCCCAAACGATTAGAGGCCTAGACGTCTATCCAATGTATCTTCCCTCAGTTTCATTTTTCTTTGCCAGAAAAAAATCCTACTTACTTTCCATGTACAACGTAAGGTTGTAATTACAGTTTTTGCACAACATGTAATTGAATACCAGATTGAAAATAAAACGTGTTTTTAAATTGCAAAAAAAAAAACGACCAGAAAATTTAAACGGTTGCTTTTTTTTGCATATGGTTTAAGCAGTTGTATAAATCTTGATACAATTATTAACAGTTGATAACAACTAGCAATTGATAAAACATAGGTAGATATATAAGATTTAAGTTTGTACCTATTAATTATATGTACAATTTTTATTTTATATTATATATGAAAACATCAAATAGAATATAATTCTTTTGTAGTTATTTAAATTTATTACTTTTCCCCTCAAAATCATTTTTAAGTTTTATTTCAAATTAAATATAAAGAATATTGCTTACCAAACACTTTCACCTATCTGATTTAAAAAACTGAACAAAAATTCGAACCAATTTATTATGTTAGAACAATTACCATACTTTATAGTTTGAATATTGAAACATGAATTAGACTGGGCCAAAAAAATCGACTACTTTCTTTTTTTGGAAAAGTATATCGAAAATATTGTTCAAGGTGACAAAAAAATATATCAGGAAGGTTTCAGTCCTTAATACTAATATTAAGAAGTCATCTTTAATTTCGATTTTTTATTTGTGCTTTCATTTTTGCGTCAATGCTGTCAAACTATCAAGGTAAAAAAATTCATCTGCACATATATTTATAGGAAATTAAATTCCCTACAAAAAACGTCTTATTGAAAATTTTTGCCAGACACGCCGTTTCTGCATAATCAAGCTTTAAACATTGATATAATTTTTAGATTTATATTATTTATTTGGAATTTTGTAACTAACGACCAAATAAATATATAGAAATGAACAATATAGGTTTTTGAAGAGAATTTAATGCTCTACAAAAAAGGTCTCTTAACATTTTTACATAAAATCACTCGTTCAAAATTGGTTCAACAACGAAAAAAACAATAATTTAATTTTTCCTTCAACTTTAATTGTGAATAACTTTTGAAAAAGTGATTTTATGTCAAAACATTAAGAGACCTTTTTTGTAGAGCATTAAATTCCCTCCAAGAATCTATATTGTTCATTTCTATATATTTATTTGTTCGTTAGTTACAAAATGACTTAAATACGGTTGTAGCGTTTCAACTCCTAATTACATTTTTTGGAAGAAAAATTTCTATAAATTTTTCTCATACCTTTCTGTATTCCTTTGGGTATATTTTCATAAAATTTTAAAGCCCTACACGGAAAAAATTATAATACAAATTACTATAGTATCATCATAATTCTGGACTAGACTTTTTCACTATCGTATACTTTACAATGTTCTATTTTATACTAAGTACTAATATTTTTATTTTAACGTTAACATCGTAGTTTTTCAAATGTAAATAGATAGTACGTTTACAGAGCATTGTAAAGATTATGATGAAATGATTATGAAAGTCTAGTCCTATATAACGACGTTATTATAGGAATTTTTATTATTTTGTTTTTCCATGCAATTTTTATGATTCTGGTGATGACTGGACGATGATAACTACAAATAAAACTAATTACACGTTTACGTTATGGATATTTTATATTTCTAGTAGCTACCTGTGATATTCACAGCCAACACTGACAACTGACAAAAGTTGTCAATTGAATGAAATCGAAATGATAGTTGAAACCATGGCAACAAAATGATTATTATATTTGGTGCTCACTCACACGTATGTGTTAACACTATTTGTTCTCTGTCTTTCTTGACATATCATTTGCCTGTTATTATATTAACTAGTAACTTCCCGTGAAATATTCACAGTTCAACACTGGCACAAATGACAAATGGTAAAAATTGGCAATTGAATGAAATCGAAATGACAGTTGAAACCATGATAACAATCATTTAATTAACAAACAATTAATACAACATTTATATAACAAAAAATTTAATTGTATATTTTTGCACTCATTTTATAATCAAGCCGTGTAATCATTGTATGTTTTGAGAGCTTATATAGCAAGGCTTGTATGTGAAAAAGCTCAAGTGATTCTACGCAATAGTTTTTGGTTCGTGTCTTTTTAAATATGGAGAGCAAAAACCACAATTTTCCTCATATATTACTTGTTCACTATAGAAAAGGTAAAATGCTGTTCAATCAAGAAAAAAATTAACTGAAATATATGCAGAAGAAGTATTGACGGGACGTCAGTGCCAAAATTAATTTGTAAAATTTCGATTCGGCAATTTTGATTTTGAAGATGTATCACGGTCTGGAAGACCGGTTGAAGCTAATCAAGTCACAATGAAATCATTAGTTGATGCAAATCGGTGTATAACAGTACGTGAGATCGGTAAAAGGTAAAATTTACCAAATTCAATTGTTAATGACCCACTTGAAAGGCCTAGGATTAACCTCGAACCTCGATATATGGGTTCCCTATGTTTTTATGGGGAGAAATTTGACCTCATACAAGTTTTGTGCCCTTCCAAAAACTTTTACAACTTGAATGGTATAAACTGTCATAGCCATCATATTCTACAAATCTGGCACCTTCGTCTTATTATTAGTTTTGACCACTGCAAAATATTTTAGACGGTAAAACCTTTACTTCAAATGAGGAAGTCAAAAATCCCCCAAGAACAGTTTTTGGCTAAAAAAAGAGCAAAATTTTTTTTAGTGAAAAATCATGCTACAGCCAGAAAAATGGCTAAAGGTATTGAACCAGAATGACCAATATCTAATTTAAAAAAATAGTTATTCATTATACAAAAATTGTCTTTCATTATCACAAAAAGAGAAACGAATTTACTTCCCGAACAACCTAAGGAAAAGTTTTTTAGGTTTTTTCGATCTGTAATAGCTTTCATGCTGATGTAAATGTTCACTTTGTAATGGAAACTTATATTTCAATTTATGTATACAATAGCTTTTAAAACTGATGATTAAACCTTTAAATTTCTTTTTTTTTTAGTCACTTTTTTATTTTTGGATTGTAAGTTGCTTCATAATTTTCTAGGTGCAACTAGACTTGGAAAATCTATATTGAAAATTTGAAGTAAGGAAAACCGACGTAAGATGATTCAAATACAGATACAGATAGTCGACCTCAGTAATCCGACAAGTAAAGAAATGCCTCTGCTTTTTATTATCAATTCAGTAGAACCTCGATTATTTGAATTATTGATGGATTTTCGAAGGTAAAAAGTTTGGTTTTATCTATTAAAAGATTCGTCTGAGAAATTAATCTGCGCCAATGAATGAATGAATTATATGGTAATCCCAAAATTATGCATACAAAATTTTCATAATTTTTGACAATTAATTCGACTAATCCAGGTTCTAAAAATGAATGTGATTTATTTATTTTTTGCTTTTTAAATGTGACAAATTTTAAATTGAAGGTATTTTCGTTCAATATTCGTCAAACTATATTTCGCCATTCTCATTTAATTTTAGTTAGATTATTGCATTTTCTTGTGAACAGAAATCTTAATATGAACGGTCAAATGTGTGAAAATAGAAAATGATCTAATTAGATCTCAATATTAAATTCTAATTATAATTTAAGCTTATGAAAAGCTATCTTAAGCATATTACATTAAGTACCAAAAATTAATTTTGTTGGCAATAATTTGAAATAATTATTATATTGTTTATGATAGATGATAAAATTCAGATCTCAGCTTTTATTTTTTTAAATAAGAAGACAATTCAGGTTGTTTAAGATCGGTTTTTTTATTTAAAATTTTTTTTAATCAATTAACTACGTTTCGTTACTTATCGTAACTTCATCAGGCTTCTTGATTCACAAAAATAAAATATTTTCAATTTTATTTTTTTAACAAATTGAAAATATATTATTTTTGTGAATCAAGAAGCCTGATGAAGTTACGAAAAGTAACGAAACGTAGTTAATTGATTAAAAAACAAATTAAATAAAAAAACCGATCTTAAACAACCTGAATTGTCTTCTTATTTAAAAAAATTGTTTATGGTTAAAACTTATTTTTCTTCTTTGAATTTTTTAAAGCATTATCTTCAGCAGCAATTATAGGAGGTAAATGTGACTATAAGTAAAAGGATACAAGAGATATTCATTAGTTGTTGGAAAAAAGCTTTCATGTTTTAATTGGCATTGTAAAATAACAACGAAATAAAATAAAAATAAAATATACAGTTCGTTTTTAAATTGTCAGCTTTTATATTCCTACAAAAATCAATAGTTATTAACCATAAAGGTTTACATAAATGCCAACGTTTCTTGATCGTTGCGAACAATATTTTTATTTCAAACCAAAACCGTATTTACATAATATAAATCATATTTATATACATTAAGTGTACCTTGTCACCAATTGGTTATGTTTATAAGAAATGGTTGTTAAAAATTTCAAAATTCATTTGCATTGAAATATTTTACGAACATAAAATTAAAATTATTGGCCTATTTGTTATATAAGCTTGTCTGATAAATAATATACATATGTTAGGGTTATCAATATTTCGTAATATTTAAGTTTGCCATTAACATAAACCCGAAAAAGTTTATAGGTACAATTTTAATTGAGAAAGCCTTCAAATTGTATACCGATTAAATTATATTAGTAAGGTCGTTTTTTATTTATTTCTTATGACTAAAGACCTACAACGGTCATTGAACATTCAGAAAATGGTCAGTTTTTGAAATTAGTATTTCCAAATCGGTAAATATATTTTTAAAAATCGAAAATACTTTTGCTAGATATCTTAACATAATTAACCTCTGTAGGAATTCTAGCCTCTTGTTTTCTCATTTGATTTATAGATTTTCGGTTTAATGAAAATCATCGGTTGATTTATAAATCGGAACTTGTCCTGGTTTTTAAAGTGAAATGTAAGATAGGCTTATATATCTACATATTACTACCCATTCATACATGTATACGAGTTTTGGATGGTATTATGTAATGTATATGATAGTATGGAACATTTTTTTTTATTTACAAATTTTGTTTTTGTACCATCTGCCTCTTGGCAATAATTGCAATATGTTACACTTACAACATTCGTGGGTTAGTTGTGTCCAATGACACAATTTACATGAAAAATTATTGTAAAACAACAGTAATAATATTCTAAATATAATTATAGTATAAATAGTATTCTTAAATATAATAACACTAACAAATAATATCATTAAAATCGGTCTATCAGACCAAATATCGACACTCTTTTGAGACGCTTGACATCCGCACTGTTATCAAGCATATTTAAGGCAAGGTGGTTTGGATGATCATTAAGTTTAGTTTAAAAGGCCCGTGCTTTCCAAGTGATCACATCTTTCACATGTTCCATCTGTAGGTCATCGTGGATTCTTACATTATTTATGTATCATGGTTCACCGATTATTGTCCGCAGACCTTGGGATTGAAATCTTTGTATTATTTCCACGTTCGAGTTGGATGCGGTGCCCCAAAGTTCCACTCCATAGGTCCAAATTGGTTGTTATTATTGATTTGTACAGAACCAATTTGTTTTCTATGGTCAATTGTGACCAATGACCAATCAGCCAATATAAATTTCCGTATTTCTTGTTAAGCTGCTTTCTTTTTTCTTTCATGTGTTTTGTCCAAGTTAACCGTCTATCCAGGTACATTCCCAAATATTTGACATGATCCGTTTGGGGTACTTCTGTATTATTGAGCATTATTGACGGGCAGTACTATTTTCGGGTAGTGAAAGTAACATGGAATGACTTCTTTTCGTTAATAGTTATTTTCCATTTGTCAGTCTACCTGTAATACTTTGTTAGAACGCGTTGGAGTTTGTTAGAAACCTCAACAAGATCATTTCCTACTGCCATCAGTGCAGTGTCGTCAGCATAAGTAGCTGTGATAACTCCTTCGATAGTCGGAGGCTCAGCCGTGTATACTAGATACAGTAGGGATCCAAGAATACTTCCTTGTGGCACTCCAGCTCTAATCCACTTCAAACCACTCACTGCCTCTCCCTGCTTGACTTGGAAGGTTCTTTCTTTTAGGTAGAATTCAATAACATTACAGTGGTCTAGATATACCCATTCTCAGTTTTCCGAGCAATCCTCTAGGCCACACCTTATCGATAGCCTGAGAAATATCCAGGAAAGCCGCAGAGGAGTATTTTTTGTTTTCTAGTGCATTCTGAATCGTGTTTACTACTCTGTGGACTTGGTCAATTGTCTAGTGAAATTGCCTAAAACCAAACTGATGATCTGGTATGTAACCTCTTTCATTGAGTTCCGACACTATTCTCGTTAGAAGGTCTTTCTCAAATACTTTCGCCATTATTGGCAGTAAACTTATCGGGCGATACAAAGCAGCTTCGTCCTTGGGTTTCCCTGGCTTTGGGATAAGTATGATTTGTGCAACCTTCCATTGAATGGGGAAGAATTTGAGCCTTAGAATAGCATTGTATATGGTTGTCAGATATACTATGCCTTTTCTTGTCAGTTCCTTCAAAATCCGTCCGGTTATCAGATCATATCCTTAAGCTTTATTTGCAGGCAAGTCCCGGATGATTCTCTTGACCTCTTTTGAAGTAAAGAATTTGATTGGTGTGTCGAGTTGCGATTCCATAGACAAAACTTCATCAATATCTATATTATCTTCGTCTCCATGAGTTTCATTTGAGGATACAAAAATTGTAGATCTTTTTATTACCTATAACTTGGCCATTTATCTTTTTCCATAGGACTTGTAGTTTCCCGACCTCAGATCACCTGAAGATTATTGTTCCTTTCATGTTTGTTATATTCTCTTCCTTTCCAATGGGTTTCATCCTACTATAATTTTGTTCCACTTTTTACCGTTTTCAAAGGCTTATGTACTGTTTTATTATTGTAGGAGAACTATTTAATTTGCTGGAAACAAACACGGGATTATAAGCGAAAGAGATAGTTAAAGTGCCATTTTAGTATTCTTTATAAAAAAACATTGATGATTTATCTTTTTTATATAAATTTATTTAATAGAAAACTATTTATTGAATATATTTAATTAACTTTAACTAGTATAATACATCTTGCGTCGAGTTGAGCTTCGGGTATGGAACAATGTCGATTAAAAATTAACATGTATTAACTTAAAATATTCAAGAAGCTATTTTTTCGTTTGAAATTGCTTAAAATCAGGAAAAATCAGAGCCGCTTGTGGATTTGTAGTGAAATGTGAAGTATCTACCAACATCCTTTTTTTTGTTTAAATAAAAAAAATCAAAATTCCAAGAAATATAGATTGAGAAAATATTCAGAGGACTAGGATCAAAAGTAATCGGTTAAAACTTTATTTATTACATGCGACGTTTCGGCTCTCTTATTGAGCCTTCCTCAGGCTCTCGTAAAAATATTTTTTTTGAACAAACGCCTGAGGAAGGCTCAATAAAAGAGCCGAAACGTCGCATGTAATAAATAAAGTTTTAACCGATTACTTTTGATTCTAGTCCTCTGAATATTTTATCAATCTATTATCATCGAGGATCCGAAATTTTACAATAATTTCAAGAGATATATTTAGGTTAAATTTAGTTTTCCAAAGTTTAAAAATATTCGAATTACATTTATTTTATGATAACAATTACTTTTAATTTCATTAAACGTGATTATCCTTGTGAAATTTGTTACAAATTATATGTATTTAGAAGCAATAATGGAAGTCACAGATGTTTGTATAACAATAAGATAAGAAATTTTAGAAAGACCTGATAAGATTTTGGAGTGAATTTTAATTCATTTTATCTATTTTGAACTTTAAATTCATTATAACGGTGTATAGGTTTGTTATAGATACACTGGTAACATTCACATCTCCAAAGTAATAAAAATTGTGATTAGAAATAAATAAAATAAACTTTACATTTTCAATGTCGTGGATTTTTTTTAAATCGATAATTCAGTAAATAACATGCTTTGGTTTTGATGTTTTATAGTTTGTTAAGGGTTGGGGTGTATCAAGGGTTGTAAATGGCATATTTAAATGGTTAGGCATTTTGTATAACGTTATTGTATGAGAAATATTAGTAGAGGAAGTTCGTTACTATCCGACTTGTTTTATCGATATTTTATTAGTCAAAGAAAAATTAGTTAAGTGCTTGGCTTTAATTACCGACACGTGCTTTTAATATCAAATGTAAGTAATAAGTTATTTTTTTATATTTAAGTATTATATTAATAATCAAAGTTAGAAGTTATTTTAATGAAATGTCTCTTTTGTTTGCAAGTGAATTTCCACCCTTGTGATTAAGTACATTGACCTTAGCCAATTTGTAAAGAAAATGAAATAAATGGAAAATTTGTCTAGTTATTTATTCCGTTGATGAAAGAAAGGAATATTAGTATTATTTGAAAGTGAACATTCATTTTATTTACTTTGCTGAGCAACAATAAATATTGTATTTTCTTGAATTTTTTTTCAAAGGTATAAAAATTCGTTTGTTTGATTGAATTATCAATTGTGTATATTTTCTTTGAATTTATTCTCAATTGTGTACACGTGCAATTTTCTTTGTGTATATAACATCAATCAATTGGTCGAGGGATTTATTTTAATTGCATTCAAGATCACATGTTAATTGCATACTTAATAAATCAATCGTCTTTGATATAAGTTTGTGCATATAAGTATGGATACAGGAAGAAAACTTTCCGGGGAGGGACAATGTTTGTGGATTTATTTTTTTTATATTTTTTTAAAATAACTACGCTTGCTTACACTGATAATAAATGCATGTGGTTTATAAAACTTCTGTTTCGTTTTATTATCATTTTAATCACCAAAAATGTTTCATGATCGGTCATACCACCAAGGGTTGTTGTCCGATAACACTTTTTGTTTGATGATTTACTAATCGAAATGATATTATATTACCATGAAATATATTAATTCAAAAATTAGGGTTGGTTGCGCAGTTCAATCAATTTTCAAACTTACTACGTTTCATCAGTTATTTGCCAACTTTATTAGACAAACTTTCGACAAAAGTTGACATAGAAATCATTGATGGTTTCTATTATTTATATCAAATTGGGTCTACTTTGCCACAAACATTTGGAAAAGTAGCAGAATCGATATTGATAAAACTTTGTTTAAAAAATACTCCGGAAGTACTTGAGTGGTTGAAAAAATTAGCATCCGACGCATGCGCAATGACTTTAAAACGTCGTACAGCTGATAATTGCTGTCCTCGTCTGACTGGTGATGTTACGCGCTAGCTCTCTTTCACTCTATTTTTAATATTTACCATCTTAAACAGCCAGCAACCCTTATTTGCGGAAAGATTTAATTAGGTAACCGTATATCATAATAATGTGAAAAAAATTAGTTTTAATTTGATATATAAATCATAAATGCACGTTATGAACGTAAAAAGGTCCAAAAATCATACCTGTTTACACCTGGCTGCGAAGAGGTGCGGCCAAGTGTGCAATGGCAACCCTGACTTTTCAAAGGCGTTATATATATTGCCGTGTAGTGGACGATATTTTATTTTAAAAACAAATTAATTAAATTTTTGCGAAAAATCAATTAAAAACCAATTTAATTAAAAATACAAGCGGCCACATTTTGATAGGCAACCTAGTAGATACTTATTCTCCTGATGATAAATTTAGTACAATCGTGGAAATGAAATTTATTAGTGAACTCCCCAAATAGTACGTAGAAGTCAATTCTTTTAATAATTGATGGATTAGGTCCCAAACATAATTTCTTAACTCTTAAACCGTGCTAGATACAAATAAAATAGCTATTATCAAAATGAAACCTTCGAAAATTTCCTATAGAAAAGGTTCTATTATAATTTCATGTAAGTGCAATCGCTAATATAAAAATGACGGTTGAAAACATACAAAAATTAACATTTTCAAAAATCATGTTACGTTATTGTTGAAATATCTGAAAATTATTAGCATTTTAGATAAAATCAGAGGCCAAATGATTCATTTATTTTTGAGATATATTTTCTTATCATGGAAGGTTCCAAAAGTTATTAGAATCTTAGTAATTTTTCGTTTCAAATATTGAAGAACTTAACTCTTGATTATGAATATATCAAAAAATTTGTCAAATATTAATTAACTGTCTAAAACTAATTACAGGATGAAATATATTTTCTTAAAGATTGAATTTTAAATAAAAAAAAAATGAGATTTAATAGACATCTAGTAATTCTTAGTTGGAGTCGTTAAAATTGAATTTTCTTGGTAAAAAATCGTCTATGATAAATATAATAAATTTTATTTCACTTTTCAATGGAAATATTCTAAAAATCTCAAAATTTATAATGATATCGAGTGCAAGGGATTGAAGATTGGCATTTTAATATATTGTAACGTGACGTCTCAGAAATGTATTGAGATGGCGTTATTCGTTCTTTAATTTCTTTTGGAAATAAATAATCAGTTTCACACTTCACAATCACTTTACTAAACCACTTGTCAAAACAATCACTTAATTGACAATAATCACTTTTAATTCAAATCACACTAAAAATCGCTTTGTAATCGCTTTGTTGTAACGGAAATTCAAATCTGAATTTCCGATACAGAACTGTCCCTGGGTTTGAGCTGAGCGACTTATATACCCGTAACCCAACATTCTAGAATGTACTCCATTGTTCGCCAACGTTCCACCACATACTAGATATTTCCAGAACAATCTATATGTACTTTCGCATTGGTGGGAGAGAGATAGAAGTCACTCAGCCAATCGCGTGCCGGCATGGCACAAAGAGAGAGAGAGACTTTGTCCCTTTCTGTTACAATATTTTGAATTTGTACAAACCTTTTATAAAATTTTAAACATTTAAAATGTTAACATAACATAGACAATATATTACATAAGATTCTGATGTATAAGTTTTATTATTGTAAAGTTTCATTAAAATCCTATCAGTAGTTTTTGCGGGAAAGAGTAACATAGCTCCATACATCCATTCTTACAAACTTTCGCGTTTATATTATTAGTAAGGATATTGGAAATTCTTCTGGTGGCCAAGTGGTCAAGGTGGCCGCTCCAAATCTAGTAGGTGTTGGGTTCGATTCGATTTCGAATCGACCAAATTTTCGATATTAATCGATTTTTATTGATCCTAGAGTCACTAAAAGACCTTGGTAATTATAAAGCGACGGTAAATATTAATAAAAACAATAATATTGATTCTTTCCCTTCTCAAATCATTCGTTCCCATTGAAATAAAAGACGAACTAAAGAAATACAAACTAATGTATAAAATTCTGGCTTTTGTCTTATAAAGTTTATCGTTTGAAATTTTCCTCACAAAGTTTTAAGTAGGGTCCAGACTACCATGCTGTACAACAGTGCAGTTAATACATAGGATCTTAAGAGGCTTAAAATCAAGGAAAAAATAAAATAAAATTATTTTTAATATTTAAAAAAAAAAAAGAAGTTTTTAATGAGAAACTTTCTAAATTCTTCATTTGTAAGTTGATTTTTGTTAAAAAATAGGGGAAAAATAATTGTAGTCTAGAAAGGCAGGGAATAATAATAACTACGGGGTAACCAAACCCTTTTTCGTCCCTTCGTTTATATGCATTTGTCTCTGCGATATTTAGTAATTTTATTCATTATACAAAAAATATTTAGCGATAGAGATTAATCGCGATTGTGAATTATTTTCACTGAAATAATACCAAACTATTGAGTTATCATGAACAATGAACGTAAATCTTTCATATTTATATATTTCAATAAATTATCTTTGTGGATATATTTATTTTATATATCTATTTAAACCATATGGTTTTGTTATCTATTTTATTAATAAAAAAAATAATAAAGTACTGATCGAACTGTTTTCATGGTAGATAAGTTTTGTTTATTTCCTGTTTTTTATTTCTTTAATGTAAAATGCACCTCCAAAACGATTAAATGCTTCAATGGACTTTGTTTTGATTCGATTTAATTTTTTGACATTTTTTTTTTCATTTTTTATTTATAAGATGTCAACAAAATATGCCATAAATCAATTTTACTCAACCGTTTTCATTTGTAACTTTTGATTTGTTTAAAAAACACAATTTATTTAAACGCTGATAATAGAATAATAAATCTTGCAAAAATCATTAAAGATAATGACTTTTTTTTAAAAAGGTGCACTAATTAAAAACTATAAAAACGTTTCAAAATTATTTTGTAAAAAATATATTGAAATTGTTTGTCATTGAAAAAAAATCTTTTATATTAGCTGCATAAGTATATTTTGTTGATAACTTTTGGAATCTAATTGATCTATTGGAAAGTATGTATATTGCTACGTATAATGCTAATTTATTTGCCAGTAAATTATACGCTACATTAATAATTTTTACCTTTATGTAATACTGCGTTTAATAAAATTATGGTATTAACACCGTTATGTATAACATGTATGCAACAATTGATGCTTACGTATTTACAAAACTTTTTATAAAGGTTTAATATATAAATTATTAATTAGAGTTTAAACAAACTACTATTATTATTATATTATTTGATTGAGTACATTTTCAAAATGTAAAATAAGGAAATACTAGTTAGCGTTCCCCTGAAAATTATGTAAAAATCAAAATCTTGTAAATGAAAAAAATTTAATTATTTTAAGCTGTTTTCGTTAAATATAAAATTATAAGCATTTCTGAAACCTGTAGAAATATATTTTTTTACTGAAAAATATCTGTGGATACAATTGGTCGAGTTTAAAAGAACTTTACTTTTTGTTATACGAATAGTATACGTAATTCGAATACTTTACATATACCTACATAGTCAGATTCCGAACCAGTAATTCCGAATAGTTAGAAATTTCTAGTTATTTTCGATGCTAGAAGTTCAGGTTTAAAGAAAATAATATTTACCTATAATAGTATTATGCTTGTATGTAGGATTGGTCTACACAAGTGCCAATTTAAAAATGTTAAGACCAAAATGACAATCAAAGGGTCAAAAAATAAAAGGACCAAAATGTAAAAAAAGGAAACGAAAACTATTATCTGATAACTAAAATTTATTTATTAAATGGTCTGAACGATTAATACAAATTTTCAGAGAACTAGGATCAAAATAAGCAGTTAAAACTTGATTTTTACTCAAGACGTTTCGGCCCTTTTATTGAGCCTTCCTCAGGCGTTCATAAACAATCGTTTTAACAGATGATAAAATTCAGATCTCAGCTTTTATTTTTTTTAAATAAGAATCATTTAAATTAATCATTGGATTTAAATTGAAAATATTATTTTTGTGAATCAAGAAGCCTGATGAAGTTACGATACGTAACGAAACGTAGCTTATTGAATAGTAAAAATATTAAAAAATAAAAAACCGATCTTAAACAACCTGAATTGTCTTCTTATTTATAAAACAATCGTTTTAACTTTGTCATCAATAATCCTTATCATGATTCATTTTTATAAAATATTATAAAATGATTCATGGCAAGGATTATTGATGACAAAATTAAAACGATTGTTTATGAACGCCTGAGGAAGGCTCAATAAAGAGACCGAAACGTCATGAATAAAAATCAAATTTTAACTGCTTATTTTGGTGCTAAGCCTCTGAGAATTTGTATTAGTCTGTTATCCCCAAGGATCTGAAATTTTACCATAAGGTCTGAACGATTTTGGTGAAAATTTTACTTTACGTTTATACATTTTAAACCGGAAAAATTCATCTGCCAGTTTTGTACTATTTTTAATGCAATAAGAAACTGATTAACGGTACTATTTACTTTTTTAATTAAAATGATATCTAATGCTTTTTCTTACATTTTCATCGAAGTGTTCAAAAATTCCAAACAGATTTCTTTTAATCTAAGTTTTTAATTGTAAATCTATAATAATATAATAATAGACAAAAATATATCATTTTTGTGTCAGTAAAGGTAGAGAACAAAGATTGCCAACACATACATGTGGGGAAATACAATAGTTATTTCAAATTTAAACTAACTAATTGTTGTCAGTTGTTTCAACTGTCATTTTGGAGTCATTCAATTGCCAAATTTTACCATTTTTTCGGTTGTGTCAGTGTTGGGCTGTGACTATTTCACGGGAAGCTCTTTGTGATTTTTATCAATGTTGGGATGTGAATTTTCACGGGAAGTTACTAGTACTAAAATAATAATCAAATCGATTGAGATCTGGCAAATTTATGTTGCTATTTAAAATTACAAGTTGAACTTGGTCCCTCAATGTTTAAGCAGACCATCCACGCTCCAACTTGCAGTCCAACTAGTGGTCCGACTTTCGAAGTTGGATCTAAAGTCGGACCGTGAATGGTGCTGTTGGAAGTTGGACATCTACCGGATCATTTAGGCCATCCAACCAGTAGTCCGACTAGGTGGACTGCAAGTCGGAGCGTAAATGGTCTGCTTTACTAGGTGTGTTAATATGAAACGGGATTTTTTTTCTGAAAGTAAGCTTTCATTACTTCTACATGGAAATACTTATTTAATCAAAATAATTCCCTCTATTAAATATACTTACATATTAACTATACATTTTTGCTATCTTGATGACAATTTGGGGATATCCTGCGAAAATAGTTGTTTTAGTATTCAGAAAAGATATGTTTCATTTCATTTACAAAATTTTGCGTAAAATTTTCTACTCAGTTACTAACTATCTGCTTTAATTGGTTTTTCCATATATTTAAGGTATTGAATTTTTAAATAACTTAATAACTTTGAAAACAACTTTTGAAATAAACACTGTACCCATATCTTTTATAGTGATCGTATAATATTAGCATATTTAACACTAATATTACCAAATAAGTTGAAGGTTACCGATGGAATTGTAATCACAAACGGTAATTTGTGTATCGAATGCTTTGAATTGTTGAATTTATGTCTTAATTCCCTGAACTACTGATTAACAATAGAGAATCACCATCAAATAAAATTAGAAAAAAAAATTTGCAAGAATATTTGTATTAATATTTAAAAGTATTTTTCAAATTTGATTATGATATATCCTATAGTATAATAATTATATGTTGAACCGAAATTTTGTTACTATTTTACGTGTATACCTGTGACGGCATACTTTTTGATGACTCACAGGAAATAACGTGAATATTTTATAAAAAATATTTTTAATTTGATTTTAGTTTCTTACATCAATTTTTAATCTTCAAAGAATAAAAGTTTGAATAGATTTTTTAAAGTATTTTAACTAAGTATTTTTTATCGATCTATAAGATCTATGAAACGTAGTTTCAAAGAGAAAGTCAATTAGATGGCCTGACTTTGAAGTATTAGTATCGATTTTGGATCATATTTAGTTCCAAACTTATTTGGATCAACACATTTTTTGGATATCTTAAAATCACAAGTACTCGTTACGAATAAATTGTTGCAACAAATGACGTTGGAAAATGAATTTAATTAATATCGAACTTGTCATGACGTTAACATTGTAATTTATTATTTTACTCAATACAAATATAAATATGTAATAAATGTCGTGGCCTTGTAATTATTAACTTCATTGCTACTTAGCAAGGTAAAGGTTAGCATTTCGAAATTTCATACACCTATTCCAATATGAAATTACTTATTTGTCTTTCAAACATTATATAATTTTCGGTGAAAATTATTGTATTATATTTTCGAACTATCTAACCGATAAATTGTCTCATTCATTCTTGGTTCATTTATTTTAAACATTCTTCCTGACCCCAATTCTCTATGGTTTTTTTTACTTATGATTTATCGCTGCGATATTAATTTATGGCTGATAGAAAATTATAACGAAACATTAAAACTCGTTAATTTAATTCGCCTATTATGTTCCTTTTCAAATAAATGTGTCTTATTATGTTGCCGGAGACTGAATAGGCTAATTATCAAATCAAATTGAAATTACCGGATGTGCTAAAATACATGAGATTTATTCGTTTCAAATACGCATAGATCTATATAGGAGTCGATAATACGTTTTTGGTTTTATCAAATCTAATTTGGTTTCGCCGAAATGAATCACAGCCATGTTTCTTATTAATAACAAAGATTGTCCCGGGAATTTAAACCAGCGCTTTGCAGACGTAATCTAGCACTATTAAAGTCGTTATAAATTGTGTACTATAGCGTAACTTTAGTTAAAATATTCATAATTATCTCTTGTTTAAATTTTTATTAATAAACTAGCTGATCCCCGCAACTTCGTCTGCGTAACGTAGGTGTAGATTATTTTTTCTTTTTAGATTTGCTATTTGTAGTGGTATGTGAAAAATTTTATTTTTCTTATTTGTTTTACGAAAAACATAATCATACTTAAAAACACTGCTTTATCGACTTTAAAAAGACACATTTAATCAACTGTTGCTTAGAATAAAATAGTTGTATGTAATCATCAATTAAACTTCAAAAAATATTTATAAATATCTAAGAAGAGTATGTTCAATTGCGTATACCGTCGGTAGGCATACCTACCGTGAACCAAATAATCCATAAATCAATCAGTATCTATACATAAATAAAAAATTTCGTCAAGTCCAATAAAGTCGGTCTAAATTATGACTAAAAAAAGTCGAAAGTTATCAAAATACTCGCGTCAAAATAACAGAAGTTAAGAGTAGATTTTTGAACATTAGTTGGAATCCCATCTCATTGTTTCGATTCCCGAATGAACCTTTTTCCAAAAACAATTTTGTAAAAAATAAGTCTAATGTAAGATTCGAACCCACGTCTCTTTTACTGTGAGCATAAGAATGTCAGATACTTAAGCGAATGAACGTATACTTAATCCTAAAGTATAAATAAAAGAGCTTTTATAGCGGTGGCATTTATATATATTTTTTAAAATGAAAAAACACTTATTGTGACATAACTGTAATAGTTAGACATATGCTGTCGCTCTATTTTTTGTAGATAATAATATGTTCTGCAAAATCGTAGTACATTACTTTGTTCTATAACCAATAGTTTTCGCAGCGCACGCGATAAAAGAATGTTTTTTGGTAATTTTTTTCAGACCTTGGGTTACATTATTGGAGTTTTAGTATGGATCCTTATTTTTTTTTGAAAATTTAATGTAGCCTATGTTCTCCGGAAATAGTGTAGCTTCCAAACAGTGAAAGAATTTTTCAAATCGACCAAGTAGTTTCAGAGACTTTTCAAAGCAAACAAACAATCAAATCTTTCCTCTTTATAATAATAGATAGATGATTGCAACCTGGAGCAATTATATATTCTGCAGAAAAGCATTATGGAAGCAATTTTTTGTCATTATTTTTAATATTTTTTCAATATTTTTATTTCATTATCATCAATAAATATATATTTGTATCTTCTATGCTAACTCTTCTTCGGTATTTAGAACAATTTGAAAACCAATTGTTATATGACAAAAAATTGCTTCCATAATGCTTTTTAGCAGAATATATAATTGCTCCAGTTCACAATCATTGGTTCATAAAAATTAGATTTTAAAAAGTTTGATTGTTGAAAAACAAACAAAAATTAAAAACCGCCTCTATGGTATTTGGTATAAGTACCTACTACCTAAATTTTCATACTAAATAAGTGAAATGACGTTATTTAAAATGCTGTTATTAAAATTATATAACAAAAACAAAAACTTATAATTAATTAATTAATTATTTATTAATTACACTAAGTAAATTCAAAATTTCGATTGTTAAGTAACTCTACATTTTTCTACAGTTTCTCAAAGAAACTTAATCACCCCAATTCACTTTTTTTGGGGTAGGAAATTTCACAAAAAAAAACTTTTCACATGCCTACTTCTTATAAGGAATACACCAAATATTAAAATTTCATCTAGCAGAGGAGATATATAATTACACGATTTTATGTATGCACGGTTTTAAAAACGTATTTACTTTAAGCTTTATTAATATAATTATTATTTTTTTATTACTATTGTTACTTTTTTCGTTAATATTTCCTTATTGAGCAATCCTAAGGATTTATTTTCAACAATTTTGAGAAAAAAAAAAGTTTACTGTGAGATTCGAACCCAGGTCTCTTATATTGTGATTATACGAATGTCAGATACGTAAGCGAATGCGCTATTTACGTATAGTTGTGTTTGGTGTTTATTATGTTTAAAAATTTTAATGTTTCAAAAAGGCACGTTTTTGTATTTTAACATTTTTCATTTTTCAAATAACTTACATTTTTAAACTTGTGATATCTTTCGAATGGAATGTTCAAATTGAATAACTCAAAAAGTTATATAATGCCATTGAAGCAAACTTAAATATGAAGTCATTTATTTTGATAAGGATTAATCCCAAAGTATAAATAAAAGAGCTTTTATAGCGGTGGTATTTATACATATTTTTTAAAATGAAAAAACACTTATTGTGACATAGCTATAATAGTTAGACATATGCTGTCGCTTTATTTTTTGTAGATAATGATATGTTCTACAAAATCGTATTACATTATTTTGTTCTATAACCAATAGTTTTCGCAGCGCACGCGATAAAAGAATGTTTTTTGGTAATTTTTTCAGACCTTGGGTTACATTATTGGAGTTTTAGTATGGATCCCTAACTTTTTTGAAAATTTAATATAGCCTATGTTCACCGGAAATAGTGTAGCTCCCCAACAGTGAAAGAATTTTTCAAATCGGTCAAGTAGTTTCGGAGCCTATTCAAAGCAAACAAACAATCAAATCTTTCCTCTTTATAATAATAGATAGAAGATAGATATTGTTTTAGCTATTTATTTATTTCCGTTTTAATACGAGAAGAAAGGCATAGACAAAGCCAAGATAAAAACTCTGCATTAAAAAATTCTATACATGCATCATTATGTCTAATACCGCAAGGATTAATATAAAACTATAATTATTATTTTATCTAAATACTAAGTATTAATTGCATTACATTGTAACATTATTGAATTAAATAGATCAGTTTTAATGGGAACTTTGACCGTTTAGGTAAAAAAACAAAATTTTATTTATATCCTCAGAAGTAGGTATATTACCTAATTTTTTCTTTAATGTGCTCTAATTTATATATTATCTTATCGATTTGCATTAATCTTTGAGACAATTTAGTTCACTGGCATGATGAAATATTATCTGAGATAATGAGTTCTTATACCAATTAGCTCACCTGAAAAAAATTAGGTAAAATATATTTTTGAATTTTATCAATTTCGAAATTAATTTTGACTACCTAATATTTTTGGGTTGATAGTGTTTGATATAGGAAGAGAATTGTTATTGAAATTTGAGACAATAAAAGATTTTTTTTTTTGAATTTAAATAAGATGTTTTTGATTTTATAAAGGTTGTGCTATAAAATTATAATTGTAACGCTTGTCCTAGGAATGCTTATTTGTTTTCAGGTAAAGCTATAAAAATGATGAAATTTTGTTGTAAAGTTTTGTTTTTCTTTTATATTCACCATCAAAAAATCAGTGTGAATCATAAAGTATATGTCTATATAGTTCAAATAATTGCCCTCCAACTTGGTGATTAGTTTATAGTTTCAGGGTGATATGTTTATTGGGTAGAATTAGCTTTATAAAGCTCATTGTTTAAATGAGTCATTTGTTGTGAAATATTTGGATTTTTTTTAAAAGTAAGTTAGAGTTCTTGTAAAATATATTTTCGTAGAAGTTGCAGAAGAAATTTATTTTTGTAGAAGTTGAAACTATTAATAGCTTTAATAAAAGTTCAAGAAAATAATTAACATTTTTCGTAACGGAGTAATGGGGTCAATTTTTTACTAAGAAAAGTTACATAGGTATACAATTTTGATAAGAACATATCTCTCATATTTTCTGACATGTATTTGGCATCACTTTCTCCCTTAACTTTTGATTGGTTAAATTTTTTGTCATTTTTCGTTGATACCAGTTGGAGAAATGAAAATTATCGAATTTAAACTTAAAAAAATTCATTTTGCATTCAGGAACATCTAATGAACTTATATAAACATTGACAATGTTTTTAGTAACAACTTTGCGTTGATACCCTGTAAATCTCGAAGAATATACAATACCAAATTTGTATTCTTTAGGGTTTTTGGTCTTACCATTTCAATATAGATTTCAGAATAAAAAATATTTTATAATTTTTTATAAGTTAATTAGTCACTCTAATCATAAAATATCGTTTGTACGACTTTGAAATAACTAATAAGCAAATAAATGACAATTGAATTATTATAGATTTAAAAACGAAATTACTTTCCGGTACACATAAATGATTTACTTTTAGAGTTGATGTAACTGGCATTCCTACACAAAATTTGCACTTTATTCTACATATTTTCCAGTAGGGTTTTTAATGACTAAATGTAACATCTTTCTTATATCTAGAAATACATGGATGATCCCCTTAAATACCTCCCAAACTTCTTCTTATTTCTCCTAAAGAATTTAGCATTTTATTGGATTTTCAAAGCCAATATTCCTTACAATATCCCGAATATTAAATGGTCCTACTCTCCTTAAATTATCTCCTTAACTTTTGCTTTTCTCAGTTCGGGAATTTTTTTTAAGTTCTTGAATGCCAAACCTTTAGATCAACAAAAAAATTGTAGATCAACAAAGTTTAGACTTCAAGAGCACTTAAGTAACAGAAAAAAAGGAATGATTTTAGCAGGGAGAAAATAAAACTTAAAGCAACAATGGCATAGAATATGGTTATATAGTAACTCAGTTGGTAACCAATATTTATTTGAACCTAGGATACAAATTTGATTTTATATTGGATATGTCAATGTATCTTGAAAAGAAAGGCTAAAAAGTCATTTTAGGGATCATTTTCGTATTTAGTATGTAAAAATACATAACAATCAGCTATTATTGAACCCGAATCATTTTCACTGTTGTACCGTGTTATTATCAATTATTCTATGACTGGTATTTTTAATTAGGTATAGATTGACCATATCGTTTAGATATAGCTAATTTTACATATTTTCCAGTAGGGTTTTAATGACTGGATGTAACATCTTTCTTTTATCTAGAAATACATGGATGACCCCCTTAAATACCTCCCAAGCTTCTTTTTCTTTCTCCAAAAAAATTTAGCATTTTCTTGGATTTTCAAAGCCAATATCCCGAATATAAAATGGTCCTACAAAGATTCTCTTCTTAACTTTTGCTTTTCTGAATTCGGGAAATTTCTTTCAAGTTCTTGAATGCCCAACCTTCTCGATCCAAAGTTTTAACTAAAATTTTTGTTCAATAAAGTTTAGACTTCAATAACAGTAAAAATGGAATAATTTTAAGAGAAAGAAAATGAAACGTAAAGCAACAATGGCAAAGAATATGTTTATATAGTAACTTGGTAGGTATTCAACAAATTTAGTTGAACAAATTGATAAATATGGTACTTTGGTATTTGTTTGAACCAAAGATTCAAATATGATATATGGGATATGCCAATGTATCCTAAAAACAAAAGTTAAAATACATTTTAAGGATCAGCTTTTATTGAACCCGAAGCATTTTCACTGTTGTACAATGTTATTATCAATTATTTTAAGGGCCGGAATTTTCATTCAGGGATAGATAGACCATATCGTTTAGATAGCTATTTAAGGGATAAAAGTTTATCTTCCAGATAAATGCTTACATATCATTATTTTTATTTTTTATTTATTTAAAAGTCGCATAAACAGCATGGTCATGAGCGACTTGTAGACTACATAATAATTAATAATTACAATAATATTTGGCACAATACGGGGATCGAACCCAATACTAGTAAGCTATATCATTATTGTTAAGTAAAATTAAGTATTTTTTTTTATCTTTCGGATAAAATTTGATCTGGAAGATAAGTAATATCTGTAAGAAAATACCTTAGTGTTGAAAATAAGCACGTGGATTTTTCGTAGAGTTAAAATAATAAGATTTTTCCCACTCCTGTACGATATATACCTATTTTTATGAAGTATTAGTTTCATAAAAACTGATAACCTTGATCATAATATTGCTAATTTATAATTTTTAAACAACAATTCAAATATAGTCAGCCTAAAGTGTTAACTTGCTAAGTTCATTTTTAATGATTTTTTTTTTGGTTCCGTTAGGAAGGGAATGGAGGAAAATTCTATTGAGTGACAAACTGATAAATCACTTTGAAAATAGAAATTACAAAATATAACTTAAAATGAAAACCTGCTATTAGCTATGTACTAACTTATGTAGCTTACATTTACATTCCTCCAATTACATTCCTATATATTCCTATATTCCTACAATTACATTCCTTCCCCTGCAAAAACTGTAAAAATGGCCTTAGCAGATTAATACTCTAAGCCGACGATATACTATTTCTATTCTGAACGATCTAATTTATCTCAGGATTTAACTATATGATAAGAAAAACAAAGTGATTTATAGTTGGTTGTAGTAAATTTGCTTATATTTTTTTTTTGTATTTGAAGACAGACGGTAATAATGTTGAATCATGCAATTTCGTCGAATTTGGACGCTTCAAAAAATAACACAATTAAAAAAGGATCAATTTCAAAGGTCAATTCAATTAATTCATTGAGAGTCTATTCATTTAAAACTTAAGTTATTCTTTTACTCTTCACTTTCATTAACATACAATTTAATTTCTTATTAATAGGCTTCATCGCTATTCAATTGGCAAAGTTGGTAACATGGAATGTATCAAGAAACTTGGACAATCTTCTTTTTTATCGTTTACGCTTTTGCAATGCATTTTTAATTTTTTATTATTTATTTCCAAATTCGTAGAAAAGATTCACTACGTTAGGCATGTGGGTTTATTTTTTTATAGTTGTCCTACAAAGTCTGAAGACACAACTACAAAGTCTTTTGATGAAAACTTTTTATTCGGCTAAAATATTGATGAAATTGTAACTATTTTCCTAGAAATTCTCCTACGGGTTAAAATATTTTCATTCTTTTATCTTTGCCGATTTTTAATAGAGAATTATGTTTATTTCAATAATGCTTAAGTTGATTTTTCTGTGATGAATCATGTGATGACCATTATAGAAGATTATACATAGAATAATTATAAGTTGAACACTGTACATATTCTAACTTTTATTTAAATTGCTAGTTTTCTTTGCATTAAATATTACATTTAATTGATTAAAATTATAGATTCGATAAATGATGGTGGAAATTAATATAATTATTATTGCAAATGTAAACGTTAATGTTGATACAGTTTAGCTTAAAAATATTTTATTTTGATATAGGATTAATACGATAATTTTTGGTGTATACACCTACCTGTGTTATTACTCCGCAAGAAAATTGATTACTTAAAAATTAGAAAACTCCAACGTAAAGATTACTTAAAAATAAATTTTAGATAATTTTTTTATTCAAGGCTAGTGCAATTTAAAACGAACTTAAATTATTTCTTTATAAAATATTTCATATATTTTCATATATTTAAAGAACCTAGAGGTATAAGCGTGGTATTCGACCCCGCAAAGATATTTTAATAATACTTTGTAGCTATGTATGTTCTAGTAAGATACTAATATCCCGAAAGTTTTAGATCTTTAACTCAATTAGTTTCCATTAAAAAATGATTTTAAGTGAAAAACATATTTTTTTTCTTAGAATTTACATAACCGATTGATCTAAAATTTTAATATGATTTAAAGGTTAATAATGTCTTCTTTATAAAAAAATAAACAACTTTATAGTTCTGTTAAATTTATAAGAAAAACAACTTTGACCATGAAATAGTTTTGTTATGATTCTGGAGACATATTTTTTATATTTTGCATATTACCTAGGTATAATGCATATTTTTTTTCAGATCCTTTGAAGAAGTACTACATAGTGAAAACATAAAAAAAACACTTTCACAGCTAATATCAAAATTACTTTTGTTTACCCTGTATTATGCCAATTTTATATGCATTAACCTTGGGAGAGGCTTTGTTAAATTTTAAAAGTTTCAACAATCAAAACAAATGAACATCTTTAAATCTAGCGATCTCATTCTCATAATAACCACGTGCATTGGCATGTGTATGTTGTCATCATATGCGCCGTTTATTTTGAAAGTGAGTTAAGTCCATTTCAAGAATAATCCCTATAGTATTATCATTTTTAATCATAGGAACATAAGATACTAAGGAAGAGGGAATAATTGGCGTTTTTGTTAACAACTAAAATGAAATCAGTAATTTATCAAAACTTAGCAGTTAAATAATTAACATACTTTGTTTTAGTTACAAGAAGAAGAATCACCATATAGACCGTCCTTGAAATGGACTTATGCCACTTTCAAAATAAACGAGTCAATTATATTAGTGCATTGAGATTTGTCATTGTCAGTTGAGATTTTTTGTGAAAAATTTATGTTTTTAACCTTACTGGTGAAAAAAAACCTGGAGTTATAAGACCGATTCACCATTCTTATACCCTTAGGCCCTTTGATAAAGAATAATTCTAAGTAGATGATAAAATTCAGAAAAATTCAGATCTCATCTTTTATTAAATAAAGAAGACAATTCAGGTTAGGGGCCGTTCATAAAATACTTCACGCTAAAATCTTTCGTCACAAAACTAAGACCCCCCCCCTGAATATGATGAATTTCAATTAAAAGTGCACAAATTTCTATATATGTAAAAACTATATATTTACTATTTATTAAATACGAAATGAATGACTTTTTATCATGATAAAAATTGAAAAAGAAAAATAGTCAAAAGAAATATTAATTTAAAATTTTTTGACGAACGGCGAACGTCACTTTACCGAAGAACCCCCCCCCTATCACATCTTGTCACACTCAGCAAGGCCCCTCCCCCCTCTTGTATGCGAACGTATTTTATGAACGGCCCCTTCTTTAAGATCGGATTTTTTTATTTAATGTTTTTTAATGTTCAAATTAGCTACGTTTCGTTACGTATCGTAACTTCATCAGGCTTCTTGAATCACAAAAAAAACGTTTTAGTTTCAGTTTAAATTCAATAAATAAAATTTTATTACGTAGCTAATTTGAATATTAAAAAACATTAAACAAAATAAAATAAAAATCCGATCTTAAATAACCTGAATTGTCTTCTTTATTTAATAATTCCAAGTCTTTTGGCCTCAGTTTAATAAGACATTTTTTACAGAACTTAAAATCGTTTTGGATAATTTAGCAAGAAGATATTATATTAATTTCAAAGAATTCCTTAAAGATAAACTAAAAATGGATTAATCGACTGAAGTCCAAAGTTTCAGAATTATTCAGAACTAAGTTTGAAAAAAAAATTATTTCCGCCTATAATATATTCCACCATAAAAGTTTTGCTTCCATATTTTTTAAATTATAAAATTTTGTAATAATCACTTGATTAATTCTCCAAGTGTCCTATTTTCGACGAAATTAAGGTCTTAAGGTATTCCTTATCAACTATTCTCTAGTTTTTATCAATAATATTTACGACAATTACCCTCTATAAATATAAAAAAAAAACAACGGGAAGTGAAGGCTTTTTTCCAATACAACTTGGTTACTATTAAATTAAATTGTCTTTTGCTATCTTCAGATATTGTTGTAAAAATTTTCTAGTTGATAAAATTTATATTATTTTATTATATTTTACGATAGTAAATAATCAAACACTTTCAATTAAATTTGAATTTTCTCACATTATGTGAGATGTATTCGTTTAGAGTGTTCAATGACTGATTTTTCTGTTTGGAAAAAGTTTTGAGGAATTAATGCTTTTAATTGAAAATTTTCAATTTTTGTTTAAGTGAACTTTAAGTATGAAATGAATAGTACTGTAAAGAAATACTTATATCTACTATAGTAATCATTTACAAATATTTGAATATAAGTCATGTATAATATTTTATATTTTGTTCGATATTTTAAATTTCTGATGTATAGTGTTTTATTTAATTTTAGTGGCGGGTTTTTTTAATATATAGCAGTTTTAAATAAATTTTTGGTTCGAAAAGAATTTGATTATCCGTAAGTAAAAATATGTAAGTTAACAGTAGGGCTTTTAATTATTATATCCATTAGGGTGGTCCTTATTTAGGGTTTGTCCGAATTTTTTTTCACGATAGTCTTAAATCGGTTCTAAATCTATTGAAAAAAGTCATGCCAAGTTATAGCTCTTAATTTTAATTTTAACTCGACCCCCCCGACAGCCAAAGTTTTAAATGGAAATAACACGGGAAAAGTTATGTTGATTTTTTGATTTTTTTTTTATCATGAAATAATGAACAGATCATGTCGACCAATAACAATTCTTATAGCAAATTTAACGCTCTACAAAAAAGGTCTCTTATGGTTTTTTGCTAACTCTAACGGTTTCTGAGTTATTTAAGGTCATAGTTGAAGCTTAAGTCAATTTTACGATTTTTCTATTTCTACCGTCGTTTATTGATTTAAAAATGAAAAAAAGATAATAATTCTTAATCTCAACGTTTTTTTTTCTTTTTTCTTAGAAAACTTCCAAAGTAACCGTTATGAATTATTATCTTTTTTTCATTTTTAAATCATTAAACGACGGTAGAAATAGAAAAATCGTAAAATTGACTTAAGCTTCAACTATGACCTTAAATAACTCAGAAACCGTTAGAGTTAGCAAAAAAATCATAAGCAACCTTTTTTGTAGAGCGTTAAATTTGCTATAAGAATTGTCATTGGTCGACATGATCTGTTCATTATTTCATGATGAAAAAAAAAATTCAAAAAATCAACAGAACTTTTCCCGTGTTATTTCCATTTAAAACTTTGGCTGTCGGATTAAAATTAAAATTAAGAGCTATAACTTGGCAATAATTTTTTTTAATAGATTTAGAACCGATTTAGGACTACCGTGAAAAAAAATTCGGACAAACCCTAAATAAGGACCACCCTAATATCCATATTTATGAGAACAAAAGTTTTTAAGAATTTTTTACAAATTATAGAAAATGCAATTATTACATTGAATAATAGCATTTGATACAATAGGTTTTAAACGATGCTTAATAAAAATCAAATATGTTCAATTTTATTGTTCTAAAACATTTTCATTGAAAAAATTTCGAAATACCTTTGCGTTCCAGTTGACGTCACTATACAGACTTGATATTTCTTCATCACATTATTTTTTTTCTTTTCCTCTGCCAATTTTCATTTTTATTGATTGCATTTGACGCTATGACGTACGTACAACCGATCCGTGAGAATTGTAGGTATATATAGTATACATACACATTATATTGAGGTAGGTTATACTATTCTACACAAATACAAGTACTTATATGGGAGATTTTCTATGTAATACACTACGTTCTTTGCTGCTGAAGGCAGTATAGTGTACGTATAGTATACGTGGATATTTATTCAGTAGACAATAGCATTGCTTAAGGCCTTTGGTACGTCATATTTACGTAAATACAAATGGGGTTTCCTGTGTTCATCTACATTAAACCTGTATTTCAACAAAACGATACCGCTTTAAATAAATAACTATTATTTACATATGTTTTAATTTCAACAATTGGACAAGTAGTCAAAGTGGCTACTTCAAAACTAGTAGATACTGGGTTTTAAAGAACTTGGCATCATTTAAACTAGTAATTTTTTATTTTTTAAGTATTTATATGTAAAAAAATAAAACATACTGGTGAATATTAGGGTGTTTTTTTTTCTGGGACTATTATTTTTTTTTTGCTCCTATGCCGAAATTTTGTTGGAAATACTTAAGAAAAAATTCCCTGAAAGTTTGAGCTCTTAATATTAATATTAAGTACTCGCTCACAGCGTGTGAATATTTTCCATTTAAAATACACGTAAACTTTGATTTTTTTTTAAAATTTTTATAGCTCATCGACATTTTATGGTATCGCCTCGCTCAAAGTTGGGATTTTTTTACAATTGTATGCTCTACAAAAGTGCCTATTGCGGCAAAATCGTAATTTACACGGGCGAGGTAGTACGGGTCACTAAGCCTTGATTTCTCATAGATTTCTCGTTTTTCTCTCAGTTACTCATGAATTACAAGACCTTTTAAAAAAAATGTAAATGTCAAATTTATAGGAAATTTAATTTCCTACAAAAAAGTTTCAGAAAACCAAATTGCTAAGATCGATATTTCTCGAGATATTGAGCCTTGAATTTCTCTTACTATAAAATTTATTCTGTATTATTACCTGATGATGACAGTTTAAAACTGTCGAAACGCGTCGTAATAAAGAAATTTAATTGAATCTCAAAGACTTATATATATTATTATCCATTAATTGATTGTGATTCGGAAGTAATAAAATACTTATCAATGTTAAAAATAAAATTTTAGGGGTTATTGAGTAAAATTTAAGAAAATATTGATTTTTTATTCCTTATTAAAAATTATTAAAAATAGGCACTTTTGTAGAGCATACAATTGTAAAAAAATCCCAACTTTGAGCGAGGCGATACCATAAAATGTCGATGAGCTAAAAAAAAATTAAAAAAAAATCAAAGTTTACGTGTATTTTAAATGGAAAATATTCACACGCTGTGAGCGAGTACTTAATACGATATTAATATTAATATTAAGAGCTCAAACTTTCAGGGAATTTTTTTTAAGTATTTCCAACAAAATTTCGGCATGGGAGCAAAAAAAAAATAATAGTCCCAGAAAAAAAAAACCCTAGTGAATATACTAAAATTCGTCCAAGAATAATTTGTTAATATCTTGACAAATTCAATTGCTTCATTCAATATACTCTAAAAATTTGCATAAAAATGTTTGGTTCAATGCAATGATGTACATTGTTATGTAAATCGATAGTCCCATTGGAATATGTAACCAGTATTAACTCTATTTTTCTAGAGAAAGTGGGAAATGAAGTGTGGAAACTAGTTGAATTTTAATTTTGTATGCAAATGTACAGTACCTATTTTTATACGTTACTGTTAAAGTATTCCTCTGATTTGAATAAATGATGAAATTTTATTTTTAAAACTTGAAATTCATCATTATTTTTAATGACAATAGATTTTTTAAGGGTTGCACTTCATATCAATTGGTGAAGTTATTAAAAGAAAATATCTTATTATTCAAAATATAGTTAATATTTGAAAGTATGAAAGGAAAAATTCAAGTTTTTCCATGCATAATTATAATGTGATTGAACAATTTTTTACAAGTACAGGATTTCAATTGCTTATCGATGGAATTTAAATAAAATTTATATTAATAACTCCGATGAAAAATAAATTGGTTCTTTTTATCAAACAAGAAAAGATTAAATTTTAATGTAGGTACAATTTACCAATGAACTTAATATTTCAATGTAAGACGTGAATATTTTCATGTGTACGTGCAAATTTTACAATGGATTTTTTTTTATATTAGATTAACATAAATTTTAGTGAAGGTTTTTTTAGATTTTTAAGTTGAAGTAATTAAAAACCACAAGGCAAAAATTCCATTAATTTTCCAATAATATAATTATAGCACCGTAATTTTCTTAAATAAATTTAATGTGACAATTATATCTTAACAATTTAATTATAGTATTTAGAAAATATCCTAATTCAAAAATAATAATTTTTTTTCTTGTTTTTTTCAGATAGAAAAATGGGTCGATATACGGGTAAAAAATGCCGATTAATATCGATGTTATGGTTAACAACGATATTTTTCTTCGTGGAAATTGTGGTTGGTTATATAACCAACTCGATGGCTTTAGTGGCGGATAGTTTTCATATGCTTAGCGATGTAGCGGCTCTTATCGTAGCCTTTTTATCAGTCAAAGTAAGTTGTTTATATTTTTATTTTTATTATTTTTTTTGATAATCTTGCCTTCCGCATAAATTGTTATAATGCAAGATAAAATTGAACAAAATTTATGTTTCAATTATTATTTAATTCTGCTAAATAAGAATGATGTAGTTCTATTTTTTGTGCCATTGCAAAAATAATTGGGGGGTCTACCATATAAATATCTTAAGTGTTTGTTTAAAAATGTTATAACTCCAAATCCTTTAGACCAGTGATTCTTAACCTTGTTGAAGGTACTGACCTCCTCCAGTTTCATAAGCTCTTTCATTGAACCCTTAATTGGAAAAATAAAATATGGTTTAAAGCCTACTGGTGGCCGAGTAGTATATGTGACCGCTTCAAAACCGGTAGGTAGTGGGTTCGATCTTAGTATCGAGTAAATTTTCAATATTTCTCGATAACGGATTTCATCAATCTTAGAGTCGGTAAAAGACCTTAGTAGTTATAAAGCGACGGTAAATACCAATTAAAAAATTGTTTTTCCAAATTCAAAACATAGTTATTATATTGATTAGACTGGGCCAAAAAAATCAACTATTTTTTTTTTTTTTGAAAAGTATTCCGAAAATATTGTTCAAGGTGACAAAAAAAAAATTCGGGAAGGTTTGAGCCCTTAATATTAATATTAAAACGTCTATCATCTTTAATTTCGATTTTTTATTTGTGATTTAATTTTTACGTCAATGCTGTTAAACTATTAAGGTAAAAAAATTCATTTGCACATATATTTATAGGAAATTAAATTCCCTACAAAAAATGTATTTTTGATAATTTTTGCCAGACACGCCGTTTGCGAATAATCAAGCTTTAAACATTGATATAATTTTTAGATTTATATTATTTATTTGGAATTTTGTAACTAACGAACAAATAAATATATAGAAATGAACAATATAGATTCTTGAAGGGAATTTAATGCTCTACAAAAAAGGTCTTTTAACGTTTTTACATAAAATCACTTTTTCAAAAGTTATTCACAATTAAAGTTGAAGGAAAAATTAAATTATTGTTTTTTTTTTTTCGTTGTTGAACCAATTTTGAAAGAGTGATTTTATATAAAAACGTTAAGAGATCTTTTTTGTAGAGCATTAAATTTTCTTTAAAAATTTATATTCATTTCTATATATTTATTTGTTCATCAGTTACAAAATTCCAAAATAAAGAAGAGAAATCTAAAAATTATATCAATGTTTAAAGCTTGATTATTCGGAAACGGCGTGTCTAGCAAAAAATTTTAAAGAGACGTTTTTGGTAGGGAATTTAATTTCCTATAAATATATGTGTAGATGAATTTTTTTACCTTGATAGTTTGACAGCATTGACGCAAAAATTAAAGCACAAATAAAAAATCGAAATTAAAGATGATAGACCTCTTAATATTAATATTAAGGGCTCAAACCTTCCCAATATTTTTTTTTTGTCACCTTGAACAATATTTTCGATATACTTTTCAAAAAAAAAATAGTTGATTTTTTTGGTCCAGTCTAATATAGATCATATGAGTCGGGGGTGTGTCTTAACTTCTGTCAAACACGCGAGACTAACTCATAAATCACCAGGGATTCGACTGAATCCCAGTTAAAAATCACTGCTCTAGATGTTTAAGGGTATTGAGATTGTGAAGATTGTTAAAAAAAAAATCAAATAAATATATAAAGGATGATCTCTCGGCCAACTGCTCAACACAACTTGTCAGGCCTGCATAGAGCTTCCATTCCAAGGGGAAGTGGAGTAGTACATTATCATCCCCATTTGTTTTTGCAATAGTACGAAAAAAACTACATATTTTTACAGTGCAATACATTTTATTTCATTGAAGTAAATACTAACAAATACTTTTTCTTCTTTATAGATGTCACCGAAAAAATGGTCGAAAAATACTTTTGGGTGGGCCAGAGCCGAAGTGCTTGGTGCCTTGGTGAATGCTGTTTTTTTAGTGGCACTTTGTTTTAGTATATCTTTAGAAGCGTGTAAGCGTTTTATTGAATTGCAAACAATTCATGATCCACAACTGTTGGTGGTTGTTGGAGCGCTGGGGTTGTTTGTGAATATTGTAGGATTATTTCTCTTTCATGGTAAGTGCAAATTGATTCGTTTAATAATTCGATTAAAGCGATGGTAATAATTGAATATTGTTTCAGAACACGGCAGTGCTCACAGTCATGGTTCAAGTGGAATCTCTAGTCGCAATCGATTATCACAGTTGGTGTCAACAGATGATAATGAAAACGATGAAACATTTCAACCACCTCCGCCCCAAACTAGTTCAAACAATAAACACAACCATAGTCATGATGCTCACCAAATGAATATGCGAGGCGTATTTTTACATGTGTTATCCGATGCTTTGGGATCGGTGATTGTCATCTTCTCGGCTGTTGTTTTCTGGTTGACCGATTGGAGATATAAATACTATATCGATCCAGCTTTAAGTATTTTATTAGTCATTTTAATTTTACATTCAGTATGGCCACTGCTTCGCGAATCGGCGTTGATTTTACTTCAAACAGTTCCAACCCATATTCAAGTAGACGCCATCCAACGGCGTCTGCTTACAAAAGTAGACGGAGTCCTAGCCGTACATGAATTCCACGTGTGGCAATTAGCTGGCGATCGAATCATTGCGTCAGCCCACATTCGTTGTCGCAATCTCTCCGAATACATGAAAATCGCCGAGAAAGTCAAAGAGTTCTTCCACAATGAAGGCATACATTCAACGACAATCCAGCCAGAATTTGTAGAATTAGACGACTATATAGATAGTGAACATCAAACTTCTGAGCAACAAATGGCCAATTGTGCGTTGAATTGTCCAAGAACTGAATCGGATACGTGCGACTTGTCCACTTGTTGCGGCCCGGCGAAAATGGGAGTTGAGGTAATTATTGAAATATTTCCTAAATGAGATGATTTTCTGTTAGTAATGGCAGTGATTAGGTGTAGAGAAACGCAACAGCGTTCAAGGCTTAACTATTTATTGTCGTATTTATTTGGGTTATGTGCTGTAGGGTGTCATTTGATGGCCACACTTCATAATTGATCGTTACAAGATGGTCATAAATCGTAAGCAGAATTGCATGTGCATGCATTGTTAGTTTTCGGAACACTTGTTTTCAGACATGCAATACATTTCATATAAATAATTTCATATTATTTAGATATATTATCACATTCTTGACAATCATGTTTCGGTAGAATGCTATCACTTGAAGATGAAAACAATCAAATAGTTATTCGCTCATTAAACAGAACAGGGTTTATCAAGAAATTATATATATTTTATAACTCTACTAATATATTCAAGCGTCTGTTTTGGAAAAATATTGGCTTAGAAAAGTTTTTAACTAAAATTTTTTGTCCGTCTGTATGTCTAACTAGAGAACAGTTCAACCGATTTTGATGAAATTTGGTGTTTATGTGCCACTCATTGCCTTACTAATATATCATTAAGGAAGAAAATCAAAAGAAGACTTCTTTTGCTTGTAACTGAAAGAAGAAAATTGAGTAGGACAATTGAAAATTTCTAAAAAAGAATCATGAAATTTAATATATTTCTAGTATCCAAAAGAAACACTTGTCCTTAAGGGGTTATATGCAGTTTAAATTTTCAAAAAATCTATTTTTATTTTTCGGATTTTCCGAATGTACATATTTTTAAGTATACTCTCTGAAAAATTGAAAATATTTTCGGAGATATATCTGAATTTGGGGAAACATCACTACTATTCACTACTATACTAATGAGAAGCCTCAACACGAGATGTGCCCAGATGGAACAAGTTCATGGTATATTTGGTAGTAAGTGCTAATAACAGTCGCGTTACTTTCTTATATCCAAGATTAACCAACTTTACCAGGTGAAGCTATATATCTAATTTATAAAAATCTTAGCAACGTTAAATCATTAGAAAAGTATGTCGGTGGATTTACACAAAACAATAATGAGAGTTATAATCAGTTAATATGAAAAATAACTCTAAAAATTGTTCCATTTGGCTCTAAAGTTCTTGAATTAGCGGCTTAAATTCCAGTTGAAATGTTTAATGAAGGTACAAAATCTTTATTGCACTAATATAAGTATATTAGAAGTTTCATTAGACACCGCAGTTCATGCTCAAATTATTAGGAACTAACAATACTGCCGAAGGTCTCTCTTAGCAGTATTGTTATAGGCTATTCCTGGCGAGGCCTAATGGGGCCTCTTGGCCCCGGAATAGATAATACGATTTAAGCTGTAGAATTTTTTTAACTATGTACAAACTACTTCTGAAACTTTAAACGCATTTTTCACAAAACGGTATTTTCAAATTCGGTAATCTCGATTTCTCAGAAATGACTCTATCCTTCGGTTCAAATTATTACACAATCTTCTTAGATATATTCTTCAAGTGGCTCAAGTCCATTTTAGCACTTTCGACTTTATTTTTAATTTAATTCGTGATTAAATCGGCACATAATGAAAATTTAGCCACAAAAGAGAGAATTATACCATATTAGAATTGAATTAACAAAAATGTGTGCTAAAATGAACTTGAGCCCTTCAGGTATTGAACGAAGGTATTTAATTTAAGGCGAAATTTTTTGGTAAAAATGATTTTTTTTCAAATAGTCGTCATTTGGTCAAAAATCAAATTTTTTATTACTCCTTCGTTCAATACCTGTATTAATTTATCCTTGAAAAGAATCCATCATTTTTTTGATTTCTAATAATCCAAACCGCCGCCATGGAGATCATCGCCAAGCGCCTTTTTTTGGAGGTAGTTCAGGACATCATCTTCAGGAGCAATGTATTGTATTTTTAAAAGTTGGCTCTATTTGTGTTACTATCGCTTTTAATTGATAAATAATCACTTATTCTATTAAAAAAAAATCATAAAAAGACATCATATTTGAGCCTCACAACTGCGTATAGCCCCTTAAAGTAAAATCTTGCATACTAGTATACTTGGTCAGCCAATTTAGTCTTTAACAATAATTCCAGTATCAAATCATACTTCACGTGAAGTGGTCATTAGTGATTTGAAATATTTTCCAATAGTTCAAATCACTCATGGTTTTTAGATAAAAAATTGGAAAACTGACATCAAAAGTTGATATTACTCGCTGCATTATCGATTACGAAATACATTTACATGTTATTTTCGACTTTAATCGAAGATTCAAATGAAAATAATGTTTGATTATAAAAATTATTTACAGATCAAGTTTCAATTTCGTTGTATAAGAGTGTGACTGTTTGGTTCAATCGCATTCGATCTCTGTTAATTTTATTTTAAGTTTCAAGTGATTGATGGTAATAGTTAAATGAACTTAGCGATGGAGCTTAGCCATTTTTATCATGTAAGGTATTATTGACAAACTAATGAAATAATTTCAAAATACTTGAAATATTTTCTATGATTTTCGATTATTCATTTGAAGTTATCAAAAAATGGATAATCGAAAATGACCATAATGCAATTGAGTAATTAATTGATAATGATAGGGTTGATGTTTTTGTGTTAGGAGTGGTTGCACTTGTACAGTTTGAATTTGCTTTAATTTTTAGTCAATTGTGAATGACCACAATTTGTGAAGATTTATCTTACTGAAATTCTTATTTATTGCAAAGGAAAAAGCATTAACAACCTTTTTGTTACATGCACTCATTTCGTTTTATTTATCTGTAATTTTGGTATTGGTATTTAATTGTTTGAAAATTTCAGGGAAGGGAAACACCGTCACCGAATGATACACCTTATTTGTGTCGACAAAGAAATAGTGCTACTAGTTTTGCCAACAGTCGAACCCAAGGCATTAATGAGATGGAAGAAGGAGCCCTATTATCTTCAGCTGCAAATAGGACATGCTGCAACGCCTTACAAGATTGTTCCTGTGCCCAATTGGTTACAAACGGGCCTGTTTCGAAAGAATCCTGCGTTTGACACCAATAGCAGTTTTATCTCTCATAATTATGTATCATTGTTTCGACACTGCCGTCACCATCGTAGCGTTCAACTAATCCTCAAACAATAAATCCAAGGATCAGTCGACAAATGTACAAATGTGTCCTAACTGAAATGTTAAAAAACCAAACTGTGTTTTAAAAAGTATATAACGAGACGTAACTATTACGTTCAAAAAAATTTTAAAAAATTTGTATTAGTTTCATTTTACGTTGATTATGTATTTATTATACATATTTTTTTAATTTTTCAAATGTGTCATTTAATGAATTGATAAACTAAATTACATATTATCATTTTAAAAGTTAAACTAAGTTCATAGTTAGTTAAATTCAAAAGACAGCGAGGCGAATGAACTTAAAAATATTAACAAGATCGGATGTATATTTGAAAAATAAATTTTAAATAAATTACGTATATAATACAAAACTAGTTATAAAGTTATACAATCTTGTGATTGAGTGAAAAAAAAACATTTATACACTTCGAATATATTTATTGTCGGTCGGGTCGTATTGTATAATTATAATTGTAATTGTCAATGTAATTGTCTTTTGATGAAAATTTAAATGTATACAACTTTTATACAATCTTGTGTAAACTAATTTCAAATTTAATATATTACATTAATTTGTGAAGATATAATTGAGCTTATTTTTTTCAGAGTAATTCGATTAACATATTTAAGACAAGATCTAAATAACAACGACACCAAATATTAATAAATAATTGACAGTATTTAAGATAAAACCTATAATAGATATAATAGTTAATGAGCGTAAAATAGTAGGTATATAACTAAAGTTATAAGTCATCCAATATTTATTAAAGAAAGTTTCAATAATTATTATCATTAAAGCTCACAACTAAAGCTTAAGTGGATCTATCTTATTAATCAATATAAAAACTATATCTCTATAAATCAACTAACGATAGAGTAAAGTATTTTTCAAAAATTTTATTTCAAATATATCGTAAATACCACTTAAGCTTTTTTAACGTTTTGTATATAAAACATAAATTGCTCAAGGAAAAAAAAATCAAAAAGAATTAGAATTGCCGCTCTCTTTAATAAATACAAATATTTCATTTAAAAAATGAACATACAATTTATAATTATAACGTCTGTAATTAGTATGTTTATAACTCATGTATTGTCTTGTCTTAAATGTTACAAATATAAATAATCAAAAGTGACTTGTATTTTAAACAAGCAGTGATAAATGTTTCATTAATTAAAAGGATTTTGTAGTTTAACGTTAAACGTAAACTATTCTAGAATAATATAGATGTGTAAATATACTATAAAGAAAAAAATTATTGAACTGAATATTGCTTAGAGTGACATTTTTACATTCGTTAGATTAACTAAATCTAAATTGATACGCACTTTTGGTCCGAATGCTATATACTTATGAAAAGTAAACTATTTTTTCAAATTGTAGATAAATTAATTTTGAGGACTTTTTTTTTGTAAAACTACAATTTTCAAATGAATTTCAAGTTTTGGATCTTTAATGAAAAATTTCATGATAGAATTACTTCAATTATCTAATAAATGTTGAAGTTAATATAAACAATTAAAACAGATATAAAATGAATGTTAAATGAAAAAAATATATTTATAGTCTTTAAATGGTGAATTTATTGATAACATAAATGAAATAGCAATTCAATAAAATATTTAAAAAAAATCATACAATAAAAGTATTAAAGTATGTTCTAAATATTGTAGATAGATAATTTTAAATATAAAATACAAAAGAGATTAAACTATTTCGCAAAAATAATTTCGCACATTGTAAGTGAATACTTGAGTTCAGTTCACTTTTATATAAATTGTGCTTAAAGTACAAGGACGCGTACTTACAATGTAATTTTTCTTGCACGCCAAATATATTTTAAATAGAAAAAATATAAATAGTTTTTACATATTTCCAAATTCAAATAAATTTATAATGGAATACGTAAAACATTCATCTTCTAAAGATGCATTTATTTCTAGTAACAATGTTGCAAATCGGAGTTTTAAATTGTAAAATTTGTACCAAATGCAAATAGAACTATAGGAAAATATTACAGTTGAAATTTACAATTCTATAATATAGGTAGATTCTACAGTTTATATTTTTTTTTCAATTCTATATTTAACTGTAAAAATACCAATTATTCCTTTTATGTAATGATAATTGTGATTTGGTGATATCAAAGACGATTTTATTTTTAAAAAAGGGAAGTATTTGAAATTATGTTCAATTTATTATAGAATTTCAACTTGAAATTTTCTCAGATGTGTATGGTATACACATTTATTCAGCTCTTTGAATTAATATTAAATTACTGTTAAATAGACACTTATAGTTGTACAGTTTTCTTATTGAAAATAAATATTATCAAAACTGTCGTTGTTTTAAAATTATTTTATGATTTATTGTAAGGAAATTCTCATTTAATTCTTTCAGATTATTTTATTATGAAAAATTATGGCTATTTTAATCGTCAAATTTTAAGTGTGTAAATCGTATTAATTTAAAATGAAATAAGTTAAACCAAGTGGACTAAATAATTGTCTATTTTAATGGAAACAAGATTTAAAATAGACATTTTAGTTCCAAAATGATTCATAAAATTTTAAAATATTTTGTTGCATTTAATTTTAGAAATATTTCTTAACGGTCAATAATTACGATTTAACTATAGTTTTTTTCGGTTAAAGTTTTCGGTACAATTTTCTAAGTCGTACCCAGTTATAACTGGCTAAAGAGGGAAACGCCCTCTCAACGTTTCCTCCAAGGTTCACCCATTGATATTAGATCATCCAGCTGTGATTGGCTGTTGCTGGGAACGCCTATTCTTTGTTTTCGATTTGGTTCGCTCAGTGATATACGATCACACAGCTATGATTGACTGTTGTTGGAAACGCCCTTTCAACGTTTCCTTCAAGGTTCACCTATTGATATTCGATCATGATATTCAGCTGTGATTGATTTTTGTTGGGAACGCCCTCTCTTTGTTCTCTATTTGGTTCGCCCAGTGATTTACGATCACACGGGTAGGATTGGCTGTTGAGGTATACGCCATCTCAATGTTTTCTTCTAGGTTCATCCACTGATATTCGATCATCCAAATGTATTTGGCTGTTGGAGTATACGCCGTCACAACGTTTTCTTCAATGTTCGTCCACTGATCGGGACACTCTTTTTTGTTTTTTGTATTAAAGTTATCCGTACAACTTCTTCGTTTTAGGCCTTAATTTCCTAAATTTGTTCAAATCGGGTGCTAACTTGACATAGACAGTAAATAGAAATTTTAGTTCCAAAATAGTACATCAAATTTTAAAACATTTCTTTGCATTTAATTTTAGAAATATTTCTTAACGGTCCATAATAACGATGCAACCAAATATGCATTGAAGTATTTTTTTGCTGAGTCTATCCACTGATGTTTCATAAGTGGGAATTTGATAATGTTCTTCATAAGCAAATCACAAGCGGGATTGAAGACATAAATACTTTAACTTTATATTACAATTGCTAAAACTTATTTTCGTCAGGTTTTCATGGAGTTCGAAGCGAAACACAGCGTAAACAAAGAAATAAGTCCTTCTAGAATATTCGATGAATGGTAAGTGTTACTATGACTTTTAATGAACTTTATTTAATAGTTTTATTTTTCTTTACTGTAGCATCTCAACCAAAGGACCAAAGGAAGCAGTCAACGACAAAGGAAGATTATTCGAATTTGGATCCATGCTCACCATCATACTGAACCATCATCGTTGAAGAAGCATTAGTGAATTTTCTAAGTGAATAATTTTTAAAAGAAGTGTTATCAGAAAAAATCAGTGATAGTTTTTTTAAATTTGTGGTATAAATATCTAGTGCAAAGTGGAAAAATCAATGACAAAGGATATCTTTAAAAAATGTTTTATTGTCAATACTTAAAATGATTGCATGTATAATCTGTTGGTACAACAACAACAGTGGTTTGAAATATACCAATAAAATGTCATGGAAATTGTATTTATAAAAATATTAACAATTAATTTGATGTAGAATTATATTTATACATTTTCTTGATCAAATTTGTTTCAATAAAAATATTTTCTAGAAATAATTACGATGCAACCAAATATGCATTGATGTATTTTTTATAGAAATATAAATTGTTTTAACAATTTTCTGTAATTAAAACTATTTTGAAAATAAACAAATATGTTATTAAGGAGTTCATTGTTTTATTTATGAAAAGTTTTTTATTTCAGATATCCCATGAATAGTTACTTTTTCAGTGATTTTAAGTTTTCAAAAATAATGATATTAAATACGGATTGTTTGAGATAAATTACAAAAACTATATCAAACAAAGATTTTTATTCAACTGAAAATAATCCGCTTGAGAAATTTTTCACAAACAACCCTTACTATAATATGATTATTATTGATCTCAAATTTGATGATTTCTGGCACTTTCGTGGATCTATTTCTTTTTTCTTTCGGTTCTTGTTGTACACAGGGTTCACAGAAGTTTACCCTTTCGTTTAACATAAAAATTATTAGCGAATAAATCATCGGCTATGAGAAAACAAATGTACAAATTTGAATTTATTTTATCGAAAAAAAACGTTGAAGGATATTAAAATATTACCATGTCTTTTGACAAATTTTCCGGGATTAACATGGAGAAGCTATGGTTACAATATTTTCGGGAAATTCAAATTCCTTCGATCGAAAAAATTTTTCAAGTTTCAATCGATAGAGAAATCTTTATATATGAGTTTTAACGTCATTTACATATATCTTCTAATGGCCAAGTGGACTGAGATGTGGACTATCAAGCAGAAGATCATGGATACGATCACCGGTTCGGTAAGTTGTTTTTTCTATTTCTATTAATAAAAATATAATTCTAATGTATTCCTTTCAACATTAAATATCACTTTCGATCGTTAATAATTATCTTAACGTTGGTTTCAGCCGAATAATTCGATCATCACTTTCAACCTTTCGAGGTTGAAAAGTGATCGGTCAATTACGTATATTTTTTTTTTTTTGATTCCGCATATGTGACGTCACTTAACGACGTCACCAAATGACGTCATTAGCGAAAAAATTAAGGGGGAGGATTTCGAATTTTCGATTTTCGAGGAATAGGATATTGGGAATGGCTTAGTTACGTCACGGGAAGCCTAAAAAACATATCCTATGGGGATTTTTTTTGTTTTTTTTTCGAAAATTTTTTGGCCGCAATTCCGAAAAATCCCAGAAGTAGGCCAAAAATCGCGTTTTTTTTCACTTTTTTCAACTTTAACGCCGTTTTTAGCGATAACTATCGCTCGTAGGTTAACGATAGTAGGCTCATTCGATAGCTCTTGAATTACTCTATCGATGGTGTAAATTTGGTCCTGGAAAAACTTAAGGGGAAGAACTTTCTTTTTCAACTTTTCAGAAATTTAAAATCGTCGACCGGATGCTCGTCGAATTTATAAAATCTTGTTCAAAAATTATTTGTTGAGTTTTTCAATTAAAATCCCAACTATCGTTGCATTATGATAACATCGAAGCTATTATCGACAAAAATTTTAATTTTTCTATAACCATAAATGAATTTTACGAAATTAAAAATTTTCACATTATGCGTCATAATGCAATACAAATGAAAATTGTTTTCTTGAAAAAAAGGATCAAGGACCTAAAAATTTTCCAATGTGGTTAGACAACTTTTCCGAACGTAACATGAGGAAGCAATGGTTCAGTTTTTCCGGAAAATTCCACGAAAATCGATCGATTGTAAAAAATTAAAGTTATTCAATTTGATATTGTAGAATGATATATTATGCAAGATAATGCTAATCAAATACAAATTTGTTTTTACGAAAAAAGGGATCAAGGACTATAAAATGTAACAATGTCTTTAGACAAATTTTCCAACTTTAACATGGAGCAGCTATGGTTAAAATATTTTTGGAAAATTCCAATTCCTTCGATCGAAAAAATTTTTCAAGTTTCCATCAAAGAAGAAATCTTTATATATGAGTTTTAACGATCACTAAATATATCTTCCAATGGCCGAATCGATAAGCGCACGGAATATGTTATAAACGGAAAGACGATGGATCGATCCCCCAATAAGGTAAAAGATTTTTATATTTCTACTAACCAATTTCTAATTTCTATATATTCGTTACAGCTTAAATTATCAGTTTCGATCGTTAATAATATTCTATCTAAAGTTTCAGCCGAATTATTCGATCATCACTTCCAACCTTTCGAGGTTGAGAAGTGATCCATCGATTACGTAATTTTTTTTTCTTTTTTGTTCATATATATGACGTCACACATACGTTGCCATCCAATGACGTCACACATACATCGCCATCCAATGACATCACCCAATGACGTCATTCCCGAAAAAAATCGAAAAATGAGCGAAATTTCGATTTTCGGGAAATAGGAATCTGGGAATAGCTTAGTTACGCCACGGGGAGCATAAAAAACATATCCTATAGTGAATTTTTTGTTTTTTTTTTTCGAAATTTTTTTGGCCAGAATTCCGAAAAATCCCAAAAGTAGGCCAAAAATCTCGTTTTTTTTCATTTTTTTCAACTTTAACGCCGTTTTTATCGAAAACTATCGCTCGTAGGTTAACGATAGTAGGCTCATTCGATAGCGCTTGAATTACTCTATCGATGGTGTAAATTTGGTCCCGGAAAAGCTTAAGGGGAAAAACTTTTTTTTTCAACTTCTCAAAAATTTAAAATCGTCGACCGGATGCTCGTCGATTTTATCGAAAAAGTTTATAACGAATTTTGGGATGAAATTTACACCATTGGTGCATAACGTTACCATCGAGGCTATAGTATAAAAAAATTGAACTTTTCGAACTCCATCATCGAATTTTCGATAAAACAAATTAACAATTGCATAGCGCTATGAGGTATGTAAAATTTTCAGCATGGGAAAATTCGATGATGGAGTTCGAAAAGTTCAATTTTTTTATACTATAGCCTCGATGGTAACGTTATGCACCAATGGTGTAAATTTCATCCCAAAATTCGTTATAAACTTTTTCGATAAAATCGACGAGCATCCGGTCGACGATTTTAAATTTTTGAGAAGTTGAAAAAAAAAGTTTTTCCCCTTAAGCTTTTCCGGGACCAAATTTACACCATCGATAGAGTAATTCAAGCGCTATCGAATGAGCCTACTATCGTTAACCTACGAGCGATAGTTTTCGATAAAAACGGCGTTAAAGTTGAAAAAAATGAAAAAAAACGAGATTTTTGGCCTACTTTTGGGATTTTTCGGAATTCTGGCCAAAAAAATTTCGAAAAAAAAAAACAAAAAATTCACTATAGGATATGTTTTTTATGCTCCCCGTGGCGTAACTAAGCTATTCCCAGATTCCTATTTCCCGAAAATCGAAATTTCGCTCATTTTTCGATTTTTTTCGGGAATGACGTCATTGGGTGATGTCATTGGATGGCGATGTATGTGTGACGTCATTGGATGGCAACGTATGTGTGACGTCATATATATGAACAAAAAAGAAAAAAAAATTACGTAATCGATGGATCACTTCTCAACCTCGAAAGGTTGGAAGTGATGATCGAATAATTCGGCTGAAACTTTAGATAGAATATTATTAACGATCGAAACTGATAATTTAAGCTGTAACGAATATATAGAAATTAGAAATTGGTTAGTAGAAATATAAAAATCTTTTACCTTATTGGGGGATCGATCCATCGTCTTTCCGTTTATAACATATTCCGTGCGCTTATCGATTCGGCCATTGGAAGATATATTTAGTGATCGTTAAAACTCATATATAAAGATTTCTTCTTTGATGGAAACTTGAAAAATTTTTTCGATCGAAGGAATTGGAATTTTCCAAAAATATTTTAACCATAGCTGCTCCATGTTAAAGTTGGAAAATTTGTCTAAAGACATTGTTACATTTTATAGTCCTTGATCCCTTTTTTCGTAAAAACAAATTTGTATTTGATTAGCATTATCTTGCATAATATATCATTCTACAATATCAAATTGAATAACTTTAATTTTTTACAATCGATCGATTTTCGTGGAATTTTCCGGAAAAACTGAACCATTGCTTCCTCATGTTACGTTCGGAAAAGTTGTCTAACCACATTGGAAAATTTTTAGGTCCTTGATCCTTTTTTTCAAGAAAACAATTTTCATTTGTATTGCATTATGACGCATAATGTGAAAATTTTTAATTTCGTAAAATTCATTTATGGTTATAGAAAAATTAAAATTTTTGTCGATAATAGCTTCGATGTTATCATAATGCAACGATAGTTGGGATTTTAATTGAAAAACTCAACAAATAATTTTTGAACAAGATTTTATAAATTCGACGAGCATCCGGTCGACGATTTTAAATTTCTGAAAAGTTGAAAAAGAAAGTTCTTCCCCTTAAGTTTTTCCAGGACCAAATTTACACCATCGATAGAGTAATTCAAGAGCTATCGAATGAGCCTACTATCGTTAACCTACGAGCGATAGTTATCGCTAAAAACGGCGTTAAAGTTGAAAAAAGTGAAAAAAAACGCGATTTTTGGCCTACTTCTGGGATTTTTCGGAATTGCGGCCAAAAAATTTTCGAAAAAAAAACAAAAAAAATCCCCATAGGATATGTTTTTTAGGCTTCCCGTGACGTAACTAAGCCATTCCCAATATCCTATTCCTCGAAAATCGAAAATTCGAAATCCTCCCCCTTAATTTTTTCGCTAATGACGTCATTTGGTGACGTCGTTAAGTGACGTCACATATGCGGAATCAAAAAAAAAAAAATATACGTAATTGACCGATCACTTTTCAACCTCGAAAGGTTGAAAGTGATGATCGAATTATTCGGCTGAAACCAACGTTAAGATAATTATTAACGATCGAAAGTGATATTTAATGTTGAAAGGAATACATTAGAATTATATTTTTATTAATAGAAATAGAAAAAACAACTTACCGAACCGGTGATCGTATCCATGATCTTCTGCTTGATAGTCCACATCTCAGTCCACTTGGCCATTAGAAGATATATGTAAATGACGTTAAAACTCATATATAAAGATTTCTCTATCGATTGAAACTTGAAAAATTTTTTCGATCGAAGGAATTTGAATTTCCCGAAAATATTGTAACCATAGCTTCTCCATGTTAATCCCGGAAAATTTGTCAAAAGACATGGTAATATTTTAATATCCTTCAACGTTTTTTTTCGATAAAATAAATTCAAATTTGTACATTTGTTTTCTCATAGCCGATGATTTATTCGCTAATAATTTTTATGTTAAACGAAAGGGTAAACTTCTGTGAACCCTGTGTACAACAAGAACCGAAAGAAAAAAGAAATAGATCCACGAAAGTGCCAGAAATCATCAAATTTGAGATCAATAATAATCATATTATAGTAAGGGTTGTTTGTGAAAAATTTCTCAAGCGGATTATTTTCAGTTGAATAAAAATCTTTGTTTGATATAGTTTTTGTAATTTATCTCAAACAATCCGTATTTAATATCATTATTTTTGAAAACTTAAAATCACTGAAAAAGTAACTATTCATGGGATATCTGAAATAAAAAACTTTTCATAAATAAAACAATGAACTCCTTAATAACATATTTGTTTATTTTCAAAATAGTTTTAATTACAGAAAATTGTTAAAACAATTTATATTTCTATAAAAAATACATCAATGCATATTTGGTTGCATCGTAATTATTTCTAGAAAATATTTTTATTGAAACAAATTTGATCAAGAAAATGTATAAATATAATTCTACATCAAATTAATTGTTAATATTTTTATAAATACAATTTCCATGACATTTTATTGGTATATTTCAAACCACTGTTGTTGTTGTACCAACAGATTATACATGCAATCATTTTAAGTATTGACAATAAAACATTTTTTAAAGATATCCTTTGTCATTGATTTTTCCACTTTGCACTAGATATTTATACCACAAATTTAAAAAAACTATCACTGATTTTTTCTGATAACACTTCTTTTAAAAATTATTCACTTAGAAAATTCACTAATGCTTCTTCAACGATGATGGTTCAGTATGATGGTGAGCATGGATCCAAATTCGAATAATCTTCCTTTGTCGTTGACTGCTTCCTTTGGTCCTTTGGTTGAGATGCTACAGTAAAGAAAAATAAAACTATTAAATAAAGTTCATTAAAAGTCATAGTAACACTTACCATTCATCGAATATTCTAGAAGGACTTATTTCTTTGTTTACGCTGTGTTTCGCTTCGAACTCCATGAAAACCTGACGAAAATAAGTTTTAGCAATTGTAATATAAAGTTAAAGTATTTATGTCTTCAATCCCGCTTGTGATTTGCTTATGAAGAACATTATCAAATTCCCACTTATGAAACATCAGTGGATAGACTCAGCAAAAAAATACTTCAATGCATATTTGGTTGCATCGTTATTATGGACCGTTAAGAAATATTTCTAAAATTAAATGCAAAGAAATGTTTTAAAATTTGATGTACTATTTTGGAACTAAAATTTCTATTTACTGTCTATGTCAAGTTAGCACCCGATTTGAACAAATTTAGGAAATTAAGGCCTAAAACGAAGAAGTTGTACGGATAACTTTAATACAAAAAACAAAAAAGAGTGTCCCGATCAGTGGACGAACATTGAAGAAAACGTTGTGACGGCGTATACTCCAACAGCCAAATACATTTGGATGATCGAATATCAGTGGATGAACCTAGAAGAAAACATTGAGATGGCGTATACCTCAACAGCCAATCCTACCCGTGTGATCGTAAATCACTGGGCGAACCAAATAGAGAACAAAGAGAGGGCGTTCCCAACAAAAATCAATCACAGCTGAATATCATGATCGAATATCAATAGGTGAACCTTGAAGGAAACGTTGAAAGGGCGTTTCCAACAACAGTCAATCATAGCTGTGTGATCGTATATCACTGAGCGAACCAAATCGAAAACAAAGAATAGGCGTTCCCAGCAACAGCCAATCACAGCTGGATGATCTAATATCAATGGGTGAACCTTGGAGGAAACGTTGAGAGGGCGTTTCCCTCTTTAGCCAGTTATAACTGGGTACGACTTAGAAAATTGTACCGAAAACTTTAACCGAAAAAAACTATAGTTAAATCGTAATTATTGACCGTTAAGAAATATTTCTAAAATTAAATGCAACAAAATATTTTAAAATTTTATGAATCATTTTGGAACTAAAATGTCTATTTTAAATCTTGTTTCCATTAAAATAGACAATTATTTAGTCCACTTGGTTTAACTTATTTCATTTTAAATTAATACGATTTACACACTTAAAATTTGACGATTAAAATAGCCATAATTTTTCATAATAAAATAATCTGAAAGAATTAAATGAGAATTTCCTTACAATAAATCATAAAATAATTTTAAAACAACGACAGTTTTGATAATATTTATTTTCAATAAGAAAACTGTACAACTATAAGTGTCTATTTAACAGTAATTTAATATTAATTCAAAGAGCTGAATAAATGTGTATACCATACACATCTGAGAAAATTTCAAGTTGAAATTCTATAATAAATTGAACATAATTTCAAATACTTCCCTTTTTTAAAAATAAAATCGTCTTTGATATCACCAAATCACAATTATCATTACATAAAAGGAATAATTGGTATTTTTACAGTTAAATATAGAATTGAAAAAAAAATATAAACTGTAGAATCTACCTATATTACAGAATTGTAAATTTCAACTGTAATATTTTCCTATAGTTCTATTTGCATTTGGTACAAATTTTACAATTTAAAACTCCGATTTGCAACATTGTTACTAGAAATAAATGCATCTTTAGAAGATGAATGTTTTACGTATTCCATTATAAATTTATTTGAATTTGGAAATATGTAAAAACTATTTATATTTTTTCTATTTAAAATATATTTGGCGTGCAAGAAAAATTACATTGTAAGTACGCGTCCTTGTACTTTAAGCACAATTTATATAAAAGTGAACTGAACTCAAGTATTCACTTACAATGTGCGAAATTATTTTTGCGAAATAGTTTAATCTCTTTTGTATTTTATATTTAAAATTATCTATCTACAATATTTAGAACATACTTTAATACTTTTATTGTATGATTTTTTTTTTTTCGGTAAAAGTTTTCTATTGGTAAAATTTTCTGTCGGAACTTTTCTTAAAAATTTAACGATTTTTGAGTTATTTCTGAAACTACAGAAAAAAAATTACATATATTTTCCCAATAAATTCTCTAGGGCGGCGACACATTAGGTCTTTGTACACCTTAGGATCGACCTTGCTTGTAAGCCCTATCCAAATTTTTCTGATGACATTAAAATTTATTGACAAATTATTGCAATTAATCGAAAAACATAACGCATAAACATGTTTATGACTGACAACAATGATATATTTTTCTGAGATTCCACATAAATTACATACTAAAAAGATTCACCGTTCATAATTGCCATTAAAACAATACATTGGAATCATCGAGGACATATAATTGGATTTTATCAAATTTTATTATTACCTGTATTATGTTATTTTTCAATGATACTCTTAAGTTTGATGTTAACCTTCCGTTTCAATATAAAAACGGTTTTTTCTTCAATTTATTTAAATTAAGGTCATAATAACTAAGGACTTCCCAATCCTCCTACATCATATGACCATCTTTTACAAAACTTAATTATAAAAATTTCGAAGAAAGATAAACATCGTACGGTCAAATCTTACTTTTATGAATTTTTTCAAAAAAAAAAAAATAAATAATTACATATTGACGTTCATGTTGATTAGAATGCAACTTTCCAAAAGATGAACCTAAAAACGTTTTCGACATTACTTTTACTGTGAATCGTTATAAAATTCACCCTTCCTTAGGTTTCTTTATTTAAACTTCTAATTTTTCCATCAACGTCAAAAATTATAATCCAACAAAAAATTATTATTATTTTTTACGACAATAGGCTGTTTTTGAATTTTCAATGTTATATTTTCCAAGATTTGTCATCGTACATGTCTTCTTTGTTGCAACATCACTTATTTAAAGCAAAATATTTACTCCAAAAGATTCAACTCCAAATATTCTTCGCATCAATGATAAACGGTTCTTCGCATCCGACTGATTAAATTAAATGATTTACCTTTCCTTTTCAAACTCATTACGCAAACTAAACACCGGGCCCATGCAATAATTAAGTAATGGTTTCATAAATTCGCAATAATTGAACTCAAGAGCAAATTTAGGTAGGTACAAAACTTTGAACTTCCAAATCTCATATATTGTGTTTATGGTAAATGGTTTTTCATCAAGGTAATCTGCAACTCGTGAAGCCTTGATGAACAACTATAAAAGAGTTGATTTCAACAATAATATGGGATTAGTGTAGCACTTGTGGTGTTTTGGACAGAAAACAGCGAAAATGCGAGCAATTGTAAGAGGTGATGCAACAATGAAGTAATTTTTTATTATTTGGTATTTGTTGATTTTAGATTTTTGTGTTGGGATTTCTTGTATTTGTGGTTTGTGTCAATGCTGGGGGATATGGATTGATTTCGGGATACGCTGGCGATTATGATTACGCTGGCGGTTATGGAAGGCCTTATGGAGGAAGACCGTACGGAGGAAGACCATATGATAGACCAAATTATGGAGGATATAATGATATATATCGTCGAGATCGTAATCGTCCTGGTTATGGAGGCTATGGCAATGGAGATTACTATGGAAATGGATACGATAAAGGATTTGCGGGAGGATATGGTGCAGGTGCTTATGGAGGGTATGCTGGCAATTATGGGTACGGAGGATATGGAGGAAACGCAGCATATGGAGGATATGGTGGAAATGCAGCATATGGAGGATATGGAGGCTATGAAGGATATCGTGGAGGTGAAAAATTTTCATCAGTTACAAAAATACAAAAATTTAAATAACATGAATCTTTTATAGATATTTACGGTGCAGGAGGATACAGAGGACAAGGAGTTTATGGAGGATATAGAAAAGGATATCGAGGATACCCCGATGATGTTGACTATGATTATCGCTATTAATAGCATTAAGACTTAACACAAATTGTACTTATATAAATTATTTTACTTTAAGCGAATAAATTTTTTACTTGAATCTTATTTAGTATCACTTTCTTTTATTCTTTCAATCCATTTGCAAAAAATAAATTGCGTGTCAAAGAGGACAATGACCTTGGTGTTTTCCCACGACAACATTAAATTTATCTATTACTCACCAATTAACATCATTAGTGGATTTTACTATTAAACTCAACGCATTTTGCTCTTAAATTCTTGACATAGATTATTTGGACAAACGTCCGTTCCAGTCGTTATATTTGACCATTTTTACGACCATTATTTTTTCTTTGGTTTTTTTTACTCTGAAAACTTGACCCAATTTATATTATATATTACGTGCTTCTGTTGGTTTTTATATGTATACAGTATACACGTAATACAAATATATAAAAAAACGTAGAAATATGTGACAACCATAATTGTTGTTTTTTTCTTGAAGATTTTTGCTTCGCTTGACTTAAATTCATATTTAATAACGTTTAAAATAAACCCGTCATTGTTATCTTTATGCTAAGGAAATTTTGTAAAAAATCCAAATCCGTGAATATATTAACGTTTGTAATTGGTTTCGCATAAATTATTACTTTCCCATTGAAAAATTGATTGATTTTCCGATATTTACAATTCATTGGAAAAATAAAAAGATGATGATAAACATAAGTATTTATTGTCTTTTCTATGAAAATGCTTTGATGTTTTATTACATAACAAACGATTTGAGTAGTTAAATTTTTGTGCACACATTTGCTACAAATAGCAAAGTTTTTTTTTTCCAACCACAAGGTAATATCTTTACCTACAAAACCTTGAAAAAATTACTATAAAAGACAATGTTTTTACTATAAAATAAAGTATTCATTTTTTGCTGTGAGAATATTTAAGTTTGATTGTCGTTTGTATCAACAATTGAAAATGACTAAACTTGTACGTATATTAAAAAGAAAAAAATGAAAATTATTGCAACTAATTAAATGTTTTAGGCACTTTTCTTGGTTTTGTTGATTTCGGGAAAATCAGTTCTCGGTGCAGGCTATGGCTTAGTGTCAACCACCATTTCGGACTACGATTCAAATCATGGATATCACAACGGGAACCAATATTACAACATTCCTGATCCAAGATATCCAAATATTCCAGAAAGAACCAACACATATCCCGGAAACAATTATGGACGTCTCAATTACGATACATCTCTCTCCCAATTTGGTTATACCTACAATCGACCATTACCTGGAAATGGTTTTACTTTTAACGATGGTCAACGCCAATATGGATATCAAGGACAAAATTCGCAGGATGATTTAAGTTTAACGTACGATCGTCGAGGATTTGGAAATGTTGGAAGTGTGATTCCCTTGCCAAATAGTCAAGGAAGTTCTGGATATGTGGGCAGTACGGGATATCAAGGAAATTCCGGATATTTAGGTAGTGGATATCAAGGAGCTGGATATCCAACCAGTGTTGGATACCAAAGAGTTTCTGGATATCAAGGATATCCAACAAACTCAGGATATTTGGGAACTTCTGGATATCAAAAACCGTATTCATCGATCAATCGTTACAGAGGACTCCAACAAAATCAAGATGGATTATATAAACCCAATAATTATGGAAACGGCTACGAAAGTACAACTTATAGTTCAAATCGGGCTTATTAAATTACAAAAAAGAATCTAAATTTCAACAAAATTTTAACTGTGATATTTAATTCTTTTCTACACTTTGGATTTTTTATATTTTACTCTCATAGTTGTAACTCATTTGAATTGTACTTTTTTTTTGATAAACAATAAAATATGTAAATTAAATTTTTTTGGTCAAAGTTCTTCCTTATTTACACAAACTTATTTAAACAAATGATAAAATTACCTTAAACCACCCACCTATGTATGCTGTGATAATTTATTGTGAAGTTATTACCGAATTGCAAAACCGTGTGGGTAATGAAATCTTCTTGAAATACAAATTTTGGTATTTTAAATAATTCAAGCAAAACATTTCCGCCAAAGATTTGGATATGTTATATCATTGTGAAGAAAGACACTATCATGGTTTAAACAATGAACAATATTCTGACCCACTTTTCAATACACATAAGTCTTACACAACAATATTCATGTTGTTGATTGTTGTATTTAATTCCCTTAAAATCAAATTAACTAACTTATAATAATTGAAAATAATTTTCTTAAACGTTTTCCTTTTATCAATAGTTTTTTTTTCTTCAGAATTCTCGTTTTTCCACAATGTATTATTCTTCATTGAATTAAAAGTTAATTGTTGTTTTTGTTGCGTCATCTCCACGATAGTTACGCATTTATGAGTATTGGAAAAAAATATTTTGGGAATGTTTACAAATGGAAAGTTTTTCTTGCAGAAAGTAATTAATAATTTTTCATGTTATGTATGTCAAGGAACCCGAAATAGTAGATCGATCAATAGAGTAGATCCGATTTAAATAATCCTTATATAAGATGTAGTAAAGTGAAATTTGTCCCGGACATCCTACGCGCGTTCCACATTGTGATCCTGCCTACATTCAAGTTTCTATGAAAGGTATTGATCAAAAAAAAAAAAATAAATAATTTAAAAATGTATGTGAAAAGTCAATAACCGAACGAAGAATTCATCTTATAATCGATTTTTGTACGGCTCCTTTAACTATGGGTAATAAAATTATGAGTCTTATGTAATTACTTAATGAAAGTTTTCCCGAAAACGTTATTTCTTTGGATTTATCTAATACATATTTATTGGATACTTAAAGTTGAGTCATATCACTGTATAATGAGGAATGATGCATGCGGTCATACAAGCATATATCTAGAGTAGTTATTGAAATAGAAAGACTTTATATTGTGTAGATATCTAAAGATAATAAGGGACTAACGTAATAAAAAATACATCTTTATTGTAATAACATTTTCTAGTTAATTTATATTTAACTCTAGCTAATGCCTTTTCGAAGTATATTTAGTATCAATCTTATTATATTAAGTCTTCTTATGTCTTATCCTTTCTTATCAGATGTCTACATCTAAAAGGAATACATCTTCCAAATATCATCAATAAGTTGGGACAAACGATTTTATATATATAATTTAATAAACCGAAAATATTTTTTCTTACATTTTACTTTACATTTTTTTATTATTACTTTTTTCATTAGTAACTTTTTGGGGTATATTATGCACAATTTTGAAGTAAAAAATATAAAAAAAGGAATACAATGAGAGGAAAACCTACGTTGTTTTATTTACTCAGCGAATATGTTAACCAATGCGCCAAAAAATATCGAAAGTTGATAATAATTATTTGTTTATAAACATATTTATAATTCAAAAGGCAATTTTTGTACTTTAAAAATTTACTGCCCTATTTTTAAGGTCAACCCAAAAAGTGTAATAAAATTATTTTTATAATTACTAAGCTCTTTCCATTGATAAGTCACAAGCCTTTATAATTAAAAAAATCCTTCCCTTAGTTTTACGTAGAATTATCTTCCTTTTTTATTTTTAAGGAATGATGTATAGTTCATTAAATTCGGTTGTTCCGTTCTTTCGTTTTAAAGAGATAGACAAAAATTTTAAAAATGGTAAATTTGGAATAAGGATATTTAGAAACAAATATCTACCCTAAAATTAAGTTTAAAATTTAAATGTACAGACAAACGTAAGAGTTTTATATATTAGTATGGGAAACATGAGTAATATCTTCTTGTTACCATTACACCACTTTAGATAGCACATTTGCTAGATACCACTATTGATTGCGATTTAAATGTATTGTGTTTTAACGTCAGATAATAAGAGGGAACAGTTCTTTTATAATATGTATAGAAAAATATTATTTTGGACATCTATGTATGAAAAAAATTGCATCAATGGTAATTTAACAGCATTAAAATTTAATTTACTGCTATGTAATGTAAAATTATTATTAATATGAACAACATCTAAATGTTATAATAAGTTGGTAAAAATGTTTAGATTTGCAATTTATCCGCCAATTTAAAAGAAGTCAAATCAAAAAAAACTTTTTGATTATAAATTAAAATTGATAAATTGATATTAATGTTGATATATATAGCAAATTTATTAATTTATAATTAACAAACTGATTTTACAAACGTGCAATAATAAACACACTTTTGTAAAGGCAAGAGCACTTTTCGTAGAAAAGTGGAAAAAACAGTTCCGGAAATTATTAACTATTTCAATACACTACGTGGCTAAAATCGTTAAAATCATATCAAAATTAGTTCCATGGTACAGCATCAAGATATCTAAGTACAAACAATGGGATTGAATCAACCAATTCCATAATTAAAGAAGAATTCACTTTAAGAGATCGTTTATCTGTTTCTCAATCTGTTTATCTGTTTTTAAATTAATTGATTTACGAAATAAATGATCTATGGACAGAAATCTAGAGCTGCGATGCTACAAAAAAAATTCTGTGGAACCAACAATTACTTTAAAAGAATGGACCGAATCTTGTCATTGGGCATTGCAAATCAAAAAAATAATACAAATGGATAATACATACTATGTATGTACTTCAAATTCGAGTTATAAAAGTATAACTTCAGAATTGATAACCAAATATATTATTGAAGACTGGGAAACTTTTGAAGATTTTGAACAGAGTTTTATGACACTTAGGCGTTTAATATAGTTGCTGATATAAGTAAATGTAATTGTACATGTCCAATATTTCAAATACTCGTAAAATATAAGTACAAGTATACGGGGTCTTATCCGTTTGAAAAAAATGAGGACCCTAAGGAAACTAATTGTATTCTTTAGGACATAAGGTAACGAAAAAAATAATAATTTAATTTTTCCTTCAACTTTAATTGTGAATAACATTTGAAAAAGTAATTTTATGTAAAAACGTTAAAAGACCTTTTTTGTAGAACATTAAATTCCCTTCAAGAATCTATATTGTTCATTTCCATATATTTATTTGTTCATTAGTTACAAAATTCCAAAATAAAGAAGATAAATCTAAAAATTATATCAATGTTTATAGCTTTATTATTCGGAAACGGCGTGTCTGGCAAAAATTTCCAAGAAGACATTTTTTGTAAGGAATTTAATTTTCTATAAATATATGTGCAGATGAATTTCTTTACCTTGATAGTTTGACAGCATTGACGCAAAAATGAAAGCACCAATAAAAAATCGAAATTAAAGATGATAGACCTCTTAATATATTAATATATAACCTCTTAATATTAAGGGCTCAAACCTTCCCGATATTTTTTTTTTTGTCACCTTGAACAATAATTTTGATATACTTTTCAAAAAAAAAAAAATTGTCGATTTTTTTTTGGCCCAGTCTAATATACCTCTTTTATATATTAATATAGGTAACATCTTTTCTATATCATTACCACACATTATTGTAGATAGCACAGTTAATAAATATTTTTTTGTATAAAAATCATAATTTTATCTTTTGTTAAGTAAAGACGATCGATATGATGCAATTTATTTTTAGATAAAAAAATTAATAAATTGTAAATAATTATTTCTTTTTTAATATTTCTAGTTCATGCATTATAACTTTGTTTCCATATATTTGGTAAATTGATTTCTATTATTGTTGCTACTTTTCAAAGAAATTTGGTCATTCTAATTGGTCTATCAAAACAACAATTACTTTCAATTGTTAAGATTTAAAAAAAAAATGAGTTGATGTTATCATTTTCTTTGAGCAGAAAAAAATATTTATGGTTTTATTATGTTACATTCAACTATTATTATTCAATGTTTCATAAGAGGCAATAAGTGCCGGCTTAGAACCTACAAAATGTCGCGAAAGCCTTTCCTTTTTTTGAGTAGTTGGAGGGACATTGTTGGTGTTGGATCATTTCTTCTTGTGAACCACTCACATCACTTTCGTTTTGAATGCATTTTGTGTAATTGTGAATGTGAAAAATTAATTAAAAACGTGACCAAGTGTAAATTTAAGTGATACATAAAATGATTAATGTAAATTATTTCATGTGAATTAGTGTAATGTTTTAATTTATATTAATTTTTAGGTTTTACTATGCTTGTCGCTATTTATTTTAATTTTCGACGAAATTTTATCGGCTCCGGCTTATCCTGAGAATTATTATAACTATAATAACTACGAAGATGTTGAAGATCGTAGAAATCACAAGAGGAGAAAACGTCCATGTGGCTTGTCTAAAGAACTTCCGCCTTATGATAATGGCGATGGAAAAACATTTTTTGATGTCGATATCGCATTTTATGATATATACTTGCAAAACAATCAATATCCTTGTGGTCCTGTTGCAGCATCTCCTCCGTTAGGAGGAGGAATCAATCAAGGATTGCTAGGAAGCCACCAGGGCTTATTGGGAAGTCATCAAGGATTATTGGGCAGCCATCAAGGATTATTAGGCAGCCATCAAGGATTACTAGGCCAACAAGGCTTAATCGGAAGTCACATAGGTGGTGGTCAAGCCACAAATTTGCTATCAAGTCTTCTAGGTAAAAATTTATATTTATAAAAAAAGCAAAATTCAAAAAAAAAAAAAACTTTTAGGAAATTTCAATCCTCTTGGTATTTTGGGAGATTCCGTCAACAATGTTCGACCCCAACGACCAACTGTTCAACCTGATCCTAATTTGGAACGTCCAAATATTAACGCATACAGCAAACCTCTTCTAAGTGCCTACACAATAAACGTTGCTCCAAATAAAATTTATCGTCAAATAAATCGACAGATAAATAAATTTTTAAAACCATTTTATGATTTATTTTAGTAAAAAAAAAGTAATAAATATAATAAATAAAACTAGAATATAAGTAAAAAATTATGATACAAAACAATAAAGTAGTACAAAATCAGGTTTATAATCTTAAGATTTTTGTGCTTAAGTAAATCAATTTCTTATTTCTAACACCTAAATTAAAAGTTTTTAATTGCTCCTGATTCCGGGAGGATCATAGTATGATCCGGTATTCATATTGGCGTCAGGATTTTGATGGAACTGTTCCAGATAGTTGTGAATTTGAACATCAGACGCATGTCCTCCAAACGGTTTAAATAACGGAAGTTCATACAATCCCGATGATCCCACTTGAGGAGAATTATCTGCAGATGGTTCGGCAACTGAATTTGAATTGATTTCCTGATTAAAGTTGGGATTTGGTTGAAGAGCTACGACTCCCGGTGGAAGAACACATTGAACTTTCGGCGAATTTTCGTTGTTTGCAGCCATTTTTTGAAAACTTTGCATTAAATTTCCCATTTTTTCTTTCATGTCACTCATGAAACTTGTAACAATCGGTGAATTCATTTGATCCGTATTGTTTGCACTGGCATTCATTTTAACAATTTGTGGTTCCAAGTTACTGTTGGAGATTTCTAAGTCGTCATTTTCGATTTTATTTTCGTCTGAATTTGCTAGGAAAACTGGTTCGTTTTCCGTTAACCTAGTGCCTCCGTTTTGTTCAACGTTTAAGACTGTAACATCGTTGGGGAACGGATTTGGTGGAGTTGGTTCAACCATTGTTCTTTCAGTGCTTGTTATCGGTGCTGAGATTTTTATTGGATCAGCATTCACCTCGGAATGCAAAGAACCTCGATTTTGTTGACTATCTTGAATTATTCGTCCAACAATTGATCCTTCCGGTAAGAGTTTCGATTGTAATTGATTGGATTTCCTTCGTTTCGAAGGACGTTTTGGCGGCTCAACAATTTGTCGTGGAACATTCATAGGTTCTTGAGTTTCTCCTTGAAGATTCATCGCTTCCATAGGCTGTTGCGGAATATTAACAGGCTCCATCATAATATTGGATTCTTGAGATATCATTCGAGAGTTTGGATTATTTACTTCTGCTTGCATATTTTGGTTAAACGGTTCTGCTACAAAAAACATTCTTCTATTTTGACGGGACCGGGATCGACCAACTGGTCGTAGAATAAACATGGGTGAATTTTCGGCTGACCTCATCATTTGTGAAGATTCATCTAGCATTGGTTGGGGTTGTTCAAATGGGGCATTGTTAATTCCAAGAAGAGATCTTTGGGTTGATTTCAAACTTTTTCTATTTGTTTTAAAGGAGTCCTGTTGGCTTCTTAGATTTGAAAAGGCCTCTCGTGCCGACATTAAGAAGTTGTGCAAATTTGCAAAAGTTTCCTGGGGAGACATTACAGGTACTTGATGTTGTGGAGATGAAACCATTTGATGAGGACATTGATCTGCTTCTTTGGGTTGTAAAATTGATGGGTTAACACCCGATACAATTGGGGAAGCATCACCTTGGGCTTGACTCAATTGCGGCTCAGTAATTACAGTTTCTTGGGTTGGGAAAACTAGTCCTAACATTGGAGTTTCCATGAAACTAATAGCAGCTTGTTGTACTGAACCAAGGGCATTATTCGCATGGACCAACGGTGATACTTTTGGTTGTGCTGAACGTACCGATTGTACAGTTGGAACTAAAGGATGTCCCAACAAGTGTAATAACGCCAAAGTACGTTTCGATCGATTTTCTGCTTCAATTGGTTCTGCTTCCTCTATATTTCCATTAAAAGTTGGAAACTTTGCTGTAAATCCAGAAGAAAATTCAGGACCTGTATCAGAATCTTCAAGACCAATGTTTCCACTTATGGGAAAAGATTCTAAAAAGTCTTCAACTTGATGAAATGCTTCCGTCGCTTTGGGATCATTTTTAAATGCACTACCGATTTTTTGCACAACCGGTATCAAAGTGTTGGTGGAAATTTTTTCAGAAATTTCTCTTTTTTGAATATTGTGTTGTCTTTGTCTGGCCGGTACATTTATGATGTGGCCGACAATTGGAGGAAAACTGCTTTCTGTTTCGGGAGCCATTTTTTCAGAGGTTGCATTTTTTTCTTCAGCCTCTCTAAATCCGGAATTAAAGCTGGTGCTACTGCTGCTACTGCTTGATGATACCCCAAAATTTGAAACTCCCGGAAAACCATTGGAATGAATCAATTGTGGTTGAGAAATTGGAACGCTTGATTGGAACGGAATTGGTTGTCCAAAGCTTGGTTGTCCGATAAATTGAGGTCCTCCAAATGATCCGAAAGGTGTTCCAAATGGAGTTTGGATGAATTTTTGTTTGATGATATGAGCAGTTCGTTCAATATCGTCTTCATTTCTTCTTGCATTGTAATTTGGGTCATTAATTATCTGGTTATCATCAATTATATGTATTGGAACCACTTCCGAGTGATGTTCAAATATATGTACCGGTTGAACATGAGGAATGTGACCAGTTTCAATGAAATGAGCTTCTGGAGTTAAAGGAAGTACATGCACTGGTTGCACATGAGGTAAATGAGATGGTATGGGAATTACGTGTTGTTCAAGAGGAACAAAATGGACGCTATGTGTTGGAGGTAAGGATGGTGAAATAACTTGTTGAACTGGAACATTATTTGGAGGGAAATTTTCATGTGGTGGAATCAGATGAACTGAAGGATGTGCCGGTTCACTAGAAATAACAGGTTGAATTTCACTTGATCTTACTTTTCCATTCGCTTCTGTTGTCATTGTTTCAGATGCAGCTACTGCAGCTGTACTCGTTGGAATCATTTCTGTCGTAGTACTTTCTTCGGTTTTCCTAGATTCAGAAGGAACCAATTCCGATAATTCAGCGGCTTTTTCACTGAAAGGTGTATTTGTGATTGGGTGCAATTCATTAGGTTCTTCGTCCATATTGACCTCTGCATTATCACTTTCTGCATGCGCTGGTTGATCATCTAAATCTCCAGCGACACGGGCTTGAGTCTTTTTATTGAATTTTCCGAATTTTTTCGGTGGTTTGGTAACCTTTTTGTCTGAGGTCATTGAGGTGAAATCTTGCGTGGTTAAATCCATATTTTCGGAACCGCTGAAAGTCGTTCCGGAAGTTGTGGAAAATTGTTCAGTCGTAGCGGTATTTGGTTTTTCAGTGCTTTCTTCACTTTCGGAAGATAGTTCGGTTTGATCTGCACGTAGTTTGTTGGAAGGAATGGAAGTAGTTGAAGATGAGGTCGTTGTTTTGTCTTTCAGTTCCGGGTTTGAAGTCGTATTATTTTCGTTTTCCAATATGTTAGAATTTATGTTGGTTGGACTATTTTTTAAATCTTTCGAGTTGACATCCAAAATGGTTTCATTAGCTTTAGTCATTCGAGATTTTTCATCAGAATTTTTTTTATTTTGAGGTAAAGGGGATGCAATTATGCCGACAGTAGTAGTTTTATTTGCTTCTGAATTAATGTCATTATTTTGAGTATCATTCGTTGAAGAGATTACATCAGAAGAAGTCGTGGAACTTTGGTTTGTATTTGAACTAAGTCCTATTTCTACCGCGGAAGAATCAAGACCAGCATTGACTAAAGCTTCACCATTTGTAGGAATAGTTATTTTTGATCCTTGAGAAACCATATCAGAAGATTTTCTCATTTTATTACCATTCGATTCAAAAACTTCTTGTGACAAAGTTTCAGGTCTTAATGGATTTCTCTTAGCACTTGCCTGATCTTGCAAAGCCAAATTAGTGAATGGTTGCATTCCAGAAAAGCCATTAATCGGTTGTTGGAATGGTAACTGTGGTTGCTGCATAGGTTCTTGAGGAGCTAACATGAAATTACTTTGCCGAAATTGGTCAAATGGAAATGCTTCACTGTTGGGAATTTCCATATTTCTATTGTTGGAAAACATAGATAGTTCCTCCATTGGAAGCATGGAATCCCCGAAAATGTCTTCATTGCTTCGCATACTCATATGATTTTGACCGTTCATTAATTGTTGATTATGGTTTGGCAAATTTTGGCGCATTAAAAATTGTGGATTTCCTGGAGGAAATATTGGTTGTTGATTAGCATCACGCATGGTTTCTACTTCTCCTAAAAATGATAATTCAGTATTGGAATTTAATTAAAAAAATAAATGTTTTACCTGTATTAAGATCTGACGATCGTGATTGTGTATTTGGCATGAAATTTGGCACAAAATGAGTGTTGGAAGGATTCATTTGATCAAATGTTGGAAAAGATTCTATAAAGAATAAAATAAAATTTAAAAAAAAAATAATGAGTTTAAATGGCAGATTTACCTTTGTTTGCAAGACGCATTTGAAAATGAGGATTCATTTCGGGTTGTAACATATGTCCATCAACTAATTGGAAATTATCCTGATTTACTGGACCTGTAAGGATCAAAAAATTTAAATAATTTAATTTTTTTTTTTAAAATTGTTATACCTTGGTTAAAGCGGGCTCCCTGGACTTGAGGATGAGGTTGAAATTGTTCCATATTTCTTCTACTCATTTCAGCATTTGTCAAAGGTTGCTGTAAATGTTGGTCCTGAGGCATTAAGTTTTCATTGTCGTTTGAACGAGGCATATCATCCAATGATTCTAATGAATAAAATATAAATTGAATTCTTTTCTGAAGTTTGAACCAAACGATCAATTCTTACCATCATTATCAGGATTAGCACCCCTTAAAACTGGAATATATTCTACATGTGGGTGGTGGTGAAAGTGGTGGTGGTGATGGTGATAAACTCCAGGATGGTGAATTAAATGAGGAGGATGTATATATTGACTAGTAATTGGTTCATTTAACAAAATTACTACAAACGTTGAAAGTAACTGAAATAAAAAGATTTATAATTAAGAGGTTGGCTTTAAGGGGAATTTCCGAAATTAGTAGTTTTGGATATCTTAAAGTTAGTTATAGTCCTTGGAAATTGGTGATTAATACGTAAATCCAAACTTTGGTAAGTAAAGAATAAAAAAAAATTAAAAAGTCCTACAAGAAAACTATTTAAATTCAGCTTTTTTTTATCGATTAAATGGAATAAATATGCTGAGCTTTAGTAAAATTGGTGATTTAGGATAACCTTTTGGATGAAATAGAAAATATTGATAAGGAAAAATTTAATATTGATTAAACAGATATCGAGTACTAAAAAATAGTATGTTAGTATATGTTTCTGCAACTCTTTTTACACATCAAAGCAATGGTAATCTATGTTTATTTCAATAACTACTTCAGGTTTTTATTATAATTTATGAGGTTTATAATATTTTTTATGAGCTTAATTTGAGCTTTTTATATAGTTTTCCTCTTTTAACTCGTTCCTATAAATATTTTCCACCAAAAATTATACATGATATAGGTGTGATACTTTTTTAAGATCCCATTTTTCATTGGGAAATAAATTCTAATTGAAATTCCTTCTACAGGTAGTTGAACTTTAATGGACATTAATGCTATTGTTATTACATTAAAACAATTTCGGTAAATGTTTGTAGACTACTGGCTATTGATCCTTTTTTAAGAGGAAAAATATTTTTTTTCCGCAAATTTTTTGCTTCAATGTTTGAAACATGTGCAGAGGACTATCTTTACACCATTTTATTATTCTTGATTTTTTATCTTACTAACACTTTCAGATTGAATATCAAGGAATTTTAAAAAATCTTAGACTATTTTAGATCAATATTTAAATTTAAATTATCCTTATTTTTAAAATTTTGCCCCCAAAATCATCCAGCCTTTACTTATAAGATCTAAACTGAAATCCAGAACTAGTTTTGGGCGAAAATGATTTAAATATGCTTAGAATTTTCTATTCTTTGCAAAGGGTTCTTTGTTAAGGGTAAATGTGTATTGCTAATGATTGCACATTTATATACATTGCACCTACTAAGGTGTGGTAAAATGAAGCCGGAATTTTTACTGAAAAACAATTTTTCAATTCTTCTACAAGAAAATATTTATTTTAACTAAAGTGAAGTCCCTCTATTCACCATACATTTTTGCTATTTTTCTGACAATTTGTGGATACCATGCCAAAGAAGTTGATAATATTTTGAGCAAAACCCGTAATCGAGTCATTTTGGAAGATCATCGTGATGTAAGAAGTGGTACTCAACAATTTTCTTCTTTAAACCCCAATTTTCTTTAAACTATTTTGAATTTTCTTTAAACCCTAGAGTCCCTTAAAACAAGCAGTTATAAAGCAGTAGGAAATAATAGTTAAAACCAAAAAAAAAATGACAATTTTCTTGGTTATTCATTACGTTATAATTTTGTAGATATTTTATGCAATTTTTGGTCTAAAATGGCTATGAGTTTACGTCTTCACTTTCTAGGACAATTAGTAAATATTTTTGATTCTTTAGTCGGAATGAAATGCAATAAAATATAAATTAAGTCCAAAAATTTATTACTGAACGCCATTAAGCAAATACTTTTCGGAAAGAATTACCTTTCCGCAATTATTTTTGTGAATTTCGTACATTTTTTATTGTAAACTTTAATGATAGTAATTTTTTCTTCCAATTGAATATTAAAAATTAAAAAAAAAAATCAAGTTCTTTAGTATATTTTTGGTATTTGTAAAACCGTGGTTTAAAATTTTGAAACCTAAAAGGAGTATGATCTTAAGGGTTTCAATTCCTCAAATATTCCTAGTAATTATTTAAGATTTCTTCTTCATTTGTAAATGAAACTTGGATAATTTAGTTTATTTTTTTAAGCTTGTGGAATAAAAAGAACCAAAGTTTCTATGATTACCTTTTTTTTTTGGTATGGCAGTTACCATGAAGGGTTATAGTAATTTTGGATGTGTTATAAGAAAAATTACTTAAGAAAAAATTGAAAATCTTTCTATTTTAGTGAAATAAACTATTTTTGTAGAATTTAGGTTTGATTGGTTTGTCAGACTTTAACGATGAGCCTGAAGAACCTTTTTTGTAGTTCTATTTCAAAAAATGTTTAGGAGTTTTCTGCTGTAAAGTGCAATGCAAATATAAAGGATAAATCTATTTTAAATTAAAAAAAATTATCAAACCAACAAACTGGAAATCTACAACTCTTCATTCTATTCTTTAAAAAAATATTTTTTCGCAATTTTCTTTTAAAGTTGGCAACAATAATTTTCCCTTCAGAGCTTTTCAGTATCAAAGTTTAAGTAATTATAAACAAGTGTTTCGATAACTTTATTTTTGTGTTGATGAAATTGATCATCAATCTTTTCAAACTTTTAAAGGGGAATCTTCATATAAAAAATCACAATACTAGTTGCAATACAATGCATTAGTTGAAAGATTCATATAGTACATGCAATTGTTAGGAGTTTTCTGCTGCAAAGTGCAATGCAAATATAAAGGATAAATCTACTTTAAATTTAAAAAAAAACTTATCAAATCAACAAACTGGAAATCTACAACTTTTCATACTATTCTTTAAAAAAAAAATAATTTCGCAATTTTCTTTTGAAGTTGGTAACAATAATTTTCCTTTAAGAGCTTTTCAGTACCTAAGTATAACTATTAATCAGTGTTTCTATAGCTTTATTTTTGTGTTGATGAAATTGGTCACCAATCTTTTCAAACTTTTAAAGGGAAGTTTTCATGTGAAAAATCACAATACTAGTTGCAATACAATGCATTAGTTGAAATATGCATACAGTACATGCAATAGTTAGGAGTTTTCTGCGGCCAAGTGGAATCCAAATATAAAGGATAACTCTATTTAAAATGTAAAAAAAATATATGGGATCAAAAAATTGGAAATTTACATCTTTACATTCAATTCTCAAAAAAAAACCTTCCTCAATTTTCTTTTGAAGTTTACATTAAACATTTTCCTTCTAGCTTCAGGACCTAAGTATAATTATAAATAAATATAGATAACGTTATTTTTGTAGTGATAAATAAATTAGATAACTTTGGATCTAAACTATGAAAAATAAATCCATAATTTGTAATTACAGCGTTTAGAACCCCATAAAAACATAATAAAGAAAGAAACTGTTTAAAGTTGCCATAACATGAAAGTATTACTATTAATAAAATTGATTTTTTACTTACAATTTTAAAACTATCCATTCCGTAATTAAATTAAAACGAGCACTTAAAATTGCAAAACTTGACTCAATGTTGATCAAAATAACTTCACCATATCTTCTTTGTGAACAATAAAAATTAATTAATGCCATATTGAGCGTAATTGCTGTTTTATAACAAATTTACAAGACGACCTATGAATCAAAATCGCTGACAACGCTACTTAATTAGAACAATCGCCACTATATACTTACTGTTACAAAATTGATATACAACAAATATTGTTCGGAATGGTTTAAATACCTAAATTAATTGCAATCTAATCAAAACAATGTTCAAAATACATTAAACGAAAATTGCGTAATCCAATGTTTAAGAATTCAACGTTTTGATTTGTGATTGACAAATGTAGTAGCAACTTGATACAGATATATATGATCTGTGATATAATCTTATGTGAGTAATACGGATTTGTTATTTGCCCTAAAAATAGGCTCTTATAAATAGTGTGTGTGTTTTTTTTTTCTTCTCTCGATTCCTGTCTGGGTGTACTTATGAGTAGTTGAAACAAATACAAGGCAACGGTAATTTTACCGTCCCCGTTCAGATGCTGAATCCGAATCTTACTTATGAGGAATGGTAAAACGTTATGACGATATGGTAAGTTAAACTTACACAAGAGACCGGAGACACCTGTTTGACAACATGGGATTGGTTGGTCTGTGTAATGGACTACGGTATTTACTGATTTCTTCGAATATTTCCGTATCACGCTTGAAATGTGGATAACTTGAACTATGTAAACTCAACTATATTCCTATACTAAATCCATTAAATTGATAGATATCATAAATTTCCAATAATATTGATCCGTAATCAATTAATTTGGCAATTAAACTTGACTCATTTTATTTACTTCAGTATTTTAGTACAAAATCTGAGTTTTTCTTTAACTCTTATATTCCCACTCGAAATTTTTCCGGTAGTTGCTACTTGGAATCCGGGTGCCCAACTTGATTCTCTTTTACGTTTTTACAGGGTAAATGGAACATTTAAGTTTATTTAAAGTGATTACTGGCTACTGAAACCTGCAAATTCGTCTACGTGACATACTTTCAACGGTAATAGTATTTTTTAAGATTTGTCGTCTTTAATGGAATATTATGATAATGATTACAATAACTTTTGCTGAAGAAGTTACTCACATCTCAAAAATACGAATTTTTACATCTCAAAAAACGTATATTGTACAAACAATTAGTTTTAACAACCCAAAGTTATTCCTTTTTTTGCTAATGGTTAAAATTCTGATCAATGAAATCCCATAACTATTTTTCAGTCATCTTATTCCTCATTTATATGTAAAGAATGTCTACCCTTATTTTTTTCAGTAATGTACGCTACATAAGACTTTTTTTGGGAGTGAAACGAGAAGTTGTACCTGCTCATCAAATTTTATCAAAATTGATTAAGCCGTTTTAAGTTCACAAGAAATAAAAATTTAAAAAGTATGAAATACGGACCTTTTTTTATTAGATAGGAATTGAACCCGTAGGGTCCCTAGCCTACATTAGTGAGACATTACAAAACATTTATTAGACATTACAAAACAAAACATTTTATATTCCTCTGACCATCGTCACAAGGGAATAATTGTGGCAAAAATTTTAACAACGACAGCAAACTCTCGATTATCCATGCATGATTTTTTAAATATTAGAGATGGAATAATTGCTTATTTTAATAATTAAGTCAATTAGCATATTAAAACAATTCTGCCTTAGAAATTTGAGCAAATTTTTTAACAAATGTTTTTGACGTATTACCCAGATATGTATTTCGATTGCCAAGCAATCCTTCTCAGTGGTAATCAAGCAGTATTGGATTATCCCATAACTGCTACGTGATGAGTTACGCATTGGGATGAGCCACTATATATAAATGTGTAACTCTTCATTTAATACTACTTGATCACCACTGAGGAAGATTGCCTGGCAATAGATTGATAAAATATTCAGGGGACTAGGATCAAAAATAATCGGTTAAAACTTTATTTATTACATGCGACGTTTCGGCGCCTTTATTGAGCCTTCCTCAGGCTTTCGTAAAAAATCGTTTTAACTTTGTTAGTAACTATCGTTGTCATAATTCATTTTTATAGACACGGTACAATTGGTATAAACAATAATAAAACTTCCAAGACATAAAAATTTTTCAATAAAAAATAAATAATTTTTTGATAATAATAATTAAAAAAATCAGTTAAAAATTTACACTAGTTTAAAACTCGATCGCTCATCATTGCTTGGCAATCGAAATACGTATCTGAGCAATACATCAAAAATAAATTTGTCTGAACTTTTGTTCTAATCTATGTTTATAGGCTACTTTGGTAAATTATATTACATAAATAAGACCACATTATATTATGTATTTTACAAAAAAATAATTATAGTTCGAATGATCCGTGCTTTTCGATAGTCCAAGCCATCTCTCCCAAACATTAGTCGGGATAATCAGGAGCTTACTGTATACATACTATATACAAAAAAAAATCAAAACAAAACATACAATTTAAAATCATACAACAGCTTGACCAAAATTTGTTAAAATTCATATGATTACAATAGAGCATTAATGTGCCCTCTTTTTACTCTCTTGTGGGGGAGGGGGGTCATTTAGTGTTTCCAATGCCAACTTGTTTGGGCTCTTTTACACCCTTCTTACATACCATAATAGGATATCCTTAATGAATTGACTGATATCCTCGACGTTAAGATCCCGTTGAATGATGCCATTCCTTATATATTCACCAACTCCTAAAAATGACCGAAGAATTTTACTTTGGTATTCTCTGATCATTTCAATGTTGCTGGGTTTTGCCACGTTCTAGAGCTGGACCCCGTATTCCCATATTGGTATGAGCACTACCTTGTAAAACATTACCTCAGATGCCAGATTTAGGGGAGATTTTTTTTCTGTCATCCAGGCGATCTTACGGAGCAGTGCTTTGGTTTAGGCAATCTTCTTCTTAATGTGGGCGTTCCAATTAAGGCGTCGATCCAAGTGAAAGGAAGGATATCTTACGGGGACATTATTTGGGAAAAAGTGCCCGTTTTTTTAATGGGTTCAGAAGAGTTCTTCCTCAGAGTAAACATAACCAACTTACTTTTAGTCCTGTTTACCTTGATTCTTCATCGTTTTGCCGACTCATTTATTGCACCCATGTGAACCAGCAGCTCCCTTGTAGTAATATATGGGTTTGGACCCGCATACAGGATCGCAATGTTGTCCGTAAATGTTTCCTTCAATATATTTTCCTCCAATGGAATATCCATCGTGTATATAATTTATAGAATTGGTCCAAGAACTCATCCCTGTGGAATTCCAGCAGCTATTTTGTATTTGGAACTCGATTAATCTTTCCACTGTACAAATAATTTTTTATTCGTTAGATAGTTTTTTAAAAGACTGAAGAATTGTGTGCACAAGTCTTGAAGTCTACCGAAATAATACAGTGTTAGGTAAATTATTCACTATAACAAACCATACCATCCAACTTGAGGTATTCAGAAATTCGATTGGGAACAATGAACATTTGCATCGATTTTTATTAGTATGATCATTGTTTCAAATGATCTTTTGCCATTTCATATGAACTACAGAAATGATATTAAAAAATTGGCAATACAAATACTTTTGACCTAAGTTAAAAATTGGCACCCGGATGTCCTGGTTGAGGTTTACGATTATTGCCTTACTAGTCTTAAAATTCGAATAAACCATATTTGATTACCACCGTCAAGATAAGAAAGACAGCAAAACTCAGTCATATCAAACGACATGAACAATTACAACTCATACTAAAGGGCAAAACTACTTAGTGAATTTTATAATTGGGGAATCAATTATCAATCAATTAAACCAGTGCTTCTCAATCTTATTTGGCTTGAGTACCCCTGTGCAGTTTATTATTCTAAATTGTACCTCATATATCAGAAAAAAATATTAATGCTCGCGTATTTGTTATTATTTTAAACTTGTTCGAACACTAAACAAATAGAAATTGTGTATAAATAATGAGCGCTAAAACAATTTTATGTCCAATATTTGCCACCGCTTTACAACTGAATTAAGGTGGGAGTTATATTTTTAATATCCGCCATTAATAATATTTTTTCGCGTACCCCTAAGTTATCAGGCGCGTACCCCGGGTTGAAAATCGCTGAATTAAACAAATAAGTCTTTCTTTAAACGTTAGTTTCATCCCTAAAACATAACTTTAGACTTCTTTACAATCCAATATATTTTTGGCCCAAATTTCCGACTCAAATTCACCACACTGGGCCACTCTCTTTTATAATCAGATCTGCTCATACCCAAAGACATAATTAGGATCGACAAGCAATTTGTTTGGGAACAAAAAGAAAAGAATATTCCAACTTATAATTTACGAATTACGTACTTTTGAAAGTACCGGATTAACGATTTAATTAAGTAGGCTGTAGCTTACGGCGTGGCGGCAAAAAAAATGATTTTTGAAACGTTCAAGACTTTACATAATTTCTTATGGCAACCTTTATTAGTTTACTCGTTAAAAGCATGAATATTTTACTCGGTAATCTATATTGGTATATACGTGTATGTGAGTAACTTGATAAATTATATCATACTAATTATTCAAAATTTTAAACTGGCACTTGCCGCAATTTTTAGATCCGGCATTGCAAATTATTTTGGAGATTTGATTTAGGAGAGTTGATAAGTCGGATCTAGGCCTCACAAGTCAATCAAGAGCATCGGTTTTTAGTGTAATACTTAAGGAAAAAGATATAGTTTAATTAGCAATAGTGTTTGGTCCGTTATATTATAGTAACTCAATTTAAAATACACTTACAAATTAAATTGCATCTGAAAATATCCTTTGATTTCCTATGTAAAAAGTTCTTGATTTACTTTTCAATGCTCTTGGCTGTAAATTATTGACATTAAATAGAGCAAATCGTTGTTTAAAATAAATTAAAACATAATAAAATGACAAATATTTTAATTAGCCGTTCCTTAAAACGAACAAAATTGTCGATACTCTTTTGTGAATCAAATCTTTCATCAAAATGCAATTTATTATTGGAGAGGAATTTATAAATCGTGGCATAGATTCATTTTTTATGGACAATTAATTTAAAAGCAATAAAATTGATGAACAACGATGCAAATACAAATGTTTAGTTCTGTTAAGTGTTGCTAAAGTAATTAAGGTAAAATATTTTTAATATTCTGTGAACAAAAACTTTCTCTGTTAAAATATCTGCTTAAGTGAATGGATGATGTGATTTTTTTATTGATGGATCTTTTATAGAAATGTTTCGCTTTAAGAATAAAGCGGCGTATAAGAGAGTTATTAGAAGTATCCATAATAAAATTAAAAAAAAAACACTTTTTATTTTACTTGAAAATGAATATTTTCGTGTGAGATATTCAATGGAGATATGTGTAACATTTCTTTTTTAAATTTGATTAATTACATGAAGCTTAACGAATTAATTTCTGTGAAGTAGAAAAGATATATTACACAATTAAAATGATTCAATGCATTGAGATTATGGTTTTAAAGGTATCAGTAAATTTAAGTGAAAATATTGTGATATGCTTTAGTAAGATGTATTATACTAATTAAAGTTAATTAAATGTATTCGATAGATTGGTTTCTATTAGATAAATTCATATAAAAAAGATATATCATCAAAGTTTTTTTTAAATAGAATACTAAAAGGACACTTTAATAATCTCTTTCGCTTATAATCTCGTGTTTATTTCCAGCAAATCAAATAGTTCTCCTACACTAATAGATCAGGGTATAAACCTTTGATATGGTTAAAAGTGGAACAAAATTATAGTAAGATGAAACCCATTGGAAAAGAAGAGAGTATATCAAAAATGAAAGGAATAATAATTTTCGGGCGATTTGAAGTCGAGAAGGGGGAGGGGGTGAGTTTTTAAGGGTGAAAAACGGTTTTTCTTGATTTCCGGCAAAACTACAAGTCCTATGGCAAAAACTGTAATGACAAAGTTGAAGGTAATAAAAAGATCTACAACATTGGTATTCCCAACTTATGAAGAGCAAGACAATATAGATATTGATGAAGTCTTGTCTACGGAATCACAACTCGACACACCAAGCAAATTCTTTACTCCAAAAGAGGTCAAGAGAATCATCCAGGACTTGCCTATAAATAAAGCTCCAGAATATAATTTGGTAACCGGATGGATCTTGAAGGAACTGACAAGAAAAGGCATAATATATCTGACAACCACATACAATGCTATTCTAAGGCTCAAGTTCTTCCCCATTCAATGGAAGGTTGCACAAATCATACTTATCCCAAAGCCAGGGAAATCCAAGGACGAAGCTGCTTCATATTGCCCGATAAGTTTACTGCCAACAATGAGGAAAGTATTTAAGAAAGGTCTTCTTACGAAAATAGTGTTGGAACTCAATGAAAGAAGATACATACCAGATCATCAGTTTGGTTTCAGGCAATTTCACTCAACAATTGAGCAAGTCCACAGAGTAGTAAATACTATTCAGAATGCACTAGAAAACAAAAAATACTGCTCTGCAGCTTTCCTGGATATTTCTCAGGCTTTTGATAAGGTGTGGTACAGAGGATTGCTCGAAAAACTAAAAATGGGTGATCTAGAGACCATTATAAGGTTATTGCATCCTACTTAAAAGAAAGGACTTTCCAAGTCAAGCAGGAAGAGGTAGTGAGTGGTTTGAACTGGATTAGAGCTGGAGTGCCACAAGATAGTATTCTTGAACCCCTACTGTATCTAGTATACATGGCTGATCTTCCGACTATCGAAGGAGTAATCACGGCTACTTATACTGCATTGATGGCAGTAGGAAATGACCCTGCTGAGGCTCCTAACAAACTTCAACGCGTTCTAACAAAGTATTGCAGGTAGGCTGACAAGTGGAAAATAAATATTAACGAAAAGAAGTCGATCCATGTTACTTTCACTACCAGAAAATAATACTGCCCGCCAGTAATGCTCAATAATACAGAGGTACCCCGAATGGATCATGTCAAGTATTTGGGAATGTACCTGGATAGACGGTTAACTTGGGCAAAACACATAAAAGAAAAAAGAAAGCAGTTTAACAAGAAATACGGAAATTTGTATTGGCTGATTGGTCATTGTTCACAATTGACCATAGAAAACAAATTGGTTCTGTACAAATCAATAATAACAACCAATTTGGACCTATGGAGTAGAACTTTGAGGCACAACATTCAACTCAAACGTAGAAGTAATACAAAGATTTTAATCCAAAGTTCTGCGAACAATAATCAGTGCACTATGGTGCATAAATAATGTAGGAATTCAGGACGACCTACAGGTGGAACATGGGAAAGATGTGATCATTTGGAAAGCGCGGGCCTTTTAAACTAAACTTAATGATCATCCAAACCACCTTGCCTTGAATAGGCTTGATAACAGTGCGGATGTCAAGCGTCTCAAAGGGGTGTCGATACTTGACCTGACATATCGATTTTAGTGGTATTAGTAGTAAGTGTTATTATATTTAAGAATACTATTTATGCTATAACTATATTTAGAATTTGATTACTGTTGTTTTACAATAATTTTTATGTTAATTGTGTCATTGGACTCAACTAACCGACGAGTGTTGTAAGTGTGACATATTGCAATTATTGCCAAAGGGCAGATGGTGCAAAAAAAAATTTGGTGAAAACTTATCTTATGATGTCCCAAATACAATTTTTCCCCTTATTTTGACTTAATATCGATAAAGCACCATAATTTATTCTTGTGCTTAATACGTGGGTTCCAACCAAGGTTTATAAAATACACAGGTGGCCTCATGCGCTCGTGACGTATCCAGAAGAAATTCGTACATATCTTCAGACTGGTTCAAATTTCAAAATTCTTTGTATGACGTCATTTTTTTTTCTAATGGGGCAACCTATGTAATTTATAAACCTTGGGTTCCAACCCCAGGTCTTTCCTATGGTTCTTCGTACCATTATAAGTATTTCAATTCCTTTGGATACGATGGTTCTAAGATGTGATGTCCTGGATAGTTTTTTAGCAATAATGGTCCCCCGATAAATGTCAATCACCATGTTGAATTATGTATGATATCTATTTGGCATATAGGATATCTTCATGAATTTTAGATTAGAATTTCAAGTGAAAAACTTTAAAAAAAGAACCACATTCATCGCATCTAAAGCATTTTGAGTAATTCAAATAAATCTTCAAGTACGTTTTCTGTTCCACATATTTTCAATTCTCTAAAGTCTAAACTCTTAATATCTCTTTTTTTTAATATTCAAATGAAGAAATTTAATACATTAAAGGAGGTTAAAATGATGTCCAAGATTTATGATTTAATTCAAACGTACCTTCATTAAAATAAAAATAAAAAATTACTCAGAAAAAAGAAATTTTATTTTCAATTTAAATAATAAAAATTTCTTCTAATAAATTGTTTCCACAACTTTCGTATTTGTTACGAAGCTGTACGCCTTGGAAATTTTTCATCAAATTCAATTTTTCAAAAATAAAAAAATATAAAAAAATTAATATCTGCTGCCATATATTATTAATAGAATAAGACTTTTTAATTTTAAATTGGCGATAATAATTAAGCGTTTACGATAATAATAAAAGCAATAAATCAAATAACGACGTTGACTTTCTTTTCATTTGAATATAAACTAGCAAACAAACTATATTTCTTCTTATATAACAATAAAGGTAATTGTTATTATTTGTTTTCAAAGTAAGACAATATATTTTTCAATTATCTTTTTGCTTCACTGTCAATGGAACTAAATGAAAACTTTCTTTCGATTTTAACATAAATACCATCATTGTTGTAAAATGATTATTGTAATTAAGTGGCTAATTGTGAAATATTAGCATCGAATGCCAAAAACTGAATTATAGATACAATCGTCAAATTTACATTAGGTATAACCATTAGTATATATTGTAAGTAATGTATTGGGTTTCGTTTAAGTTATATTTCACAATCTTTAAGAGAAATTGAACATAGTTTTTATTGAAAATAAATAAAATAAAATCGATTTTATATAACGGAAAAGTCTTCAAGAATGCAATTTGCACGCAAAATACATAACAACATTGAATCATTGAGTAAATATATAAAAAATATTCACCAGTTATATATTCTATCATAAATAGTAAATTAACAATTAATTCATTCTGAAATTCTCTAGTTATATGCTGAATATATAGTTATATATTCAAGTTCAATTTGACATTTTTATTTAAGTTACATATAAATTAAAAATATATATATTGATTGATTGACTGTGCTAAGTTAATGAAATTGAATTGAAATCTGAATTTCTAAGCATAATTAATCTATTTTCAATTTTCTTAACAAGAGAGAAATAATTAGTTATAGATATACTTATGACTTATATAGTTCAACTTGTTATGTTAACGGATCTTCTTTCTGTTAAATATCTATAGCATTGAATTTATATAAGTATACCTACGTATTTACTCAGTAATGATTTATATTGGAATTGATAAATGTGGGTACTTTTATTGCAATATTTGAATAATAAGCATGCATTTGCAGATTTGCAAAGAAACGTTATCATTTCATTTTATCATCACAGAAAAGGTCAATCTATAAGCAGAAATATTTCTCTTCCATGTTGAAATATTTTTTATTTTTTAATTTTATATATTTACTGGATGAACCCGCCAGACGTTGTCCTGCCAGTCTATATTATAATGGCTGTATTAAATACTCTGGATGTAAAATTATCGCCCGTAATTTATTTTTCCTTTCATTTTTGTTATATTCTCTACCTTTTCCAATGGGTTTCATTCTATTATAATTTTTTTTCACTTTTCACCATTTTTAAAATTATCGACCCTGGTCTATATATGAATTCTATAATTTTTTTAAATATTTACATCACTTTTATGAGGTAAACGGTACGCAAATGAAAAATTCAATACGAAGGTTTATTGATTCTAAAGATCTGAATTTCCTTAGGAGAAGGTATCTATGGGTTAAAGTTTTGGTGGGAAAAGTTTTCTAGAGTAAATAGAGCATATTTTGATTAAATACTCAGCTTTTAAAGTATGCACTTTAAAGTTCGATATTTCACATTATGCTCCAACCTATAATTTAGAATTAAGACTTTTCTAGGTTCTAAAACAACAAAATTTGGAATATTTTTCCCGAGATATTCATAAATTATAAATTCCATATTATTTTTTTGAAAATATCCTTCAAATAACTGGAAATTCGTTTAAACTGTTTCACTCCTACCTGTAACTCGCTGTAATTATTTTTTTTACCAGATATTTTGATAACATAACGCTTTTTATCAGGAACTGAGATAAAAATAATTTTATGTTAAATATTCTTTGTTAAAATATTTTATGTTAAATATATTTTAAACTTAAAATAGTTCTTTGATTAAGTCGACGAAAAAAGGAACTGAAAGGCGAATAATCGAATATTAGAATTAGAATGTTAGTAGATATTAAAGACGTTTCCGAAACAACACGTATTTCAAAAGTATAAATATTGACCCAAAATTTGGAATATTTTTGAAAATATGCTTCAGAAAATTGGAAATTTGTTTAAATTGTTTCACTCCCACCTGTAAATCGCTGTTAAATCGCTAGTTATTTATTTTACCACTTATTATGATATAATAAGACCTTTCATCAGTAATTGCGATAAAAATAATTTGATGTTAAATATTCAAACCTACAGGTGACTTAATGGTCATGATTGTCGTCCAAAACTAGATGATGGCACAAAGTATAGATACAAGAAATCTCAACAATATTGGCTTTTAACAGTATTGATGTACACAATAATGCACCCAAATCATAGTTCCCTTTTCTGCCACTAGCGGTAGGACCGATCCTAGCAGGCCGTAAGCCCGTAATTTATTTTTCCTTTCATTTTTGTTATATTCTCTACCTTTTCCAATGGGTTTCATTCTACTATAATTTTTTTTGGTCTCAAAAATTATCGACCCTGGTCTAATAATATTTTGGCAGCACTTAATATTTTTAAATATTTAACGGACGAAACCGATTGTAAATGAAGACATTTTGAAAAATTATTTATCAAAGTTTTTCAAAAATATTGATGAAATCTACTGTGGAAAAGTATATTGGAGCAAAAATGAAACCTAGTTATCAAAAATAGGTTTTGAGAAAAGATATACAATGTTATATATTAACTTAAAAATCCTACATTTCTTATGCACCAACCAATTATAACAATCTTTCTATAATTAGGTATACATACAACGATAGTCATAGGCAACAAATCAAAACTTTAGAATTGTTTCTTTATTTAAATTTAAGCAACTTTAAGATTTCTTCTGAACTACTTATTGGACACGTTTTATCTGCATTTAATTAACTTTATAAGGCGTATCTACAAGAAGTACATATGTAATATTATTATTTACAAGCGAAAGTAAAATAAATTAGTTACGAACTAAGATTATATGGGTATCAGCGTATAAGTATACTTTCAATATCAAACGTGAATATGTTCCCTTTTTTTCAGAATTTGTTTTTTATGAATTCAGATTACTTGTAGTGATTTGTAATGTTCCATATCTATTTGTATTGTTATTAGAACCGAACAACTCTTAACCTACAGACTTCTGTAGTTCTAAAACATACGGCGATTATATGGAAAGCAATGACAGCATATAAATTCATATCCCTTGCTGTTTTAATGTTTTAACTTCCAATTTTTGATTATTTTTTTTTTCAGGCTTTCCAGTAGAATTATAGGCAAATCCCGTTAGCACATTACCATTTTTAAAAATGGGAAACTAATAAATTTATCATTTAACAACTATAAAAACCCATTCCAATATTACATCCAACACTTAATCATAACTGCAAATTTCTTTCAGTATTTCGCAAATGATTGTTTTAGCTCATAAATTACAAAATATCTTACACTTTTAAAGATGAGAAAACCATTTTGATCAAACACTATACGTTTCGGTTATAAAATTGTGCAATTTCTTTTGTAGATATAATTACAATGGTTGTTTTTTGCATTCCAAATAAATGTAGGAAGAATATAGGTGAGTATAACTCGGTGAAAATAGTATTGTGAATCATAAATAATTGTTGTTGTGGCTCCAAAATGATAATTGGTTGGGAATAATTCAAAAATTACTTAAGATCAACCACGGCAATATCATTGCAATTTCAAATGAAATATTAATATAAAATAAAACAGCGACAATGGTAGAAGACAGCAGCGTGTTGGAAGAAGACAAGGAAACGACAAAATAAATATATAATATATTATGTATACTATACATAGGAAAACAATGTGTAATGTTCCAAACATTGAGACCGTGTGAGCTGTGAGTGCTGCAAGTGCTTGGGAAAATATATCAAATGAAATTATCATGCTTTCTTCTATCTCCATTTTATTTATCACAATTATTGTAACAATTTTTAAATGTGCTTTAACCCAACAAAGAAATAATGTATGCCATGTAATTAGTTAATATTGAATTATTAACAATGCCTCCAATGTTTACAATGTATAGTCTTCAGAAAATCAAAAACACAAAAGATTTTATAATTCTATGTAACGTTTAAGTAATTTTCAACTATTTTTATTCAAGTTTTGTAAATGGAAGCGAAATATTTTCATAAATGTAACATAATTTTAAAGAAGTGTAACATAATTTGGGTATTATCAATCCAATAAAATGAAAAGCTGAAAAAATATTGGTGTTTTCTGATAACTGAACATTTTTATTAATGGAGAATTATTTTCTACCAAAAACTATGATTTTCCTTTACTTTCGGTTTAATATGTGTACCTATGGTTCCTGTTTATCAATATGATGGTACAAAAGTATTGCAGGAGTCCTAACTCTATTGCACTTATAAACTCTACAATCATCTTGATAAAATAAGTAGGTAATCCTAAAAGTGCTGTTTAACTACCCAGAGTACACTGCTTATTACATTGATGGGCTAGGAGGGTGAATGGATGGGTAACCTAATATGGCAATTGCTCTGTTCATTGCTGCCTGGAATGTTATTTTGAACCAAGAAAAAAAATTAATAAAGCCCAATCATAAATTTACCTTAACCCTAGTACCTAGATGCCTACCATCTGAACAAATTAGCTTTCTAGATAGTACTTATAGGCTTAAAAGGGTCGAGGACAATAGAATTTAAAAGAAGCATAAAAATTTCGCTATTATTCATCCAATAATATGAAAAGTGGAGGAAATATTGGATTTTCTGATAACTGAACATTTATATTTACGGAGAATTATTTTCTACTAAAAATTTTGATGTTACCTTACTATCGATTTGGTAGATGCATCTATGGTTCCTATTTATCTATAAGATTAGAAGTGGTAGATTGATATGTCTTTTATTGTCTGCATGTTATCTTGTACTATTAACTTACCAGGTAAAGTACAAAAGTATAGCAGAGGTTCCAACTCTATTGAACTTATAAACTCTATAACCATCTTGATAAAAATATGTAGGAAATCCAAAAATTGCTGAACTACTACCCAGAACATATAGTTTAAAACATTGATGGGTTAGGGGAATGAATGGATGGAAGATCTAATATGGCAATTGTTTGGTCCATTTCCGTACGGAAAGTTATTTTGGACCAAGAAAAAAAATTAACAAAGTCCAACCATAAATTTCCTTTAAAACTAGCACCTAAATGCCCACCATCTGAACTGATCAGCTTCCTAGATAGTACATATAGGCTTAAAAGAGTCGAGGACAATAGAATTTAAAACAAGCATAAAAATTTGGTTATTATTGATCCAATAAGATGAAAAGCGGAATAAATATTGAATTTTCTGATAACTGACAATTTTTATTAATAGAGAATTATTTTCTACTAAAATTTTGATTTTCCCTTACTTTCGGTTTAATAGGTGTACCTATGGTTCCTGTTTAGCAATTTGGTTGGCAGTGGTAAAGTAATATGTCTTTTAATGTCTGCATGTTATCTTGTGCTATATAACTTAATAGGTATATTACAAAAGTATAGCAGTAGCCCTAACTTGATGTGACTTATGAATTCTATAACCATCTTGATAAAAATATGTAGATAATCCTAAAATAGCTGAACTAACCAGAATACACAGCTTATTACACTGATGGATTAGTGGGATGAATGGATGGAAGATCTGATATGGCGATTGTTCCGTCTATTACTGCACGGAATGTTATTTTGGACCAAGAAAAAAAATTAACAAAGCCCAACCATAAATTTACCTTAAAACTAGTACCTAGATGCCCCCCACCTGAACAAATTAACTTTCTGGATAGTACTTCTAGGCTTAAATGAGTCGAGGACAATAGAGTTTAAAAGAAGCATACCATAAAATTTTGGTTTTTATTGTTCCAATAATATGAAAAGCGGAGGAAATATTGGATTTTTTGATAACTGAACATTTTTATTAATGAAGAATTATTTTCAACTTAAAACTTTGATTTTCCTTTACCACCTAGGGTTCCTATTTATCAACTAGATTGGCAGTGGTAGATTGATATGTCTTTTAATGTCTGCATGTTATCTTGTACTATATAACTTACTAGGTATGGTACAAGAGTATAGCAAGGGGTCCTAATTCTATTGGACTTATAAACTCTATAACCATCTTGATGAAAATATGGAGGTAAACCTAAAAATGCTGAACAACTATCCAGAGTACACAGTTTATAACATTGATGGGTTAGTGGGATGAATAGATGGGAGATTTGATATGGCAATTGCTCTGTCCATTTCTGCCAGGATTGTTATTTTAGACCAAGAAAAAAATTTAGCAACCATTAACTTATCTTAAAACTAGTAGATGCCTACCACCTGAACTGATCAGCTTCCTAGGTAGTACTTATAGGCTCAAAAGATTCGAGGACTTTTGGGTTACAAAATATTCATTGAATTTGAAAAACCAGAGTATTTTTTTTTTCCGATAACCTAAATCTGCATCTGACATTAATTAAATATTTTATCAATAAATCCTATTTTAAAAATGTTAAATAAAAATCAATCTTAAATTTGCAGTCATTGCTTAGATATTAAAGATGTGTATTGTAGTAATTCTCATATTTTCTTCCAATGATTTCATATCTTAAGTTTTCATGAAATGAAGAAGAAAAGAATATTTTTCTCTTTCTTTTAAATAATCACAAGGTAGATCTTCAAGTTGAGTAAAATAATTTTTATCTTTGGTATAAAATTTAAAAAATCAGCTTTATAGTTTATCTTTTCCAATTAAACTTAATGTCTTTATAAAATTACAGTTATGCAGATTACTGCATCATAAATTTATTTCACTGATTTATAGATATTATTGGCACATTATCACTACAAGAAAAACAATGCGTCATTATATTTAATGCATATTTTCCTAAGTGTTAGATAATATTGAAAAACGGGAAAGAAAGAATTAAATAATAATTTTTACAATTCCTGAGAAATTTGATGACAGAATGAAACAAAGTGGGTAATAAATATGTATAAAAAAAAGATGATTTTATACACCGTTCTATATGCCAGTGGATTTAGGTTCAAAGCTTGTAATCACTGGAAACTTTTGCTAAATTTTTTCCAGTAAAATAGCTTTTCTTCTTTGGTTTCATACCTCAAAAAGCTATGAAAAACTTTTACAATTACAGAACAATATTGTTTTCTTATTTTGTAAAGTTAAGAAGATATTATCTAAAGAAAAAAAACGGATATAGATTTGCCGAACTTTTGATAGAAAACTTATGATATTAGTGGTTATTATGCTTTTGGATTATAACCACCACAAAGAATAAATAACAGGAGTACTAACTAGATGGGTAATTTGTTGGTTTTCATATCTCCAAGAATTCAGTTATGGCTTAGTTATTTTCGGCCACTTAGGGGCTGAGGGGTGGTGCTATAATAATAAATTATCGCTCATGGAAGTTAGGGTTTCAATATTGATGTTAAAACATCGAGAGTTTTAAACGATATATCGATGTTTGAAAAAATCGATGTATCATTTGCATCCCTAACTGTACTGTGCCCTCATTTCGTGGACAACTATAGCGTTCATTCTATATAAATTTTAAGTGATTAATTTAATTTCAAACCTAAGATAATGAGTAGATTTTGAATAAAAATGATAAACTTAAAAATTTGATGGAAATTCGGCGACCCCATCAGAGTCGCACCCCCTAGTTTCCCATTTTCAGAAACTTCGCATCAATTTTCAATGATAAATTCATTGCAAATTCTATAGCAAAAGTTATGTGTTTTAATATTTTATAATATTATTGCCTTTGGAAATAATTATTACCTTGATTTCATTGATAAATTAGCCCTGTTGACACCTGCCTTATAGGATGGACTAACATTGGCTTACAATACCTCGGCTTGTACTACATTTTTAATGAAGAACCAAAATATGAATCATTAACATAAAAAATAAATTAAATTTTTTTCAAAGGTCCAGACAATCGCACATAGGAATCAAACTAAAGTGTTCCTATTGTGACACATAAAGTTATAGCTAATATGATTAAGTTAATTAAAAAATAATTACCACAAAAATAGCTTCAAAACTTGTTCTACCAACATCCAAAACGTAAATTGATTTTTAATCATAATGATCTACTTAGACCTGGTAAAAATACACGACAATTTATCGTCATGATGCGAAGACGAAAAAAAATAGAGCCCCAAAGATTATTTTTCGGCCGACCGATCTATATAAAATTAATCGCATTATAATTGAATAATTTAAGTTCACAGACTTCAATGCTCGATTGGGTGGTCAAAACTTTTTTCGAAGATCCAAAAAAAAACATCTCATGTTCAATAAACCATAAAATTCGTATTAATATCAACTTATTAAAAATTAAATTAGAGTTTAATCTTTTCCCCATCTAAATTATTCTCGCTAGGACTTCAAAACGATGAACGATAAAAACCAGCGATAATATAATATAGTCATTAAATCAGATACGCCGAATCTCAATCGAAAAAATTACCAAATATTCAAGCCGATCAAATTTATAAGTTTTGGTCGTTAGCCAGCGAATTTAGAACAAATTAATGTGTATTTTTCGAAAAGAATAATAATGCTAAAATGTCCTCGTAGACATGACATGTGAATATTACTTAATAGCCTGTTTGGGTTTAGTTGTAGAAGAGCGGCTTGGAATGCCTAAGGGGAATATAAAACCGCTATTCAGCCGTGATTCAGATACTTAAAATCTATATATGTCCTACTTATTGTAGGTGGAAAATTTTATATAAAATCCAAGTGTAATTTTCGAATCGAGTGTATTTATTTATCTAATCAGCATTTCGTAAGTAACCAAAACACACGAATTTTATAGCGTCATATAAAAATATTTTCTTTCAAATTTAATATCTTTGGTTTTAATATCGTTTTGGGCGTTTATCACGTTTTAAATTGAACAATTGTTATTGAATTTTAGCTGCAGCGATAGCTGAAACAGTAATGTTTCAGAAGATAGAAATTTACATAATAAAAACGTAACAATCATTATATTTTTTATTTAATCACTAAATATAATTTTAAGTATTAAACGGTATACTACAATAACATGCGATGAAACGTTGATTCAAGTTCATGACTAAGTATTATTTTTACTTCCCTATAAAATTTTAAAATGTAAATACGAGAAGGCTTTCCCTCCTGCCCTAGCTATTGCCAAATAAAATTATGGATATGGCTTTTTATACATACTGCATGTGTATATATATATATATATATTGTCTATTTATACAAATCTATATATGCTTGCATATGGCAATAATCCACTTCTAAAGAAAACTTTTACAATTAACCACAATAAACCAAATTAAACGATTTGTGTTTATAATTAGGAATAAAAATCTTTAAAAACTAAGCATCAAAGTTGCCAACAATATATTTTTGTAAAAAGGAAATTATAAACTTTAATGATGTAAAAAATAATGACAAATTAGTCAAAAATAAACAAAAGTTTAATAAAATGATGGATAGAGATTTAGATATTAGAAAGAATACTAGAAGGATAGTCAGAAGCTCTTGCAGAGACGGGAAAATAGTTATTCCATTAATAATTAACAATAACAAAGACTTTAGAATCATTTTTTAACAGTAAATTCATATACAATAAACATACCGACATACAGTATGTACAAATAGCCAGTAGTATTCACATACTGTATGTATAGATCACCACATTATAAAATTACCTTGGTCCAATTTACAAGATTTAATTTATGATAAATTATATATCTGAGGAACTTCTTTTTTTTTTTAAATTACTATGTACCGTAGCTTTATAACTACTAAAGTTTTTGGCGACTCTAGGGTTAATAAAATTCGTAATCAAGAAATATCGAAAATTTTCTCGATATGAAGATCGAACCCAATACTTGCTAGTTCTGAAGTGACCACCTTGACCACTCGGCCATCAATAGGCTTATTTTATTTTAATATGTCTAATTTTTGTTACATTGAAACCTGACACTTTCATATTAAGGGTCATCGATTAAATCCATGTGGTAAATTTAATTTTTCGACCACTCTTTCGTTATTACGATAAAATATAATTCCTGGTCTAAAAATTATACCCTCTAAAATTTCCTGAGAAACCCTGATTTTTTTTTGCTGCAACAATGCAAAATAATCAAGGTTAATAGGGTTGCAATATATCTTTTAATCCTTCATTTTTATAGTAAGAAATTGACGAATATTTGGCATTTTTATATACGACGGTGCACCCTGACTTTCTTCTATACCACAAAAAATTAATTACTTCCCTGTAATATTCCATTTTCCATGGTCAAGTAATTCCCAGCCCAAATATCATTGAATATGTATGGAAATTCTTTAAACTTTAATTTACCTTTCTTTGAACATTCCCCTGAATATATTTAAAAAAAAATCTGAATATTGGGAAAATAACCCCAAAATAAAAATAGAGAATAATCAATATACTGGCAATATGTTACCTAGGTGAAAAACGGTTTTGAAAATAAGGGTGAATAGGTGACAATTTGGAAAATACCAAAGGTCATCCCTGGTTGTAATTTTATAACTAGAGGCTGTAACTAGGGAATACATACCGGCATACCAAATACCGATGTTTTGAGCCATTTGTACAATTTTATAATACCGGTATTCATAAGTTTGTATACTGTTTTTTCGGTATGAACTAGAAATTTTTTAAATTATTTCCACTACTGTTTTCAAGAAAATAAAACTAACCAATTTGAATTTAGCCAATTTTATAGTAACTTTTCTTTAAATTTTTTACCCCCAAACCTATTCACATTCAAAAGAATTTGGCAGAATTATCGAAGACGATCACACTTGTGTTATTAGTGAAAAGGAATTGTTTCTTTGAGAAAAGTTATAGTTATCAATAATTAAAAAATGTCTACCAACCAAAATACTATACAAAAATCAGTTATATCAAAAATCACTTAATGAATATTCGATTTATTAGAAGATTAAAATTTTATTAAGAATTAGTATTGTTTGTTGTAAGATTGTGGAGTATTTGCCGATGGTTTCAGAACCAAAAAGCTATGCTATTAGGTGGAATTATTTTTTAAGAAAAGGATGAAAATTGAGGCTGCCTATTTCAAATTTAGGTATATTAATCTACCAATAACATAAATATCGCCCAATAATTAACCATTTAATGTATTTATTCACGATTTTGATGCCTTTTCAGGAGCATTATTGAGATAAAATCGACATTTCTGGGAAAAAAAATTCTCCAACTTGAAGAGAGATAAGTTTTCTTGTTATAACTATTTCTATGCCTAATATTCGTATACATTTTACGAAAATAAGTCGTTCTTTTTGATGACCATTCTTTTGAGAAAGGCAAAGAAAGGAGGACTCGAAGATACTGAATAATTCTAGGTCTTCAAATTTTGGCATTCAAAATCATTTTCCATCTAGTATGGCAGGATAAGAACTAATGTAGACTAAAATAAAAAATCCTCATTTCTAAATCCTTTCTAGAACAAAAGATAGGCCAACTGATAAAAATCCAAAACTTTACGAACTTAGAACAATGAAATAAATTGCATTCCTTGAATGAACTTGAATAATTTTGCTAATTTTTTCTATTGAAATTAATTATTTTGTAGGTTGATTTTCTAATTAAGATTGTATTAGTTTCGAGAGCTTAATATTTAAGTAGGTAACAAAACGTTTGAGATTCTGAATACCACTTACTTTAGTTAATCTAAAATAATAATAGATACCTAATAAACGTATGTGCTCGAAGGTTACGTTTCAAAATCAAAAAACAACTGTGTAATGTTTGGAACAATTCAATTGAAATATTGGCAACATCTTTAATTAGATCTTCCCAATAATCTGATAAAAAACGATCTTTAATTTATTCCTCAACATTGATTAGTAAATGAGACAGTAGAATTTCATTTGATTCAACCACACAAAAAGTAATTAACAAAGAAAATAATTTGCGTCATATGTGTACAAGTAATTATAAAAAATGTTAAAAATTTATTTTGGTTGTCTTTAAAAATCAATGGACTAAATTCACACTTTATTGTACTAGATCCATGCATGGTTTTCGTCAATATCAAAGAATAGAGTTGTGGCCAATAAATGTAAAAAATTATAAATTGCAGTTCACATATTGTAAAAAAAAAAAATTAATCAAAAACTGATCAATTAGTTTACTATAATACCGAATCAAAAGAATAGAATTTTCTGGGGTAAAACGTGTTCATATACAAAAGAAATTTTTCAAAGTTACAATCAACACAATTTCCATTGTATTACCAACAAATAAATTAAAAAATATATTAGACTGTATTATGTTTCAATTAGTTTTAACAGCTGTTTCATTTTATTAATATTTGCTAATTTAATATTGATATAATTTTTTTCTCGGCAGTGGAATGCCGAATATAGTAATTTAGTTAGCTGAAGGTTAAAAAATCAATGAGAAGTTTTTGTGTGAGGAAGTATTATTTGTACGTTGTAAAATTATAATTTGTTTTTTTTTTTGTCTCGAAACAATTTAAATTGAATTTTTCTACTTTTTTATTCCGTTTGATAACGGAAAAGGATGTCATCAGTGTCGTTGTTTGTGGAACATGACGCGTTGGATGACCGGAAGTCCGAAAAGACGAGTGGGTTTTTGCATGAATTTATAGTTTTTGTTTGAAATCTTCAAAGAATAATTTCGGATTTTTATTTTAATTTTTGATCTAAACACTGTTTGCTGGTCTTTATTTAAATATCAATAAATTTTCAATTTGAAGTATAGCTACACTGTTAAATTAATGATGAAAAATCATTAAGTAACATGCAGTTAGTAATTTAAGTTGATGGTTACATGAGCATTCTTGTTAGAAAGAAAACACCAACATAATAGAGAACACTTATTATTTCAGTGTCTAATTCCCTTAATTTGTTCTTGATTAATTTCATTTTTTTTAAAAAAATTTTTGGTAACAAAGTTTTTAATCGTAAAATCATAACTAAAACCAACAATTCTTCTACAAATCGGTACTAATTTGTAATTGAAAAATCACAGAACTTGTTCCAAAAGTATGTGAGAATTTAAACTAAATATAATAGCCAGTAGTGCAGCATTTTAATGTAGTACCTACTTATAGTCTAAGATCCCGCTGCAAGAGTGCTACGTTTATCGAATATACACTAAAAAGCAAATTATCATATCTATACTAATATATAAAATTCTTACGTCTGTCTGTACATTTCGATTTTGAACCCAATTTTAGGGTAAATATTTGTTTTAAGAGGCTCTTATTCCAAATTTAACATTTTATAATTTTTGTCTGTCTGTCTGTTTGTGTGTCCCGATTTAACTAAAGAACGGAACAACCGAATTTAATAAAATTTGGTATTAAGATACAACATTATTTCCCACACATGTTAGGCTACTTATCATTCCAAAACAATAATAAGAGAAGGTATTTCCTAGGGATGAAAACAAAAATTTTTACACTAGACAGGTGAGTTATATATCATTAGAAAGGTAATTTAAAGTTAAAAAATAATCTGTAAAAATATTTTTAGTTGAACTTATAAAAAGCACAGTAAATTCAATTTAAATTTTAAAAAATTGCCTCTTTGAAATATAAACCTTTATATGTATATATAAAACAAATAGTTGATGTTAATAGCGTAATGGCTTACGTGTCTAACATTCTGATGCTCCTAATTATAAAGACGTGGGTTTGAATCTTACAGTAAACTTTTTTTTTATTTATTTTTTTTACAAAATTGTTGTAACTAGACCCTTAGAGTTGCTCAATAAGGAAATATTAACGAAAAAAGTAAAAGTATTAGTAGTAATAATAATAATAATAGTAATAAAAGTTAAAGTAAATCCTTTTTTAAAAATATGCATACATAAAATCCTATATTTATATATCCCCTCCGACTGATGAAATTTTAATATTCGATGTATTCCTTTTAAGAAGTAGACATCTGATAAGATTTTTTTTTTGAAAATTCCTACCCTAAAAGAGTAAAAGGGGTGCCTAAGTTTGTATGGGAAAATGTAGTTAACCAACAATCGAAATTTTGAATTTAATAAGTGTAATTAATAAATAAACAATTAATTAATAATTTAAGTTTCTATTTTTGTTATCATTTTAACTACAGCATTTTAAATAACGTAAGTTCACTTAATTAGTATGAAAGTTTTGGTAGTTGGTACTTATACCAAATACCAGAGGCAGTTTTTAATTTTTGTTTGTTTTTCAACAATCAAACTTTTTTAAAATCGAATTTTTATGAACCAATGGTTGTGACCTGGAGCAATTATTTAACATTAAGGGAACAATTTTTTGTCATATATTTCATTATCAATCAAAAAATAAAATCTTCCAAACCAACTTTTCTTCGGTATTTAGAAAAATTTGACAATCAATTATTGTTATTGAAAATTAAGTAAAATTTTCGAATTTCCTTCCACGCTTTCTATCTATTTCCAACAATTTTGTATGTACAACGTCAAAATGTGCGAAATTGAAAAATAATAATTTTCATATACCACTTCAAATAGCAAATTTAAAAAGAAAATATAATCTACACCTACGTTACGCAGACGAAGCGCGGGGATCAGTTAGTAAGATTATAAAGGGGGCAATATGGTTGGGCCAAGTTGCGAATTAAAAGGTACCTGCTAATATATTAGTTTAATTATTAATGATTAAATTTTGGGAAAAAAAATTCATTAACTGATTATTAAAATAAACTAAACTGTATACTACAGATAACTCATAAAGCCATAGTTATTTTTGCGCATTTAGCCGAAATCTTGCCACAGCCGGGTATTAATAGGAAATATTTTGTAACATTTTTACGTTCACAACATATATTTATAAGTTGTATTATATGAGTTATTTATTTTGAAAGTGGCTTAAGTCCAAGGTAATAGTTATTTTTTATGAAGGGGAATATTCTTATGTAGAGTAATTTTGCATTTTCATGTTGCAGAATAAGGTTTTCTTTATTGACAATTCTTGGAAACTTTTGGATACTTTTTTGGTTGATAAAGATTGATTAGGAATATTTGATAGCTCTTCAATTGTCTCACATGGATTTGGTGCCATTTTCTCCCTTAACATCTAATTGCTGAAAGCTTTAATCATTCTTCGGTGGTACTAGTTGGAAAACTGAAAATTATCGAATTTATATTTAAAAAAACACCCTCGTACAAACATGTAATGCATTATGTATTAATTGCATCTAATGCAATAAACATTGGAAATGGTTTTAAGTAACTACTTTGCCTTGTTACCCTGTGAACAGCAAAGAGCATGAATTACTGAATTTATATTCCCTTGGGTTTTTGGTCTTACTATATTTTGTAACTTTTTTAAGTCAATAAGTTACTCTAATCATAAAATATCTTTAGTACCACTTTGAAATAACTTACAAGCAGATAAATGGTAATTGAATGACTAATAGGTTTAAAAACGAAATTACTTTCCGGAACACCTAATATATGAAAATTGTATATAAGTTGGACACCCAATAAAACTTTTGAAACGGATTGATCAGCAAAGTAAGGATTCAATGCCAAAAATTGCATGTATTACTACTTATGAAATCAAAATGAATCAAAAATTATTTTTGTTTAAGTAAAAGAATTAGTGTTGAAACTCAAAAGAAAAGTGCCTAGGTTCAATGTAACATTGCAGTTATACTTAAGTCTTAAAAATTATAAACCCACAAACAGTTTATAGTTCCATTTAATAAGTTTAAAATATTTAAAAGTTTATCAACGGAAAAGACACCTAATCCAATATCATTCACATTTTTAAATTCTTGCACGCCTCCGATATACTGTTAGTTACCTCCGGTGTTTAAGTTACTCTAAATATGTAAATACTTCCATAATTACGATAAACATGACATGAATAAGTTCGCACGGCCATGCTGGTTATTGTGTCACTAAAACGCTTATATATTTTATACGTCCAACTCCACAATTTCGACCTTATTTGCAAATAATCACAATTCATCAAACATAATAAAATCAATTTACTTAAAATTCAAACTAAACACGCGACAATTTTTGCTAATTTTTCATATTAGCACAAAGCGTATCTTATAATATAACACTGCCACATATTTAAATTTAAAAGCAATTAAAATTGTTAACAAGTGCAATTTGTTTTTGGGAAACTTTTGTAATTTTCCAAAAGAAAATTTTGAAATTTGTAATAATAGAAGCAATTACTGCAGGACTGCACCATTGAAGAATTTTTTAATCACTTTCTTTATTAATATTATGTACAGTTAATTAATGATATTTAATTAATATGTGTCTTAAATAAGTTTAACAATCATCTCTTACCAAATTTAGTGAGCTGCATGTACTGAGTATGGCATGAGATTGAGAAATTGTTTTAATTTTTTATCACTATTGTTTCCAAAAAACTTGAAAATCTGATGCAACAATTGAAAGGCCTCAATGTAAATCAATGAAGTTTGGAAATTTGAAGAATAATTTTCATAAATTACTTAATCTATCTTAATTACTAATTAAAAATCTGTACATTATAACACATCCGAAATCTTTGTTTTTTTTGTTTGCAATAAGCAATCGGTAGTATAATGTTTACCAGCTATTTCATTGGACACTTCATGAGGTGCATAAGCGCATTTTGATGAAGTTTTGATTAGATTATAAGGGATTAAATTGTCAAAATATGTTTAAGATCAAACCCATAATCTTAAAGGCTTAAATTCTTTTGTAGACAATTTTACATTCTATCTCTGATATTTAAAAAATCTCTACACTTTTCTTCTAGTACCTTACATAGGCAGAAGTTGTTTACCACGTAAAAAAACAAATTACCATTTGTGTATACAATATATAAAATATATTGCAGTCCAATTTATTAACATAAATTTGAGCAGAAGGTCAAACAAAAATATTCGTGACGTATTGCCCAGATATGTATTTCGATTGCCAAGCAATTTTCATCAGTGGTCATCAAGTAGTTTGGATCACTCCGTAACTGCTTTGTGATGACTACAAACTACTTGATGACCACTGATGAAGATTGCTTGGCAATCGAAATACGTATCTGGGTAATACGTCACGAATATTTTTGTTTGAACTTCTGTTCAAATTTATGTTAATAAATTGGACTGCAATATATTTTATATATTGTATACACAATATAACTGTTCAAAGTCAGCGAAAAAATCTTATTTGATTAAATTAGCATTTATTTCACATGATCTTCTGAATTTGTACCATCGGATTTTTATTTATATCATTCGCTACTTCTTTTTAGTCGTTAAAAAATCAAATGTGATATAATGATATTTCACGTAGAAATTAATTTTCAATAGCCTGCCTTGATAGGTATATCTGAACAAAAGATATTATATGGTTAGTGATATTGACGATGATATCCATTATTGATTTACAATAAAAATTTGGTCAATATTTTGGGTTTTGATTTTATGTTAAAAAAACGGCATTACTTTTCAGACCCTTTAGATACATAATACTCAAAATGTTTGTATAGAGAATTATATCACTAATTGTAGAATTTAAGTAATGAGAGACTTAATTAATGCAGCTATACCATATTAAGGACGAACAAAAACTATAAATCCGATCTTTATAGGCAAAATTTACAGGGATCATCATAGAAAATGTTTACTAAAATGGAAATTGCTCAGCAATTTAAGTGAAAATAAAGAATTCATTTGCACCTTTATTGATTTTTACAAAAAATTCAGATTTGCATATATTATTAGTTTAAAAGTATGTCAGAGATATTTTCAATTTTATTTTAATAGGAAAATGCTTGTTACTCTTTCTTTCTACCAAGAAAATGGTATTTTTATTTGAAGTAAATAGTAATTACAAATATAGAAAATCCAATAGAGAGTATAGAAATTCTTTTAATGATAAATCAGTGAATGGTTTGAAAAATATTATCAAGTGTCAAATTGAACTTAAGTTATTTCAGTTGGTGGTTGAAAATTTTTTGTGATAGTAATATAATGGTTGTGTGGTGCTGGATTTACCTTAGTCTAGATTTATAAACAAATATAATGTAAAAATTCATACTTTTATTAAAAATTACTAAAAAAATATAATACTGAAACATTTTTAAAAGCTTTTGAATGAGAGAGTAGAAAAAAATTATGTGCTTGAGCTTAAAAAGCCCATTGCTTAAATTTGGTACTATACTCCACTCTACGGAAAATTAAAGACCCAGATTTCTATTAAATCCATTCGAGGTAGGATATTATAGTGTTTTTTTGAATCTATAAAATCGAGAATAACATTGAAAGGTGCTTTTCTTCAAAACCCATTTAATCTTCAGTATTTATAAGACGTGCAATTTACAACATTAAACTTTGTTTTAGATAAAAACCCGTTTGATAAAGTATGAAATAATGCACAAACCTTTATAAATTTGTCAGAATTATAATTATTTAGATCTTTGTTGATAAACATGTAGAATCTTAAAGCAAATATATCAAGTAATTAAAATGTTTTTGTCATTTTTCTTCAAGAAAAGTACTGCTATGTTTATAATGACTTTAAGTTGGTTGCAGTTTTTCATGCTATTGCAACATGCTTTAACTAAACGTAATGTTAATTTTCCTAAATTATAAATGAAATATTATTAAGTTTTAGTTGGACAAAGTTTTTCAATATACGGGAAAAAACTTAAATTATTATGAATTTTAACAAGGATATTATCACTAAATTGTTACCACTAGATAAATTATAACCATTGTTTGATATTAATGCTACTCATAAATCATTTTCTTCGATCTTAGAATTAATATAGGGGAATTGAATGGAAATATTTGGCATTTATTTTTGTAAATATAAAATGAAACATTTATTTAACTAAAAATTGATCGATGCATCAAATCTTCACTATTCACTTTATATTTTTCAACCGATGACGTATTAGACATCCCATGAAACCGACTAATTTCGACCTAATTCGTTAACTTTCAACTTTTCCATTTGATTTTTCCAAGGATCAATCAATTAAATTGATAATATTTTTACAGTTTCGTTAAATATGATTCTGTTAAAAATAACCAACTAACTAGCAGAAAAAAAATCATCCCATACATCCTTTTTCGGCCCTAGAAAATAGTCTTTTTTGGAACTTTGAAGTCTAATTTCAGCTGTCCTTTAAACAGTATCCTTTAAAATTTTCCACAAATCTACTTACGTATGAATATTGTTTAATAATCCGAAGAGAAAATCATTCCTTAAAAGGAAACATCACTCTTTGAAAACGACCAATTTGAGGATAACATTTCAGGATGCATTTTGAGATCGTTAATTTTCCATTTATTTTTCCAAGGATCAATCAACTGTATAGAAAATATTTTTACGCAGTTTCGTTAAATATGATTTAGTTAATAATAACCAACCAATCAACGGTATTACCGTATAGATACGGTGATATCATCAATATCGTATCTATCGGTAATACCGTCAATATCGGATTGATACTGTACTACCGTCAATACCGTATAGATACGGTTAAGTTGGAAAAATTATTAAGACTTATATATAGATTACTAGCTTAGCCATACCCACCTTCGCTCGGGAACATTTCGTTATTTTCGATTTTCAAATTTAAAAAAATATATTCATTCATAAATTTTAAACCAACCAGGAGAAATGAATCTTGTACCGGGACGTATGGCAACCCCAAGGTTTATAAAATACACAGGTGGCCTCATGGTGGCTACGTGACGTATCCAGAAGAAATTCGTACATATCTTCAGACTGATTCAATTTCAAAACTCTTCGTATGACGTCATTATTTTTTTTCTAATGGAGCAACCTGTGTAATTTACAGACCTTGTGGCAACCCTACCATTGTCGCAATTCGAATATTACATATAGCCATTAGGATACCTATTGTGAGTGCATAAATTTGTTTTTAAGTTGTTTTAAATACCGGAAATGATAACATAAAATATTTTATTTTTTAATTAAAATTTGTAACAAAAATTGCTCCCTAATTACTCCAGCAGAAGGCATAACTGTTCTAGGTCTACAATCATTAGTTCAAAAAACTTGATTGATGAAAAATAAATTTGGGTTTTTGATTTTTTATCAAACACATACATAAAGACTAAGAATCGCTTTTTTGGTATTAATACCGAAAATAATTTCGTTTTTATCGGCACGTTGATTAGAAAATATGAAACTTCGATTGTTAAACCACATGATATCCCATACAAACTTTGTCACCCTTTTTTACTAATTGAGGGGAGGAATTTTCAAAAATCCTTCCTTATCAGATAATAATCGTATAAGGAATACACGTCTCAAATTTCATCAGCAGTTGGAACAAACAATTATAATTTATAACGTCAACAATAAAACTTTTATACTTTTACTATTAGCGGTATTATTATAATTATTTTCGGTAATTTTTTGCAGCAAAAAAAGAATACAATGAGACACGAACCCATGCTCTTTTATATACAAAGCAAAGACAAGAACTATTGTACTAATAATGACTCCAATTATGCTACCGTTTGTTAGGGTATAAAAATATTTGTATTCCAAAAAAACATCACTTATATGGTCCAATTGCGAATCTAAACCATCCAGGATTCCTCTCAAATTCATACAGAAAATTTCAGCAGAATAGGTTCAGCGGTTTAGGAGGAGTTCTGCCTTGTACACACGTACAGAAGAATTATAAATATAAAGATTAATTAATAAGCCAACAATAACTTAATCAAAATAAGATTTTTTCGCTGACTTTGAACAGTTATATTGTGTACACAATATATAAAATATATTGCAGTCCAATTTATGTAGTATAATTTAATATAATAATATATAAAAATCGTACCACCAACATAAATTTGAACAGAAGTTCAAACAAAAATATTCGTGACGTATTTCCCAGATACGTATTTCGATTGCCAAGCAATCTTCATCAGTGGTCATCAAGTAGTTTGGATCACTCCGTAACTGCTTTGTGATGATTCACAAATGAATCAATTCATTCAAGATGAATCATCACAAAGCAGCTACGGAGTGATCCAAACTACTTGATGACCACTGATGAAGATTGCTTGGCAATCGAAATACGTATCTGGGAAATACGTCACGAATATTTTTGTTTGAACTTCTGTTCAAATTTATGTTGGTGGTACGATTTTTATATATTATTATATTAAATTATACTACATAAATTGGACTGCAATATATTTTATATATTGTATACACACAACAATAACTTTCTTATTCATTTGTACTATTAGCTTTATTATTATTACAGTTTTCGTTTGTAGCAAAAAAAAGAATACAATGGGACTCGAACCCATGCTCTTTCATATATATAGCAACGACGTTATCCATTGCGCTAATATTAATTTCTGTGGAACTTATGTTTGGGAGGGTTTAAAAACATTTATATTTCAAATAGATACTATGTTGTTGATCAACAAATTTTACCACGGCTTTTCACCCTTTTCACTTATATGATCCAATTGTAAATCTAAACCATCCAGGATCCCACTCAAATACACATAGAAAATTTCAGCAAAATTGGTCCAGCGGTTTAGGAGGAGTTCTGTCCTGTACACACGTATAGAAGAATTTTATATATGAAGATAATCAATCATGATTAAATGATTAAATTTATTATTTGGATTAATTATAGGTATGTTTTATTAATAACAATTTTTTGCGTGGGGTTTAGCTAAGCACATCATTATTTACGAAGTGATACCTAATCCTGTAAACTTTTTTTGTTCTTTCTATCGAATTATTCTGATAGAAATGTTATATTAAAAATAAAAGTTGGTTATTAGGATATTGTGGGTGAATTTTGTCTACCTCAATTATATTCTAAATATTTATATTTTGTTGCATTTAATTCTTAAGTAAATACCGAAATATTTTTGTTCTTTTTATGTCTTTTGTATGTAAATTTTCCAGAAATTTTAAATGCACCCTCTGGAAAAAAAAATTCCTTGAACAAAACCACTTCCTAGAAAAAGAGGGTGGCACACAACCGCATAATGTTTTCCTTTTCCGACTTCCTACATTCGAAAAATTTACCAAGTACCCGAGTGTTTTATTTAATTACTGGAAGTCATTAGCTGTGAAAGAGTTAGAGCACCTCGACGCACTGATAACGCTCTCTTTATCTTCGACCACATTCGATCGATTTTCCCAAGTTTTTATGAATCAAACGTATACAATGTGAAAGTCGAAGACTCAAAACTTGGTGGACGATGGAAAAGTGAGATGGTGGCGCAAAATTTCAGTGCAATTGGTGTGTGGGGTCTTTGTTGGCCATGGTTGGGCTACTTCTTGAATCCCACTCGAAGACAGGTCTTTGATATCGTAGTTCGGTCTAGAGGAGGTCTTTGAATCTTATCCGCGAAGAGAGTTGACTTCAGTCAACTGTTAAGACCGGAGCTGCAGACGGTGTACTAACTTGCGTACTTCTTGTAAAAAGTGTGGTTTCATCGACAATAACAACCGATAACCGGTTAATTGCGATACTAACAATTCCAACCTGCTACTCAATTGTTGCTGGCGAACGCGACATTTCCCATACTATTCCGGGTTGATGTCCGGAGGATTTTCGGAAGTGCATTGATATTCATTGAAAATAAAAAAAACGGTGCAAAAAATGCAGTGACTGCATGAATTGTGCAATAAGGGTGTTGGAATTTTATCAATTACATTATCAGTGATTTGAAAAAGTGTGATATTGAATTTATTCTTGTGCTTGTTCCTTACTATTTATGCAGTGTATATTTAACTTATCTGATCAATGAGGACGATGCCAAGGAGAATGGGGCCTTGTATTGCAATAGTACTAATTTTTGCAATTTTTAGTGGAAATATCGCTCGCGTTAATAGCTCAGAAGGTAAGTCATACCCACTGACTCGAATAATTCCATATTTTTTTTCCCAAAAAAACGGTTAATCCTCCAAAAAATTTTCCTCTCCAAACCCAAAAATCACCGTAATGAGATGATCAACGCTATTTTTCTTACTGTTCTTAATTGTGCCAACACATGCACGTTTTCGGAGGTAACCGTTAATAATTTAAATAAGATTATGTTATTAAACATAAAATATAAAAGAATTTATTTTTATACCAAAAAAAAAACTCGATTTATTACGAAATTAAAAATGTGGGCTTTTAACAAAATTGCTTATCATATGTTTGAAATTGACTAATATTGTTAAGAGGAGTACAATGTAATTCGTATGGTAGTAGTGAAGTTGCAAGTTTGTGAGGCCATTTAAGACGAATTCAGGTCAATCATTTAAATACCGCTAAGAGCCTCGGCAGGTTTTACAATACATTCTTTTAATATTCATATAGATAAAATTGATTTGAAATCGATAAAAATATACAAGATTGAAAATATAAAAATGGTATATGTGAAATGATTATTGCAATTGCAAAAAAAACCTTGGGAAAATGTCATCTTCAAGTAATTCTACCGAAAGCCTTGAATACCAAAAAAAAATTGCAAATTTATTTTTTTTTTAATAAAAAAAGCTTGAAACTTTCAATAAAAGCTTTATATAGGTCAAAAACTTCAATTGGAACTAAACAAATTTTTTATTTTATTTTTTCACCCCTAATTGTAATTTATTGTCTTTATAACTGCTAAGGTCTTCAAGTAATTCTACCAAAAGCCTTGAGTTCCAAAAAAAATTGCAAATATAATTATTATTTTTTAATAAAAAATGCTTGAAACTTTCAATAAAAGCTTTATAAATGTCAAAAACTTCAATTGGAACTAAACAAATTTTTTATTTTATTTTTTCACCCCTAATTGTAATTTATTGTCTTTATAACTGCTAAAGTCTTTAGCGACTCTAGGGTTAAAAAATTCATAATCCAGAAATATTAAAAATTTGCTCGGTACGAGGACCGAACCCAATACCTATCATTTATGGAGGGATAACCTTAACAACTCGGTCACCAGTACGTTTAGTTCAAAATAAAAAAAAATTAAATTTTATATCTAAATTTTAAAGGATGAACAGGATCAAATTTATGATATCTTTGCTGTTTCTAAAAAAATTAAAGATATTTTTTTTAAAAGCTTATAATTTAGTTTCAAACTTAGCCATTCATATTGAAAAATTGTTGCTTTGCATATTTATATTGATACAATATGAATCTGTATGATTTTTCCCCAATAATATTTTCACATGAAACTTGATAAAAAAATCTTTAAATTTTAAATTTTTCCAATGACGATTACAAAATATTCACGAGAAAAACTCGGAAAAACTAGGAAAAGTCAATCAATTTTCAATCATTTGGCACCATTTCTTAAAATTATCGGAAATGGCTAAAACTAGAAATTTTTTTATTGTCTGAATCTTCTGGACCTCATGTAGGATTGCTACTTCATTTCCTATCAAATTTTAATGAAATTTCTAGAAAAATAATCTTATTTATTGTTTTTTTTTTTTAAATGATCTTTTTGAATTAATTTGTTAATCTTATCTTTAAGGTAAGAAAGGATCAAACTAATCACTAATTCACAGCAAAAAAAAAAGATAAATTCTAATAAATATATTTTACATGAAAAATTTCTATAGTTTTGAGATCATTTAAAATCAAATTTTCTGAAAATTCATCTATAAAGGAATTTGTAATCCTGCATGACGGTTAGCATATTTAAAGCCTAAACATTTTTGTTTCCTATTACCATAATTTGGGCCTATTTTCGGGGTGAAATTTAAAAAAATCAAAAATTACCAAAGTAAAATATTCTTCTAATAAGTAATAACATAAAAAAGCATGGAAAAGCTAAGAAAAGTCAATTAAATTTCAATCATTTGATACTCAATGTTAAAATTATCGGAAAAGGCTAGAATCTGGCAAATTTTTATTGCCTTAGCTTTCTTGACCTTATATAGGATTACTACTGTATTTCTTGACAAATGTTGATATAATTTATTGTTATATTTAAAACAAAAAAAGATCAAGTTAATCCCTAAATCTCAACCAAAAAACTATTAATTCTGGTAAATAGATTTAATATGAAAAGTTCCCAAAACTTTGAGATCATTTGCAACCAAATTTTCAAACAATTCATTTGAAAATGAATAAATAATCCTTTATGACTATTAGCATATTGCAATTATAGACATTCTGGTTATGTACTCCTTTAATACGGACCAGTTTGAAAGGTGAGATTGAAAAAATTTAAATATTACTTCAGTAAAAGCTCTTAATATGAGCCCTTATTTTTGATCAACTAAAAAAATATCTTTAAAAAAGTATATTAAATATGCTTTTTTGAAAAAGTTTAGTCTTGTTTTTTAGTATCAGTACTAAAAATATTTTTCTATTTCCTGAAGTGAGCTTTAGTCTGCATTACAATATTTTGCCATGGTTCCCGGTCTGGTGCTTTCGATTTCCAGTTTCGGACATTAATTTTTCGTAATACTGATAAAATGTAATTTCCTTAAGATCGAAAAGCAAAAAAAAAAAATATACTTATCACACCTTTTCATTAAAATTACATTGAAGTACCCAAATTTCACGGTAATTTAATATTTTCTTACAAAAATTTTTGCAAAATTTATATTTTCCATAGATCATTAACCTTATGTCCGTTTTTAGAGGATAATTTTACAAAAGTTTATTACGGTGTCAGTCTTTGTGTGAAAATTTTTCCAAAATTATTTCGCGAGAAAAATTTCTCTCTGCCATACAATTATATTCAAAAAAAAAAAAACAAATGGATGAACAACAAATAGTAATTCAATTTTAATCGCATATTTCAAGTTTCTGAAGCATTTTCACGTAATTCGAGATGATTTAATTTCGGCTTGATGTATTTTTAATTTAAAAATATTATAAAATTTTCAAATGAAATGAGAAAATTGTAAATTACATGCCGGAATCAAAATAAAAGAGTCAAAACGGTTTCGTCTTCGTATAGAACGTCAACCGTAGTTAATTAAATTACAAAAAAATTTAATGAATTTCTGACCGGATAATTACTTAAAAAATTTCAATTCCATTAGAATGCGACTAATTAAATAAGCCAAGTTGCATTTCTTATGTAATTGCGTTTAAAATATTGATATCACTTTCAGTGATTTCAATGAGCACGCATGATACAAACCCGTGTTATATAGTGCATGATGATATTTTTAACATTTAATTTGAAAAGTTTCGCTTTTTCAAGTTTTCAATTTATTTCCCCAACAAATCTAAAGTAACAAATGAAATTAAGTGATAAAAAAAAAATACATAAACATATGTTGGTTAGTTTCAGTAACATAAAACCATTAATTAGATAACGGAAATATTAGTTCTTTCAATTCTATTTGCAAAGCATATTCTTTAAATCCGATTAATTCTAGGTTTTTGTTTCATTCAATTACACAACCTGGAAAATAAAGAATTTTTTAAAACAAAAACTTAATTGGAAATTAAGAAAACCAAACCAATTCCAATAACACTTTTCAAAATGATAAATTAATTAAAAATAATTACCCCAAAAAAAATATGGAAAAATAAGTTAAAAATTATTGAAAAGTGGCGTTTCTAAATTAGGTTATTCTCGAACTTTATAATTGGAATTTATGAAATTTCGTTAGTCATTTGGCCCGAAGCGGGTTCTGTTTGTTAAAATTTACATCAAATTTTGTCCCAGTTTTCTAAACTTGTTAATTATACCACAAAAATCACTTTTATGAGAGGAGAGACAAATAAGCACAAACTATATTTTCGGATTGATAATTTTAGTGATTATATTGCATGATTTTATAGGTCTTAAAGATTTTAATGCTTCAAAAATATCTAATTTAAATATTTTAATGTTAAGTCAAAACACAATTAAGTTGGGGAAAATTTTTTTTAATGAAAAACTATCTAGTGATTTATTGCTTTTTATATTGTTTTACTGTCAAATCTTTAATTATTTGGTTTTTAGTTATAGCTGTACTGATGCCATTCAAATTTATAGCATTTAAACAATAAAATATATAAGTAATCAGTCGAAATATTTCTTTGTATTGGGAAAAAAAAAACTTTCGTAATTTATTTCTTTTTGGTATTTATCTGATAATAAATCAAAGACAAATGTTATGTAGCCATAATGTTTTTTCGACAACTGTATTTTGATGGCTTTTGAATTAGAAGTGAAGTATTGATTGTGGTATATGTTGAAATCTATAGATAACGATACTTACAGGAGTTATTTCCTGGAGAAAATATTTTTTTTTAAACTTTGGCATAATATTTTTAAACTTAATTGTTAAGCGGCTAATTTTTACATTTATATGGTAGCATTTAAGTTCCAGATAAATTTTTATCCGGAAAATAGAGAAAACATGCGTACTTTTCTTTGAAAGTAGCGATATGTGTAGGATTTATCTAATAAATAAAAATTTTATCAATTAAATAGGTATCTTAAGGATATGATCTATCTATATTTGTTGTCAAATAAAAACCAACAAAACAAGAGATTCAGGGGTGCCCATACAGGAAAAAACAACGGGCCCAGGCTTCCCCCATGCTTGGCCCAACTGTGAAAAACTCTGGCCCAAGCTTGCAAGCCAGTACTGGCCCAGCCTTGGTGGAAGTCTGGAATGATAACGTGGGGCCAAGCATGATTGTCAGTGTTGGGCCAAGCCTGGCGAGCCATCCAATGTCCAACGCGGGGGTCCCCAGGCTTGAGCCAATGCCGGGTGATTGGAGGACTGGCTGAGGCTGAACTACCCAGGCTTGGGCCAAGTCTGGTTTACTACAGTCTTGGCCCAAGCCTGGGTAGCCTGGCCTCAGCGTCCCAGCGTTGCCCCAAGCTTGGCCCCGTTGTTCAACTTTGGGGACTCCTGTATGGGTGAAGCCCTCCAAAAGTAGATACATTGAGATGTTTATATAATTATGGCCTGGATTACTCGCGAGTAAAACTACAAACAAAATCGAAAATGTAATATCATCAGATTGGGTGACGTCCCCCAACCTTCATCGGGGCTTCATCCCTGAAATCATTGTTTTTATAGTATTTATGAAATGCATTAAAAAGTAAAACATAAATTTCTGTGGATCAAAGCAAGGAGTGCAATTTTGTTAACAATTATATGAAGCATGTCTCTCTTTGAAGTACCAAAATTTATTATTATTTTTTATGGCATCTTATCAACACAAGCGAAGTATTTATAACCTTATTTTTAAATAGTAGCTCACTAAAAAAATAAATTCTTCACACGAAAGTTGCCCGCATCGATATTTACTCACATAGCAAAATTTCCCATAATTTCCCCCTTAGATCTGTACCACAAAGTCATCAATTTTTTGGGATATTGAAGTCTATAATTCAATCCATCTTTTTCAATTTTTCACCAAATTTTCTCGGGTCATCATGTCTACGTGATCATTTTAGACTCGTCTACGTTTATGTCCCCCATTTGATTTTATTTTCATTGGCTTAGTGCCATTTGTCTACCTTTTTACCTTTTTTTGGGCTTAATGACCATGGATTATAGAAAACACTCCGTATAATTAAACTGGCGAATAAAAAAACTTAAACTCCAATATATTAAAAAGTAGCCAAAAGTAGCTCCAAAGTAGCCAAAAGCATTAAAAATGGTGTAGGAAAGCTATAGAAAATTAGTTTCTTAAATTTTTTTTAAATGCTTTGGGTAAAAATGAAGATTTTTTATAACTTTACGGGGTGGAAAGGTCTTGAAATTTAAAAAAAAAAAATTGAAGCCTGATCCACTTCGTTCAAATACTGCCGTTTTATTTGAAGATTGGTAGAGGACTAGTTTGGTTTAATTACCAAGGATTATAGAAAAATAATCATTATAATCTGGCGAATAAAAAAGCTCAATATATTAAAAAGTGTCCAAAAGAAGTAATATATTGTCCCCCACTATTGGAGACTATTCAGAAATCAAATATTTATGAATATATTTTAATCACAGACATTTAGACATTTGGGTATACTTCTTTCTTTGACTTCAAATTTATTAAACGATTCATTTATCATTGTGAACGTAAATTCATTAATATTTATCTGGGAAATCAATATTTGTATATAATACCAACAATATCCCTCAAGGGTCCGTTTAACATTTAAAAATAGCATATTAGAAAGTTAGGTGAAGCTCATCGACTAACACCCGGTTTTCATTATGCATTCCACTAAATGAAAGCAAATATATTGATAATAATTAAAATTGTTTCATTATAATGTTTCAAATTCTATTCTTTCGAATTGCATTCCAGAAATTTAAACTCAAATCTAACACTTTTCAAGGCTCAGCAAAAGTTCATAACAGAAACCTTGAAGAAGAACTTTCACTATCGTCTCGAATTGATGTACCTACATAATACATATGTATGCATTTTTAAATGGAATCTCTTCTGTTCGGTTGGGACCATCTCTCGAAACTGCGGTCCCACACTTGAAAACGAAGATTTCGATATAAGAATTATTTTGAAATTCTATTTGAAAGATAATCGAAGCAAATTGATGAGTAACGTTTGCATTTGTGGAGTACTTGTGCGATCCAATTTGAGCATTGGGAAATGTAGAATTAGAGGAGTCATTGCATAAATATTAATCGTCGAAGAAATCGAAATGAAGCCTTGAATTCCCACTTGAGGGCAGAGACCTCACCAATCTGAAAACCACTCCTTACGAGAATTAATTTGTATAGGTAGTAATTTTTTCGTGGTCGCAATTTATTCATATTTTCCTTTTTTGCATCTGCATAATATAATCCTAACGCCACAAGCCCAAAATAAACGAGGAGAAAAATGACTTGCAAGATGTTACCAGTGGCTTGGCAATGGAGCTAAGGGGAGGTTGGGATCCTTAGAAAAAAATTAAAATAGGTAGTTTTTTTTTTATTTTAATGACCATAATGCGATTTATAAAAAAAAAATGCCAGGGGCTACCATTGCATGGAACATTCAAAATTACAAAACGCATCCTATCTGAGAAAAAAATCTTGTTTTTATCATGGATTCAAATCGTTTACAAACGTTTTTGATGGGTTCTTCGCCCTCCACAAAAATGATAAATCTGGCCTATGACCTTAGAAGACAAAAACTATGATTTATAACATCATCAAGAAAAATTAAATTATGAATTTTTTTTGGAAACATTTTTCAACTTCATTCAGCTCCTCGAATATAATAACGGATTAAGAATTGGAAGATTTCTATGAATTCCAGTGTTTCATATTTGCGTTTGACAAAGTGGAGACTAATTGAAAAATAATGAACATAATTAAATTGAAAGTAACATTTTGAAACAAATTTAATAAGAAAAACTATAATCAAACGAAATATGAAAGAATTTAACGGTTTAATCGATACATTCAAATCATAAAAATGAACCCAAATATTTTCCAACTTAAAAAAAATCATATTTTACAAAGTTTGCCGCCATTTATCGATGATATCACGTTCCTATATTGTTCTATAAATTTCCTTTGAAATCAATTCAGTAAAAGTTGATCTTTTCACTTTCTTCCATACACTGAATCTCATAATTTCTTTTTGATGTAATTGAAAAAAAAAAAAGAAATCTGAGATTTTCCATTAAAGGATCAAATCAGGTTGATAATTAATAAAATTATTCAATTAATCCATTAATAAAAGAAACAAGTACCTGTGGATAGGTCTCGTGGTGCTCGTAATACAATAATACACACATATCTAATATAATAACTCAATTTTAGTGAAGTAATTTCATTAAGCTGAAGACTTCCACATAATGATTTTCCATTAAAAATCTCTTATAGCTTAAATGGAGAAAGTCTCCATATTTAATTTGAATTGATGTGTGGTATAAGCTTGAAATGTTTGCTGTAACTTTCAATCAATAAAGATTTGAAGACAAGTACATTGAATTCATTATATGTAAACGGATGTAGGCTTATTAATGTATCATAATTTGGTTTAAGATTTCAATAAAAAAATATATATATTTTATAATCTAAGTTTTTTCGTCTCGAATTATTGAAAGGGCTTACTGGAAAGACACATAAATGATACTTTGTAGATATATGGGTACTAATAAAATACCAAAATCCTGGAAGTTCCGGATCTATATCTCAACTAGATTTAGGGAATTTTTTTTTCTTAGAATTTTCTGAAGTGATTGATCTAAATTTTTAATATGATTTAGGAGTTAATAATATCTTTTTACTAAAAAAATAATAACTTTATAACTTAATAAAATTTTTGAATACAATGAAGGGGAAGTTAATACGAGTAGAATGTTTTACATCAATATGAACAACAAATGCTTAGAAATCAGGGAAATATTAGAGAAATGATTAATATTTCCACATATATCTTTCCACAGTCGATTTATGAGGCTTATATTTCTAGATCCTTTAACCATTTAGATTGAAAATTTAAATTTTTCATCATAAAAGTCATTTGACAATTGAATCGAAACCTCGAAACCCACACTAAGAATTCAAATTTTCAGAATTTAGTAAATTTCACTTACTTGAATAAAAAAACTGCTGTCTAGATTAATTCACCACTATTTAAATTATCACTTGATTTATTTTTTGGGTTTTAATCAAATAAAATTAATTAATTAAGAACAAATAAAGTATTAATATATCAAGCAATGCACTAATATCTGATGATAGCACACAGATGTCAATGCACGTAGCTATTAGCCAATGGGATTGCAAGATTCAATGATGTTCATTTGTTTTGATTGTTGAAATTTTAAAAATTTTATAAAGCCCATCTCCAAAATAAATGCAATATGCATATACGAATACGAATAAGCACTTGGTATATGGAACGTTTTTTGATTGACTTATTTTGCATTGAAGTCACCCGGAACCTATCGATACATGAATTACCAATTAAAGGATTAAATTTAAAAATATTTTAAAATAGATTGAATAAATTTAAATTGAAGATTATTTAATTAGAAAAAAATAATTCTTTGATTTTGGATAAATAAAGGTAATAATATAAGGAGCATTGTAAAGCAATAATGAGCTATGAATTTGTCAATTAAAAATCAACTAAAATACTTTCTTGATTGAAATATTTTACAAAAACTGTAGGAAAAAGAGTTTAAAATGAATACTAATATACCTAAAATTATATTCACGTATATATTCAGGTTAAACAAAGTCAATTTACATATTGAATCAAGGGGTAACAAAGTTTGTTGAAAAACCTATTAAAATAACACAGGAATATTTAACGTATAATTAATGATGTGGCATCATTCATAGAAGAAGAAAAAAACGAGAAAATATTATTATTTTTACTTTGTACTATTAAGTAGTATATTATGTGTACTAAATTACTATACACCATGTATATATTCAGATATTAAGGATCAGTTGGTATTAAACGCGGAAGAGGTTTTTATTTTATTTTCAGTATGTAGTATCTTTTCAAAAAACCTGAAAAAACATGCATTATAAAAATTGATATAAAATTTAAAAGCTAAATATTTTTGCAAAAATATATGATTTTTTTTAGATTTGTAAATAGATTGTAATGATATATAGATTGAATTGTATATAGATTTGTGTATATATCTATATATGGTATACACCATGCTTTTATGCATGTTGAAGAGGGAACTGCCTTCCTTTTTGGCTTATACTTGGGTATACTTAGAATCTATTTTAAATATGGGTACTAGTATGGAAAAAAATTTTCTTCAAAAAATGCACTAAGCAATATTTTGCGACTGGAGAAAAAATAATTAGTTAGACTATTGACATAGGATTTCTATCAAATGTCGATATTTTCTAGGTTCTAGTTATTTTTAAACTCAAGAACGGCAAGTTGCCACTTATTTACCATTTTTCTTCCACGAATGTTAAGCCCAACTGTCTTTTGTTGGAAAAAAGACAGGAAGTTGAATGTATTATTCTTAACTTGTTTCATTGTAATTTGTATAAACTTTGTCAACCTATTATTGTGCTAATCCACAAAAAATATTAGCAACTCTGTTTTGCTTGCATTTGGTCATAAATAGTCACCAAGAATAGATAGTTCATGGTCATACTGGTCATGTTCCTATAAATTGTTTGTACTTTATTGTATTTGCATATATTTTTAGTAGTAAACTATTGTTGTTCCACAAAAAAAAAATCAATATACCCAAAGGTAGGTTGATAATAGACTATTGAAATCGAAATATATCCAGTAACTCTCTATGTTTACCCTCTTTAAATGTTTAATTTTTTAGACAAATCTCAAATTATTACAAAGGATAAATTTCAATATTTGATTCCCCAGATTTTGTCTTTTACGATAAGGAATTTCACCATAATTGTCAAAGTTATTTTAATCGATTATAGTTTTGGAGTTTCTTGTATCTTCTGTTTTACTCTACACCTTTATATTTTAAGCTTTCAAAAGCTTTTAAGTAATAAATCACTACGATGTTTTTGACCTTTAAAATTTGAGAATTTCAGTCCACAAAAATTTTATTTTAATCATTTTTTACTTGGACAATTATATTCTAAGTACTTTAGATACATAGAAACAAGTACAAACTGCCATGGGTTCTATGAAATATAAGACAAGCACGGAAAAGTTCTATTTTTTTTTTCTTTAGATAATATTCATTTTCATGAACAATATAACAATGTGAATGTATGCATACAACTTAGTGAATTATTATCACTCATTTTGAATAGACTGAAGAATAATATGTAACAATGATGATCTAAAGTGGAGCATGGAGGTTCCATAAGATTGTGGAATTGTTACATTAAATATTTCGTAAGAGAAATCTATGGTGAATCTAAAAATTATGTGAATTTACTCATGTCAATTATCCACTATACTGAATTGAAATATATTTCAACAACAATGTACATTTGAGCTCTTTTAATTGTAAGCTAATATGCCAATTTGATGAGTGTTTGATTTATTCTTTGACTTCTCATTCATAGTTTCGACTTTTCTGCAATGAATAACTTATTTTTTGGTTTGGAAACGGTGTTATATTATATTGAAACTTCTTTAGTATCATTATGATTTAAAATTGGACGAAACGAAAAAGCAATAGTAAAAAGAAACAAACATATAAATCTTTAGGATTTTACGTGCGAGAAAAAGAGATATAAAACTAATTTGATTATAGTGAATAGAGCACTCTATATGCTATACAGTAAACAAAAAACCGTCCTAGAAGTAACTGCTAGCGCCATCTACGTAGGCACAAATTTGGAGTGAACTCAACAAAATGCAATAGCGCCTAAGTTGAAAAAGAGACTCATATATAGAAGTCTCACTTCTCTAATGTGGGAAACAGAAACATTTTAAGTTAACGACAAATTATATAAAACAAACAACCTATATGAAATTTGTTTACAACTGACAAAATAATCATTACCTGATGATGGCAGTCAAAAACTGTTGAAACACGTCGTAATAAAGAAGAAATTGAGTCATAAGACATACATTATTATCCATTAAACAGAAGCAATTGAAGCAAGTAATGCAGACGCTTATTTGTGTACGCTGGTGCTCATCGGTACTCAATTGCCAGCTTTTTAGTTCCCATAAAAACTGTGCCTACGTAGACGGCGCTTCGTACGTCTCACTAGATTAAGATAATATAAAAGAAGGTATTTTAATCCTACAATGTATGCTAGGAAATGGGTTAAAATGTGGCGCCACCACAAGTATGTTTAGAATACAAGCTAACTAAAACTATGTACTACTATGTTAATTGTTAAAGTTAGTACCCCAGACACACTTGTGGCGGAGCCACATCTTGTCAAATTTTCCATCATTCATTGCAGGATTGGAATATTTTCTTTAACATTATCTTATAATAGTTTTTCTTTTATTATATTTGTTATTTTCTTTTATTTTATATATAAATGACAGTTAAAAAATTTTTAAAAAAATTTAAACACGAGTCCCCAATACTACATCTTTGCGTTTTAAACTTGATATCAAATTTATCATAAATATTCCTTATAATTATCTTAATCCTGAAATTATTCATTCATTATCTTAAAGCTCACATTTTTGAACATTTCACTTCTATTGTGTGTTACCTGCACAAATGTTTTATTTTTGTTATTTGTAGTTTTCCAAACAGAAGACATTATTGCAGGAGTACCTAAAAAGCAGTCAATGTAGTGCTATGATTTAGTAGCATTATCTTAGTTTCGATTGAAAATTCAAAATTTTTTCCTCAATAAATAATTCTATAATAAAATTTCCTCAATTTTAAAAGACATTTTTTCTTAATGATTAAAACAGAAACAGTCATTTAATTAAAAAGAAATAATATAATTGAATATTATACCCGCAATTTGAATTAATGAAACCTGTTTCCTTGATATCCTTGAATCGTAATTACATTAACTGTAAAAATTTATTTCCTTTAATTTTGCTGGGTAAAATTCTTGAAACCTTAGTGTTGAGGAAAGTAAGATTTGGAAACAAGGTCAATAATTTGCAAACTCTTTATAGTTTTAAGTAAAAGTTTTGCATTTTTGGAAATGCGCTCGTATAAAATTTGGTTAATTTTTCAAATGATAAGGTGTGCCTTGAATATTGTATGATCCGCTTGACATTGGTCAACCAGGTGGTTTACAATATTTGGCACAAAATAATTTATGCTAAAAACCAATCAACTTTCCCTAAATTTTTGTATGTTTAATGGGTACCTATACGAGTTATGTGACTTTGTATAGGGTGTCCTAGATAAGTACAGAGAAAAAGTTGTCAGGGATTCGGTATTTTGATCCAAAAAATTACTGTTAACTTTTTCGTTTAGTTTCCCTTTTGCGTTGCAAACATGCTGCAAACTCAGTGGTACTTTTAGTCCGCATTTATTTGAGACACCTTGGGTGAAATGCTTAATGAAAACATCTTTTTCGTGTAACCGCATTCTTGCAAAGCATTTGAGAATACAATGAATCGGTTTTCTCTATAATGGCCAACAATACGATCAACTTGTCACAGAATTGCGACTCGTTGAAATATAAATGAAAAAGGAAGAATGTTAAAAAAGAACCCGCGAAAGATCAAGACAATCGATTTCTCTGCAGGCATTCACTACTAACCTACAGTGGAGCCAGGCTACATGAACATACGATTGCCTGGCAATTTTAAGATGAGATGGAACATGTCGGAAGATTATGGTAATAAGAAAGAAGAGTCGAGATGCGGAACTTGTATTTCGAGTAGTATAAAGTCAAACATCACCTATAGCCGGGGGCCTGTTGGCGTGATAGATTCTGGCCGAAAAGTCGTGACACGTTCCTATCGAATCCACATTCAACCATCAAGTCTCTGAATCGATGAAAAATTTAAAACGGTCAGCCAATTGGCCGATTGAGGAATTCATATCAAATTAAACTATAATCTTCTACTCTTTTTTTATATTTGATCACCGTTCATTTAATTTGGCTCAATAGATTTGTGAATAATAGATCCACTATAAGCATATATGACGCACTTGTGATTCGGTTGCCGATTCCACACCACTACTACTTGCCCAGAAATTGAGTTCAATATTCAAATTAACTTGGACAAAAAGTCAATTGGTTATTGATTTTTTTAGGTCTTTTAAGCCATCAATTTTAAAGCAGCTATCTTCATGGTTAATAATTTTCAAAAATTGTAATTATAAGGCTTAAAATTCAATTTCCCTTTACCGGATAGTATTTTAAAATGACATCATTTAATGATTCTTCTATTATCAAAAAGTGGAATACTCAAATAGATTCTCGTTTGGAGTTATTTCAGTCGTAAGCTTCGGGGTATGAAATGATTTGCAGAAATTAGAGCAGTCAAGTGATTAAAAAACAATCAAGTTATATGTATGCAAGAAAATAATGTTGTAATTTGAAACATAATTTTCCTTGTTAACAAATTCTGATTTAACTCTTTCATCCTATATATTTTTTGTAAGATTTTTTCTACAAAAATTTTCTTAATTAATTTCATTATGCTTTTTTTGGAGAACTAAAGGAAGATACCCGGAAATCAATAGGCGCCTTGGCGCCTTAGGTCGGTTAATTTGTTGATTATAAAAAATAAATGGAAATTCACAGCTATTCTTGAATTGTCTAGGTATATGTTTTAGTTCGACAATAATTAAAAATTTTAAAAATGCTCAACTAAAAGAAGAGCCTCTAACCAATGGGTGTTTTACCCAAATCTGTAAGTTTTGTAATTCGGAGATATTACTGGATGCTGTAGCAAATTTGATTAAATTATCCCAAATTTTAAATCTAGTTTACTTGTATAAAAAACAGAGATCTGTTAATCATTCCTTTAAAATCATTTCCTTTAAAACAAATAACAGGAATTCCAATTTTGGCTGGACCAAACTGCTTAAGAGTAGAAGTATTACATGGAATGCAAAGAATATTTTTTTTCTTATTCACAAGTTCATTCTTGTATCGTCACAAATACTGTAATTATAGTTTTAGGATTTGAAAAGGAATAGCAATATATTGAAATTTAATTTTTCAAAAAAATAAATATAAAATAATTTTTTTAAATATTTTTTTAGAGATATCAACGAAACTTGCCCAAAATTAGCTTGTTGAAAAACTTTATCAATTAGAGATAATTATGTACTAATCTCTAGTACACTACTTCACAAATTGGGGGGGGGGGGGGGTATTATAAGGCCTTATAGGGCCCTGGAGCTCCTGTAGCGCAGCCACAAATATTTTAATATTATAAAAAAATCCAAAGAACGATTTCAGGGGGATGATAGCTGATACAAATTAATCGAATTAACAATTCTTCATCCGATGTGAATAAATAATATACTAATGAAATGGTACAAAAGTAAAGTACTGCTGATCCCTAAAGTCTAATTTTTTTGAAAAGGAGAGCTTTAGATTCTTCTGATTTAGGAGATTGAGATAATGAAAAGTTTCAAAAACACTGCTCTAATGTATAATACATGAAACCTGTTTGAACTATTGGAATTGTTTAAACAATTCAAATGCATCAAAAGAGTAATACTTTGCCAAATGTCTAAATGCTAAAAATGTTAAAAAAAGCAAAGCTTTTAATTTTGCGAAACTCACAATTCTTATTTTGATAATATTCTTTTTTCAATTATTTTTTACTATTGGCTTACTAATTATCAAGGTCTTAAGCAACTCTAGGATTAATAAATTCCGTATCGAGAAATATTGAAAATTTGTTCAATATGAGAATCGAACCCAACACCCACCAGTTTTGGAGCGAACACCTTAACCACTCGTCCACCATAAGGCTATTTATAATTCATTGGAATTTAATTATTTTTCTCAAAATTTACACTTCAAAAATCTTCAGATACCTTTTTGTTTTTTGAGGATTCTTATTTCTTTGCAGAGTTACACTACAAACTCTGGCATAACACTTTGTATATATTTTCGAAGTTTAAGTTCTGAGTTTTTAATCAATTAGGTTCCCTTTTATTGAATGCAATGTTTATCCAATAAAGAAGGTTTGCAAGTAGTAAATGGTTGGATTTTTTACCTTTAATTGTTCTTCTAAGCATTTTAATTAGATCCCTGATTCCGGTGTCTTGGTTTCGACGCTGATTTTAAAGTGTTTATCGATTTTCTTACGATTTTCGGCTTTCGTGCATTAATATGTATTTTGTAAGTTTCTTCAATGATAAATCCAATTTCCGACGATTACAATCCACAAATTTGCAATCTTAGTCTTCTCTTTTCTCTGCCAAATGCAAAATGAGACTTTTTATATGAAACTTTTAATAAAAATCACCCAATAATCTTTATTTTTGCCACCAATGGATCGTATTTTCTTTGTTGACACTCTTTTCAATACTTTTTTCCAGTTTAAAGTTTCATTACTCATTTCTTGTTTTCTTAAAGTTTGTATTTACGCTTTATGCAGTGTTACACTACAAATTACTAATTACTTCTGAAATTTGAGTCATAATTTCTCTTCAACTCAATAAGTTCTTCCAAAAAATAATTTAAATAGATCATGTTTTCGAGTTTCTTATTGGTAACATTTGATTTGAAGAAATTTTTCCGGGTGCCAATTTTCTCACGACTATAATTTGTGGTTCCTCTTCAATCTTCACTTAGAGTATCAAGTTGTTAGTTTTTTTGTATTTTTGATGGTTCATCCATTACAAAAACTGACCTGGGCAATGTTATTCGATATATATAGGAACTATAGGATCTATAGGAACTTATAGGATATCTATAGGAACCTTAATTTTCTTCTCCAAATTATGCCAATTCCATTGGCAGAAGGTTGTATACCCAGTAAATTGAAATTGACTTATGGAAATTCTTCGAAAATCTGTAATCAATTATGGGAACAGATGGTTAATATCTAAATTTTATTTGAATAAAAAGTAAAGAATTAATATCGTCATATAAATGCTAATTTTTTCAGAAATTTGAGTTATAATTTTTCTTCACCTCAATGTGTTTTTCCAAAAAATAATTTAAGTAGATCATGTTTTCGAGTGTCTTATTGGTAACATTTGATTTGAGGAAATTTTTCCGGGTGCCAATTTTCTCACGACTATAATTTGTGGTTCCTCTCCAATCTTCACTTAGAGTATGAAGTCGTTAGTGCTTTTGTAACTTTGATTGTTCATCCATTACAAAAATTGACATGGCCAATGTTGTTCTATAGAAATTTTCATTTTCTTCTCCAAACTATGCCAATTCCATTGGTAGAAGCTTGTATACCGAGTATATTGGAATCGACTTATGGAAATTCCTCAAAAATCTGTAATCAACTTAAGAAACAGATGGTTTATATCTGAATTTTACTTGAATAAATAGTAAAGAGTTAATATCGTCATATAAATGCTAATTTTTTCCGAAATTCGAGTTATAATTTTTCGTCACCTCAATAAGTTTTTCAAAAAATAATTTAATTAGGTCATGTTTTTGAGTTTCTTACTGGTTACATTTGATCTGAGTAAATTTTTCGGGGTGCCAATTTTCTCACGACTATAATTTGTGGTTCCTCTTCAATCTTCACTTTGAGTATCAAGTTGTTAAAGTTTTTGCAACCAAATATTACCAATTCGATTGGCAGAAGGTTGTGTACCCAGTAAATTGAAATCGACTTATGGAAATTCTTCGAAAATCTGTAATCAATTTAAGAAACAGATGGTTAATATCAGAATTTTACTTGAATAAAAAGTAAAGAGTTAATATCATCATATAAATGCTAATTTTTTCCCACCTATATATTTTTAATTTGGTGTTTAAAAAAATAAATTTCCCTATTGTACAACATTTTGAATATATAATTTAAATTTATCATAAAAATTTTAATGTGTTTGAGTTACTTCACAGCTACTAAAAATTCATAAACGTAAGCCTTAGATGCGAATTAATGCATTTTAAAAACCCGGAAAAGCGTAACTGCACTTGCAAATACTCATTCTAATTTCAATAAACATGTAACGACATTATTAATTTTTAAATCCTCCATTTCGAAACCTAGAATTTTCGACGTAGTTTCATCAATTCGAAGAATGTGGAAACGTTTTCTATTCACGAATGGTACAAGCATTTAAAATCACGACAATCCACATAAAAAAATTCCTCACCTAATTCTAATTAAGTCGAGTGCAATGAATTATAGTTATAGTTTTCTATTTGTTATATATATAGGAAAAATGGAGGCGTATAGCTCTAATTTTCTCATTAAATTGCGTATGAAAACTGAATTTGCGTGCATAATGTTGATATTAAGGTGAATAATGAACAATCATGAAGTGTTACCTGATACTTACACTTTCAATGACTGTTGGAACATGTGATTTTGTTGCAATTGAATACCGAAAAAAAAAATGGAAAAAAAAACCCAACGTATAAAAGCACTTTCCCATTTTAGATCGGTCATTGTAACAGTATGACATGCATGCAAATAATTATTGCTTGAATGATAATGATATCTATAATAATAAAAAAAAACGTTTTGCCATTTGCAACGCTAGTGACTGCAAAAGAAGTTTCACTGCTTTTAATTACATCAAGATTAAATAATCATTAATACGAAAAAAACTGTTGTTAAATTGATGATTTAGTAACATTATGGTTGTGTTTTGTAATTGTATTATTAATTATAAGTGGAGCATTATTTAAATATATAATTCTGACACGATAATGAATGAATATTTGATTAATTCTCCTTTCAAATCTTACTGTTGCCATAATTCGTGATAAAATATTGCTTAAATGTTTCGAAGGAACACAATCCGTTAATGTATGAGAAATTAGATCGATTGTTATTTGCAGGTGTGGGGTTTTCGGGTGATAAATCAATGTTATAAATCCAAGTTGTAACAACTTGACTTTCAAATCCGCATCGGGGAATAGATATTTTCAGCTGGAAGTTTCAATGTTAATTACATTCTATCACAAGTAACAGTAGAAAGAGCGCCAAATTCGTAAAAAAATAAATAATCATAGATTTATATTTAAAATGCGATGATTCGTTCCACTAAATCTTCAATGTTGCAATTATATTTTGCCTTTTTTGATAAAATATTTGTACATTGGCTGGGAAACCAAATATGGAATTCGAGCTAGTGTGCAGTAATAAAAAAATATATTTTTCACTATAATTTAAAATTACTTTCATCCATACAAAAGGTCTAATTTCATTAACGGTTACAGTATTATTGTGGAACTTTCGTAACGTTTTCCAAACGCAAAATTGGAAATAATTTTGCTCCAATTCGAAACACTGATTTGAGAACAGTACAAATCAGGTACCTGATAAAATTATCAATACGTGATATTCTTTCTTATAATTTTCACTTAAATTCACAGAGAAATCAATTTTTTCGACGTATATATTGAAAATTTACGTGCAATTATTATAATACAATGTATAAAAAATTGTTTCGAATTTGAGGAAAAAAAAAACTTTCATTTTTTCATTGGTTTTGTTTTTGATTTCTAAACAACCCCATATGAAAAAAAAAATAATCAGATTAGAAAACTATGGAAATTGAATAAAGTATAATCAATCATATTAGCAATTTAGTGATTGTATTTATTCAATGAATCAAAGAGAATAGATTCCGTTACATTCTGAAATGCAGCTTTCGTTTCAATTCAATTTATATATCTATTCAATTTATTTTCAATGAGTCGGACAATGAGAAATAGCTCGAAAAAAGTATATACTGTACCTTTTGTATTATTATTATTATTTAAAAATAAATAAAAAATAAAATAAAACGTCTATTTCCCGATAAGATTTTAAAAATCCCGCTATGAAATTTCAATGTTTGATTATCAAGTAACTAGGAAATCGCCTCTTAAAAATATCTAATTACATATCTTTTGGACATTCAGAAAACGTATTTGAACTAATAAATTGTTGGATTTGTTCAAATGAAAATGGGAAAAAGTGGATAAGATAAATTTTTCATGTTTTAGATGGTTTCACTCCAATAATTTCATACAATTGTACTAATAAAAATTATGTCTTTTTATAATAACAAAGAAATATTCGTTCATAAAGAATATTTGTACGTGAGAAATGGATAATGTGTCGGTTATATGAGAAAAATCTTACGATAATGTGTCAAAATTTATTTAATTAATGTGGGTCTATACAGTGTAAAATTGGATTAATCTCATTGTTAACAAAAGTAGATCAAACCCTTGTAAATTGGACATAAATATGATTCAATAGTAGGAAGTTACAAATAAATGTATTTACTTGTTAATACCAATTTTATGTTGTAATAAACATTTTTTAGATCATTTAGAATGGAAACATAATTTTTACATAAAAATCTTTATTGGGATTCAAATCGAAGCGAATACTAATACTTGGCACTAAGCTTTCCGATTTTCCGAATTAAATAACGTTTCAATTACTTGAGTAAAGAATAAGTTAAATTGATTAATTGAGCACCAATTAAATTATCATTTGGCTCAATTTTCAGCTATCAATCAAATGAAATTAATTAATTAAGAATAAATAAAGTATCAATAAGTCAAGCAACGCACTAATATTTGATGACAACATACCCAAATCAATACACGAGGTTATTAGCCAATGGGATTGCGAGTTTTATTTGATGTTCATTTGTTTGATTATTGAAATTTTAAAAGTTTAACATAGCCCTCCTAGAGTCAAGCCATACATAACGTATATTGCACTTGTTATCTTGGAGAAATATTAAACGCGGAAGTGATTTTTTATTATTTTTTTTTGCTATATAGTATCCTTTCAAAAAATCTTAAAAAAATTAGACATTATAAAGATAGTGTATTAAACTTAAAAATATTTTTTTTAGACGAATACCAAAATTATTTCATTGTTAATTTTTTTTTCAAGATTACTTAAATTATTTTTTATAGTTTTTCTTAAGCTATTAAACTGTTTATTTTTTATAAAAATGCTCTTATCAACCCTTAAATTATATTGAAATTTTAGATCAATCGGTTTCTTAACTTTAAGATTTTTTTTTTCATAAAAACTAGTTATGATCATTATCTATGATCATTATCTAAAACTTCCAGGATCTTATTATTTTAGCAGAACCTACACATCTCTAAAGTAATTTCCATTCGTTCAAGTCTAAATTGATGTATAATGTAAAGAATATATCAGAATGTGGTAGACCAAACAAATTAGCAGTGTTTTACTTCATTTATTTCAACTGCAACGTTTCGTTGGTGTTATTCCAACTTCATCAGACAACTTGTAAATAATAGATAAAAAACAAATCATAAGACTATGTGTTTTTATATATAATATTTACAAGTTGCCTGATGAAGTTTGAATAATACCAACGAAACGTTGCAATTGAAATAAATGAAATAAAACACTGCTTATTTGTTTGGTCTACCACATCCTGATATATCCTTTACATCATCTCTAAAGTATCATAAAATATTTATCTAGGGTTAATGTACCACGCTTATACCTTCAGATAAAGCCTTTTATTTAAAGAAATGCATCTTTGGATAAGTTTCACTTCAATTTCAATGATTTGACTGCTTAAGACTTTAAAAAAATTTCAGCAAACTTATTAAAGTACAAGCATTTTTATAATTGATGTTTTTTTAATAGCCAATCAGAAAATATGAAATAAACAAAGACAAGAGGACCAATCATCACCAAGAGGTTCAATCATTTGTAACACAAATCACCAACAAATAATGATATCGCAACGGATTTAAGTGTCTCATTTCTATATGCTTTAAATAATCTACTTTAGTTAAATTTTATTTTATGGATTAAAACTAAAATAATGTTCGTTAAACATTTAAAGAAGATAAAATTTATAAACAGCGGAACAACTATTATAGAAGGAAAACAGTTTTAAAACAAACCTGTCTTAAATTTCTGTTCATAAAATATCTGTTCATAAAATTCTTAGTATGTAGTTTCTATGCACATTGTACATAGTACACACCAATAGTATGGAGGATTAAATTTTTTGCTTGTAGGCTTTTTAAGGGACCAACAGGCGTATGGAAATTTAAAATTTAAGGGTAGCATTACAGAAACCACAGTTTGCTACTGAATAATAGAGCCTTGAAGTTTTTAATATTTTTTGAACAAGTAAACTCAATAAAAGAAAGTTAAAGATCTTTTTTGTAGAATTTATCATTTTCTACAAATCCATAAAATTATAAATGGATGTTTTCCGTAATATTTGCTACCATTTAGGCGTTTAATTTCTTTTAAAAATATATCAATTTTTACAACTAAATTGGTACTTTAATAACGAAATAGTAAACAAATATATAAACAACTCAAGTGCATTATGGACATTACCCCAATATAAAATATTCATGAAAATATTTGATTTTTTTTAATTGTTATTTACCATTAAATGCTTTGTAACTACTAAGGTCTTTAGTGATTCAAGGGTTAATAAAATCCGTAATCAAGAAATATCGAAAATTTTCTCGATGTGAAAATTGATCTCAATATATTTGATACCTATTGTTTAGTATAGTTTTAAGGCTAGAAGAATAATACCAAGTATATAACCAAAAACGTAATATATGGATTTTTCAATTTAATTCAACTAAGTATTGTTCATATATTGGGAAACAAGAGGTGATAATTTCAATTGATTTTGCTACTTTAATTTTGAATGTAATTTAAAAAAAACGGAATATTGATTGAACTCATTGCAATTTAAAAACTTTTGTTCTAGTTATGTATATGTACATAAAAATGCTGAATCTTAAATATAATTTTTGCCTTGACCGTAACATGAATGGAGTAGTAACCGTTAATAAATTATACTAAACATTCCATCTAAAGATTTTTTTTTCAATTTATAATAATACACCTCCAATAGATCCCAGTAAAGATCAATTGAATACAGCCACTTGTTCGTATTCACAAATCCTTGAAAAACTTCAAAATTGGCCCAACAAATAACTGTTGAACGATAATTCAATTATTAATTACCTTTTCTGCGTTAAACATGGATAAATGTCTCGTTTCAAGCGATTAACAGATCTTTGTTAGATTTTTATTCGAACACTTTTAATATGCATTGGTGCAAAAACAGTTGTATTTTAACACCTTTAATTCTCGGCTGGAATTCCCGCTATGTTTGTAAATCTTATTATAAAATGACATCATACATATAACTACGGTATTTATAATATGTAATTTAGCGTAAAAGTATTTGCATAGCATTAAACCATCTCCATTCAATTCTAAATATAAAATTAACGTTATTTCAAATTACTCTATTATAATTAGCGATATATTCTCTTCGAATTAGTTCCGAATTAGTTCTTTTTTTTTTTTTTTTTGGAGAAACAAAACAGAAGTTTTACTTCTATATTTTGGTAATTTTGTGTGTAATATTATGAAATTATAATCGTGAAACTATTAGTTTCGAAATCATATAATTTTTGTTTTATATATTAATAAATATATAGTTACATCGTATTATTTTTATTAAATGGTTGCGTGTTATACGATACGATAAATGCATTATTAATGAAAATCCAATTAACTGAAAAGGATTGCCAGCTCTTTGTAAACGTATCATTCACACATTGTTAACTGTTCTTTGTCAGGTTAAATATAAAAGAATGGGTTTAGAAGAAGAAATTAATTAATACAAGAAGTTCATTGCCAATGGCCACATTAAATTTGAAATCAAATTAAACTCCGTAAAATTGTTATTTTAGCGTTCAAGTTTAAATTTTTTGTCGAAACAATTTATATCATTGAAAAAAATAAAATATATGAAACAAAAATGTTGAGAAACTTTCTATAATTCTTGCAGACTTTAGAGGTAAAAAATTTGATCTTTAGTCGAGTCGTTAGTGACAATTTAAGAGAGGAACTGAAAATGAAAGTGTTTCTTAAGCTATTTTTAACTGGCTTTTATCATGTCAATCATTATCTAATTTCCTGAAAGTTCATCTTACTAATAATGGCAAGTTTATTGTCTTGGATTTTTATTCGTATTACGAATACTTCACTGACAAATGTTTTTTTTTTTGGGTTTTAGTATGTTTTTTTTTGTAACAATATGGTAATGTGGTGTTAAATGGCAACGCGTGCTACAAATGTGGATGTGGTCTAAAAGGTCATCCAATACCGTATAGCAGAAAAATGGTGTAATGCAAGATGAAGAGTTTTTATTAAATGACCGATAATCGAAGTCACCTCAAGCATTAAGAGAACAAATATTTTATGATACTTAGATCTTGGAGATGATATTGTTAGTGTGTGGACAAGGTATTTTTTTTTTTATTTCGAACCTGTAAGTGCTGTTAGAGTTGCGGTAGTGGCTTTGATTAGCGGGATTACCTTATAAGATTCCTTCGACCCGACATTCGATTGATATGACACTGTCCGTTCATCTAACTTTATTTTCTAGATCACTACCCTGACTAGTTTTTTTTTCCACCAAATCTATGAATGATTCATGAATGAAAGATCACATATGTTCCAAAGAATTCAGAGAAGAATTCACGCTTTTCTTCCAGCGAGTACCGTAAACAATTTATATAATTCTCAACAGTTGAAAATCACCCTTAACAGGCCATTTACGCTCCGACTTGCAGTCCAACTAGTCGAACTATTAGTTGGATCTTCTAGTTGAATCACCTAGATGATCTGCTAGACATCCAACTTCCAACAACACCATTCACGGTCCGACTTTAGATCCAACTTCGAAAGTCGGACCACTAGTTGAACTGCAAGTCGGAGCGTGAATGGCCTGCTTTACAAATCGTTAAAATTTTAAATCATTTCCTTAAAAATTACAAAGAATACAATCGATTTTAACTCTTGAAAAAGAAAATTACAGATAAGTACAAATCACAATTTGAACATTTATCTTATTCAACCTCTTTTTGGTATCAAAAAAATGACTTCGGCAAGTACTTGCAAAACTACTTTTTGCCAGCTTTTGAAGAGAAGTTTGCTATAAATCGCGAACCATTGACTTGATAATTATATTCTCCAAAAGTGGATTGTTGTATTGTTTTAAAGTACGTCGTTACATTCTTACAAATTTGAAACAATTTCTTTATTGTATCGCAATTATCTTTTTAAAACAAGGATTTCAATTAAATTAAAGTTACAAAGACTCGAATATAAATAACTATCCGTGAATTATTCAAGAACTAATTTAAGATATTTCTCGGAAGGATTTAGATCCCTTTTTATGGGGAAAAGGCCCAGAATTTTCTTCAACCTGAATCCACTACTGTCGCTATTTTTTAGGGCGATGAAACATTTTTTAAAGCATGAAAATATTACATTTGTCTTCTAACCTTATGAATTGAAATTTGTTTAGAGAACTGGTTGGTTTTATTGATTTAAAAAACAGGTTTTCAATAAGTTTTCGTCCACTTCTTTTGACCAAACCATTTTTTACGATATACCTATATAGTTTTGTACCATAATTTTTTATTTTCCCCAAAACCCATCGATTTTTATTTGCAAAGTTCAACTAAGAACTATATATTTTCAATACATGGTTTTGGTGGAGATATACAGTTTTTATACTTTCAAAGTTTGGCAAAGCACTAAGGATAGTAGCGTAGCTTTCTGGATGCCAACGGGGGGGGGGGGATGGCCCATGGAAATAGGGCGGCATATTGATATTGATAAATCCATTAGAAATTTTGCTTAAGATGACCACGAAGAGAATATTTTTAAAATAATTGAAGAATTGAAAGATATTTAACTTTGAACCAATTTTCTTGACTAATGATTCAAATAGATTAAATAGATTCTACAGAGGTAAAGTATATAGGACCTATATTTAACTTTATTTGACCCAATATTCGATTCGGAGATCGCACCTCTCTCCAACAAAAGTCTTTTCCAACAAAAGACAAAAGTCTTTTCACTTCAACGAACTTGATGAAAGCGCGGTCATTCCAAAAATTCAATAGTATTTGTAATAAAATTCAAGAATTACAATTATAAGTCAAAAGAGCAAAGGAGAAAAAGGAAATTTTTTATTTATTGTCGATACTTTTGAATAAAATTTATATTTTTTATATAAACAACCTTAACCCCGAAGTATAGATATAAGGAGTCCGAACGGTATAGGAATACTTTTTCACAATGTCTATGTACACAATAATAGATCTAGATAATAGTTCTCTTTTCTGTCACTAACAACGCTAGAATTCAGAACGTACCAAAGATAACTAAGGTATAAAAAAGACATTCTAATCTTGCAATGTATGAAGGGAAATTTGTTAAAATGTGACACCGACATTAATTTGTTTGTAGTATAGAATCGAAACTTTGTAAGACAACTATGGTAATATAAGTTAACACTATTGTGGCAGCGCCATATCTTGGCACATTTTTCACCGTGCGGAAGATTGGAATTTATAGTTTTTAATAACAACATTTTCCGCGTAATAATTGGCCAATAATTGGCAATAGTGATATACAGCACTATACGAAACTGTATTGAACAGTACTACAGTAGTACTAATGCCCGGCATCAGTGGGCAGCAGTAGGCAGATGCACATTTCATGTTATACGCTGGATCAATTTAGGTAAACAGAGATAGAATCTCCAAATTTCGATGTGAAATATTGAGTCATGAAGAAAGCATTGGTCATATATGGCTCGTTTATTATGAAAGTGGCGTAAGTCCATTTCAAAGACGGCCTATACGGTAATTCTTCTTCTTGTAACTAGAACAAAGTATGTGAATTATTTAACTGCTAAGTTTTCACAAATAACTGATTTCATTTTAGTTGTTAACAAAAACGCCAATTATTCCCCCCTCCTTAGTATCTTATGTTCCTATGGTAAAAAACGATAATACTATAGGGACTGTTCTTGAAATGGACTTAACTCACTTTAAAAATAAATGGCTCATATAATATAACATAAGCACTGTATACTGTATGTCCATGTTCGGCTCCGGGTGGCGAAATTGCACTCTACGCCACTGATTCTAATTAAATAAAATAGTTCATATCCTAGTTTTTGATCTTAGAATATAGATAAATTACAAACATTTCTAAAATACCCAATGTTGTACTCGAACGGGAGTGTAACGTCGGAAAACTCTTAACAACGTTTTATTTTTTCTTTGCTTTATCAGTGTTATTACTTACAACTATTATAACTATTAAATAGCTATTTTATTATTTGGAATTTATCTTTTAACTTTTAAATAAAGATTTACTAAAATAGTAATCTACTGAATCCATTGTTTTGGTTTTTATTCCGGTAACTCACTTCGTTTCCCTGTCCTCTACCGGATACTAAGAGCTAAGAGACCAAAGAGCTAAAATCTTAGTAGTAATATCAAATGTTAATGTTGACGCCACAAGAACAGGGATTAAATTGGGTGGTAGGAAAGGATAATTTTGAGTTGAAGACTCAAAACAAAAATAGGTAAGGAAGGACATCTAAATAGTAAGTCCAACAGGAAGAATGGTAAGAGGATGAGTATGGAAAAGGAATTGAATGTGGATACTTAGCAACATTGACAATAATTTGAACCGTTTATTTTGAAAGTGAGTTAAGTCCATTTCAAGAGCAATCCCTATAGTGTTATCATTTTTAACCGTAGCAACATAAGATACTAAGGAGGAGGGAATAATTGGCGTTTTTGTTAACAACTAAAATGAAAACAGTAATTTGTCAAAACTTAGCAGTTAAATAAATAACATACTTTATTCTAGTTACAAGAAGAAGAATCACCATATAGACCGTCCTTGAAATGGACTTACGCCACTTTCAAAATAAACGAGTCATTTTTATTGTAATAAAAACTGAGATTAACGATCGTAACTCCCAAAAACAATGAACTAGTATGATAAAGAAAACTTTACGAAGTTCAGTACAGTTATGGATTTATTATTGTTAAAAACCAATGTTGATATTGAGCGTTTAAGAAAAGTAAACAATGCAAATTGATAGTAATAAAAGTACCCTTGGTTTTAATTTATCACAAGTATATTGTTATATGTGGAAATCTGTTGAACTTGTCTTATGAAAAGTGTGCACCTTTATTAACACTTCGGTAATCGTTGACTTCCATAAAGATAATTATTACTTTTATTTAACAAGCATAAACATATTCAAGTTATTTTAAGGCCATTCGTACAAATATTATACTGCCAACAAATATGAGGCAGTCTTGGAACGGTCTCGAATGGAGGTCAAACCGTGCGGAACTCTTCCGGTGTCCGCCACAGAAGTCTCCCGTTTGCCTACTTCCTTTCTTTTCAAAATAAAACAAACACAGAACAGTGTTTGTTGCTGATAGATCTTTACGTGTGACTTTGCTAATTTCCCTCTATGTTTACTATCTGCCCATCACACAAACTGTACAACATGGATTTTTTATTCTATACGGAATTTAACATTTATAATGTATGCGTATTATGTTACAATTACGCTACAATACGATATAATTATTCATTATATTGACGGCTTTTTTTTCACACAATCAAAAGTAACGTAAACGAATGTAACACATTCGGTCTACCAGTGGTGAATGCAATACAAAAAAATGCTTGTAGAAGAATGCAGTTTTGATGGTCAAGTACATCGAAAATTGACCTATGAATGTCCATAGATGGACTCGGTAATGACTGAGGTGAAAGCAACAGGTAATTAGGATAAATAGAGATTTAAAATTTATTAATTTTAAAAAGAAATTGTTTGTTCAAGATGTAATTAGAGAAATTGCAAGACGAATAGATTTTAAATGATTTTTTTTTTCGTATCAAAAATAATTTGGTCTACCTTCATTTGGATTACTAATTACTTTTCTTATGAATCCACTTAAAGTTTTAGTAATGGAAATAGAAAGGGCGAAAAGGAGAAAAAGAAATAAGTTTTCTTTTGCTGTAATTATTTAAAATAGTACCTTTCATTTTTAGTTCGTAGAATTTCAAGATTTTTTATATAAACAATCATATTGATAAATTATTTAGGGTATTCTGGATAGTAAAGACAACGATTCTCAACACTTCTACATATATTTTCCTCTTTTTTTGTTATTGTTCTTTATCGCAACTTTATAATTTTCAAGATTTTTAGTAAATCTAGGATTAATGAAAAACTGAAAAACTGTAAATCTAAAAATTTTGAAAATTTACTCGATACGAGAATCCAGCATTTATCAGGTTTGGAATGGCAACTTTGACCACTCGGCCACCGGTATACTCCAACGAAATATTCTTTGATAATCTTTTATGATTATATTAATTTTTTTCGGTATTGTATTGAAAAAATTACCTTTTCATCGCAGAATTAATGAGTGACTCAGTTTTTGTAAGAGTTGTGCAGTTTTCCAGTTGACGTGGCTTTTTTTTCGAAAAAATACTTAATAGAATAGTGGAACGACTTGAAGTTTTTTTAAAAATTCTCAAACAATAATTAATTTATCCTTCGGAATCATTTTCTATTAAAAATATTATGAAACAATACTACTAAACGTTGATTACGTTGAAGCCCAACTCGATGGATAGGTTGAGATGAAAGAGGGGGAATTGCTAACCCCAAGGTGTTAATGGTTGGTTTTTTTCTAGCTTAGATTTTACAAAAGAGCTTTAGAGCAATTAGAGTTTATTTGGTTATAATCAGCAAAAAAAAACAGGTCTTGACAAACTTTTGATATTTTTTAAACATTTTCTATCCTATAACCCTTAGCCCCATCATTCCATTCTAGAAAGTGTCAAAACTATTTCGGTTATATGAATTATAAAAAGAAGCAACCCTATTTTGTTCGATGATGATTCAAAAGTACAACTTTATACCTAAATCATTCCATAATATAGTTGATAATAAAACTGCTGAGAATTTATTTCTACGATTCCGGAACTTCGGAAATCAGTTCTTTTTTTAGGGATAAAATAGAGTAGCAATATAGATTTTTCAATTTTACAACCCTTTCTGAAGGGCAAATGCCTTCTGAAAGACATATGGTGTATCATATTTTTTAGTTCTTGACCATCCGACTACTATTCTCCAAGACACTAGTATTGTGCATATCAGCAGTGTTTTAACAACAAAATTTGGACCAACTGGTTATCTTATTACAGTGCAATAACTTTGATAGACAAAAATTTATAATTCATAACAATTTTAAGTATTTGAAAAATTATTTTAAAACCAGTAGCTAGTTTGCAGGAAAATTTTATGATATTCGGTTAAGAAAAAAGAAATCCATAATTTTTTCGGTAGAATCCTGTAGTTATCGATATCTCGTAAGACATCGATCAAACAATTAAAGATTTATGCTCATTGTGAAGGTGATATTTTGCACTAAATACATTCTTTTTGCTGTTTTTTGTTCGGTCCATTTAATTGTGAATTACAGGGTGTTAAAATGGAAGTTAACATAGAGAAAATTCGGTACATTTTACAGTTTTTCTTTGGTAAAGGCGAAAATGTATGCCAGGCGATAGAAACTGTGAATGGAGTTTATGGTTTCGATACTATAACAGCTAATTATATACAATTTTCCGTTCAGATATTTTTGATGTTAAAGATGCACCCCGTACGTGCAGATTCGTCGTCAAAAATGTCGTAAAGTCATAAAGATAATCGAAGTTAACCAGCATGATAGTGGTTACAACAACGCCTCGAAGCTAAATATCGATCATAAAACAGTTTTAAGTCAATTATGCAAGGCTGGATTCAAAAACAAGTTAGATGTTTGGGTGCCACACTAATTATCACCAAAAACATGATGGATCGAATTTCCATTTACAAAGCCTTCCAAATGGAATGAAAGCTACCCATTCCTTTAATGAATGGTGAATAGGGATGAAAAATGGATCACATACGACAATATTGAACTAAAACTATCTTGGTAAAAGCACAGTGAAGTAGCTCAAACGGTGGCCAAACTAGAACCAGGATGGATGACCAGGAAGGTTCTGATATACATTTAGAGGGACTGGAAAGGAATAATTTACTAAGAATTGCTACTATACCAACGAAACACTAAATTCGAATCTCTAATATCAACAATTGGATCGATTGGAGCTAGCGATTGATCAGAAAAAATTGCCAAAATTGGCCAACAGAATAGATGTTATGTTCCATCAGAACAACACCAGGTCACCCACGTTTAAAGTGATTCGCCAGAAAATCCGGGAGCTTGATTGGGAAGTTTTGATGCATCCATCATATAGTCCAAACTTGGCACCAAGCGATTATCATCTTTTTCTTGCAACGTTTTTTTAGTGATAAGAAATTGGCATCAAGAGAAGATTATGAAAAGCAGTTCCTAGAGTTTTCGATAATAGGGACCAAGGTCTATATTAGAGAGGTAATATAAAGCTGCCCTTAAAATAACAGCAAATTATAGAACAAAACGATGCATTTTGGACTCAATTCGAACAATCCAAAACATATTAAATAAAGCTTTGAAGTTCACGTAGAAATATTAGATTTCTTTTTCCCCAACCAAATATTTTGGATGACGAAAAAAATAAGTTATGAAATTTTTTATTGAATGGCTTCTAGTCACTTTAAGAGAAAAAGCATGATTTATCCAAGAGATAATTAAATTGATACAAAAGGAGAAATAAATTATGATTCATAGGAATTTTTTGATAAAAAATTCAACGCAAAATTGCTGGTATTTCTTGATCTGTACTCGAGACACCCTGTTTAATATTAGTAATTATTTGTTTGCAAAATGACTTTAAAAGATGTTCAACTAATATCCACAACAATTACAGTTTCTCAATAGCATGCAATTTTCAGATGAGCATAGTTTAGAATTGAAATATCAAAGAACTTTCCAAAAGCCTTGACATTATAGCCGCGTAAATTCGAATCCGATTCCTATGCCTATAAAAACGCCGCACTCGCAAATTAACCAGAAATATTTGAAAAATTGAAATAATCAAGCAATAAAAAAAAAACAGTAATCACGTAAGACGTCTAACAATATTCAGATTAGCGATAATTATTTCATTATGTGACTTTTACATTTTGCATCATTGCAGCGCGATTGCCCAAGCCGGTAATTTTCAGGAAAAAAAATCGCTCTAATTGAACAATTGAGACAAGTTGGTATTAATGATGTGGACAGAGATGATGTACTTAATAACAGCAAAGATGATGTCACAAGAAATTTGCATGAGTACTACTATGCCTCGTCTCAGTGCTGTTATATGATCAAAGTTTTCGAATTCTCACCAAACTTTTCGTTTCGTCTTGGCAACTTTCAATTCCTCCATTGCTTAATTTCGTCTTTGCCTGCTCATTCATATTTTATTCTTTCCATGAATGAACATATTATTAAAATAAATTGCTTCAACGCTTATATATCTGGTCTAATTAATGCATCTTCACCATTATTACCGTGTAAAAGTGGGAAGTACTGTATTGCGTGTGAATTTTCTATTATATAGATTAAATACCATCTCCTCCACTTGCAACACTAAAGGGATGTTGACATCCAACGAAAAGCATTCAATTTGCACACATATGCAATGCCAAATGATAATTAATTAACACTTTTAATTAAATAGATCAAATTTAAATATTGTGCAAAATTCCAAGTTGCATGTGTATTGTTTAACGAAATAAATTCCCACTTCTTTTCTTTTGAATTTATCTCTTTTATCTCATAATTCATAGGCTATTTTCTCGAAAAAAAAAACTTTCTGAAAAAAATAACTAGCTCCTTGGTGAAAGTGGCGGACTGACAACTCTCCGCATATAAGTCAGTATCTATGCATATTTATTTCTCTATATTCGTTTTATAATATTATGCAGCTTTACGTTGATTACAGTCCCCACGAATTGTAATGGTTTTGAATTCAAGTGAAAATAATATATTATATGTGGAAATGGTGAGAGGACGTTGAAGCATTTTAATGAAATCCGCCTGTTTTGGTCTGAAATGTCTTCAGGCAAAATTTCATTTTGTCTTCAATGCAATCGAGTTGTTCCCAATTTGAAGACATCTGTATTTTGTTGTTTAATTGGAGGAAAAATATTGAAAATTTATACAAATCCTCGATGATGATTATTGTAGAGTTTTAGATCCTCGATGATGATAAATTGGTAAAAATATTTAAGGCTCAATAACCGATTATTATATTTGATCCTTGTCCTCTGAATATTTTTACCAATTTATACAAATATTCAAACTTATGGTAAGGGTAGTAGAAGAAAGTCCAAATTTTTGCAACGAAATTAAAAGAAAAACAAGAAAATAAAAAACCAATGACAGGGCACAAAACATGGGTCAACGGTATTATAGAATGAGGGAAACTAATGAATGAAAACTATTAATTTTATCTAATAATTTAAAATGGAAGTTTATTGAAGAAGAACTGCAACTGCATTAGAGTGTCCAAATGGAATATTTTATCAAAATCATAATACTTTTTATGTTCTCCGTTTTTTCAATTCTAGATATAAGTACTTATAATAAAAATAAAATAATAATAATTCAGGATATCGTAGACCAAATTTATCAAAGTGTTCTTTTATTTATTTTAAGTCGCCTTAAAATAAATGCTTAAATAATAAGCGATTTAAAATAAATTAACGAAAACATTGATAAATGTGGTCTACAATATTCTGAATTTTTATTTTTTATGTTATTTTCTTTGCGAAAGAGTATTTGTATAATGAAGTAGCTAAATTGAAGTACCTACAAATCTTCTGCGATTTAATAAACCAAAAATCATTTAAAAACTTAAATATTGAACAAAAAATCCATAAATATTTTAACGCCTTACTAGTATTTCGATTGCCAAAGTAGTCAATTAATATCAATTATATCTACCGAATGAAATTCGATGAATTTGAGGAAATATTTTTACGGCCTTCTTTACGTAAGTAAGGATGATTACTTGGTAATTGAAATACTGGCAAGTTAATATCTTAAAAAATAACCCACAAAAACAAAGTTTCCATTTTAAGTCCATTATATTAAATTTTCGATCATATTTAATTTATTAATGTCTTTTTCTATTTTCGAAACATTTGTGGTTTTCTAGAAAATGGAATATAATATTTGTAGAGTTTTACTACTAAATGTTAGAATTTCATAAAATTTAGTTGGGTATTCGCGATATTTTCGTGAATCAGGTACGTCAGCGTGGATCAGAATCCTTATAGTCCAATTTATTTGTGAATTCAATTAGAAAATGCAACGTTACTAGATATTGAAGTTCCTAGTAGGGACATAAGCCGATTTTTTTGTATTTGCTGTGGATTTTTATTGAGTTTTTGTGAAATAATTGGACCATAATGGTTCTGATTCATGCTACCATGCCTGATCCATGGGAATACCGAAATGGTATTCCTGTGGATAACTGGATAACGCCCAATTGGATAGCTAGAAGTGTGTTAGTTATAACCTCCAAAATTTATCACCAAGAATGCAAAACTATTATAAAGGATTTAAACTATTGTTGAACATTGATTTAATATTTATGTTTTTTTTAAATTGTTATTTACCGTTTCATAAGCATTTAACGACTCTAGGGTTTCGGAAATAATTCGTTAATCGAGAAATATCGAAAATTTCCTCGCTACAGGATTCAAATCCAACACCTATCAGTTTTGGAGCGGTCAGCTTGACCACTCGGCCACGAGTAACTATATTTTGTGTACTTTGTTTTAACGATCAAGTCGCTTAGAATAATCTAGCAATTTTCATACGCCACTCGGTATAAGTTCAAGAAAATTTTATACTGGTTTTCTCGAGTTTTCCGACTACTATTAATTAGAATAATTTTCCAAAGTTATTTTTTTCAAATGAATATTTTTGTTCAAATAGCTTTGCACTTTTGATTGGCCATAGTTAGTTATAGTTTATCAAATGTATATGTTGGGTTTTCCAGAAAATTTATCCCAATTTGAGACGAACGAACATGCTAGAATATTTGATTTTAATATCACTGGAAAACAAAATATTAAGTGTTAATATCAGTCAAACCAAACGAACTATTATTTAAGAAAACTTTTAGTTCAAAAAGCTTCAAGAAAATTTTTATAGCACTTTAAAGTTACTGTTGGAAATTTCTTAATGACCTTAACATTTTTGCGCACGAAAAATAATAAATCAACGTATTTTTACGGTTGAAATAATAAATTTGAATCCTAACTTAGTATTCAAGCCTTCAACCCCAATTTTTCTACCTTTAGATGATGTTTTCTATTTTTTAATACTAAATAAACTAATTTCCCTATTTACCTTGAAAAATTAAAAAGAAATGATTTAAATTGGACAATCCTGTGAAAAATGTTTGCTAGTTGTCCATATATAAAAAAAAACATTTCGAATTGAGAACCTCTTGTTTTCGACGGTTGAAAATCCACAAAAAATAGTCAAAAGCTTAAAAAAAAGAATATGAATGGAACTCAAATGTTATGAATGTTTCCCCGATTAGGGTTCTATTAATTCCAGTAGAATTAGAATATTAATTCAGGTAAAAAAATACATTTAATAAAATTATATTACACAAATTTGAAATTGATTTCTCATGTATGTAATTTGGTAAATAAATAATGCAATTCAAACTATTTGAATTTGGTGAAGAAATAATCGTATTTGAACTGTAATGCAGTTTTAATATCAATATAAAAAGTAATCAAATTTATTGATAGAAGAGAAGTGGAAAAAGAAAATTTGAAATCAAATTGCACGACTAACGGTAAAAATTCAACCACATAAGTTTGAATTTTCCTCAATTACATCACGCAATGAAAATGGTTGAAAAATTACAAGAAATGTACCTAAAAGTTTTAACAGAGGAAAATAATTACATGGCATATATGCAAGAATTCAAATAATGTCTTTATATAAAAAAAAATCCGTTAAATGTATTTTCCCTAGGTTAAGATTTTACCTAGTCAGTATAAGCCCGTTTTTCTTTTCTATGTTATGTCTATTTAAAGTGGGATTTTTATTAAAATGATTTCAATAGAATTTTCTGTTCTACAAATGTTCTAGTTTGTTTCATCTGTGACGATGTTTTGTCAAAAATTTCATACTTAAAAAACTATGTTTGAAATTGTTACATAACGGGTTTGACTTGGTGAAAAAAAAAGACCAAAACCAAATGGCACCATCCTGAGTCGCTTTATATTTAACACGTGAAGTGTGACATGTAGATCAAAATATTCTTAAAATTTTCGAATAATTAAACATTTGGAAGATGATTTAAGTGTTTTTTTTTCAATTTGATGTAATTTGGTCAACTTATTTTCAGAAAACATTCGATGCAGATTATTCTGTTATTTTTTCCGAAGGAAAATAGGCCTATATGCATGCATATTTCATAATATTCATGTAAATCATCACCGGAAATTTTCCGCGTTATATAAGAGTTATGAATAATTAGCAGTCTTCATTGTTTTAAACAGACCCATTTGAGGAAAGTTTTAAGATAGTTTTCCATCATTGTGTTTGATTTATAAAGTCGATTCTTCTCAATTTCTTTTCTACTTTTTCCGAATTGAAAGAGGCTGGAATTACTTTAGGTGATTTCGAAACGACATCGCAAAAAAAAAAAACGCTAGACGCAATAATAACGAAAAGTGTTTTTCTTCATAATTTAATTAGTCGTAGTAACTTTCAGTGGAAAACTTGCAATTTTTTTTACTTTTACTTTCGTGAAACACCAAAACCGTGATTTGTGGCAAAAAATCAAAAGTATAGCACACGATTTATCGGACATTTTTTTTTTTCATTTGCTGCTGCAACAACCAATAGTTCTGTGAAATAAATCACGAATGAATAACGTGCATGACCACAAAAATATTCTCTATTTTATTCGCATTAAATAATAATGTGAAAAAAAATTAGTTAAAGAAATGGTTTATTTTCGTTATGCTGTAATTGCAATTCTTTTGGTTACGACAATCAAGTAAAACTTAAAATTTGAAATTTTTAGAATGACAAAAAATTATTTGTATTTTATGATTTTATATTAGCTATAGCAATTATTCAATATGATTTTCTCTTATCTACTTTTCCTAAAATTTTCCTTTATATGTTATTATTACAGCAGAAGTTTCTGAAAAAAAGTACTTAAAATCCATTTTTCTAAAAAATTTTATCCGGTACTATTACCAATTTTTAAAATTTTATTTATTATAGATGATAAAATTCAGATCTCGGCTTTTATTTTTTAAAAAAGAAGACAATTCAGATTGTTTAAGATCGTTTTTTTTATATTTAATATTTTTACTATTCAATTAGCTACGTTTCGTTACGTATCGTAACTTCATCAGGCTTCTTGATTCACAAAAATAATATTTTCAAATTAAAATTTTTTATTTATTGAATTTAAATTGAAAATATTATTTTTGTGAATCAAGAAGCCTGATGAAGTTACGATATGTAACGAAACGTAGCTAATTGAATAGTAAAAATATTAAATATAAAAAAAACGATCTTAAACAATCTGAAATGTCTTCTAATTTATTTATTATATTTAAATTATATATTAAACACATGGTGGTCTTATTAATATAATATAATTAACAAAAGTAAACTATAAACATAAATTTGAACTATAAGTTCAAACAAATGTATTACTGACGTATTGCCCAGATACGTATTTCGGTTGCCAAGCAATCTTCCTCAGTGATCTTCAAGTAGTATTGGATTGCTCCGTAACTGCTATGTGATGAGTAGAACTGAGGAAGTTTGCTTAGCAATCGAAATACGTATCTTGGCAATACGTTAGTAATACATTTGTTTGAACTTTTTGTTCAAATTTATGTTTTAGTTTACTGTTATAAACTATTGTGTAAATAAGACCACAAATATATTATATATTGTACAAATCCAAAAAATCTAATATGATTTTATTTATAATGTTTTTTTTTCCAAGTTTTCTTCTGCTAATTTTAAAATAATTTTGTGGCTCCTGAATTGATAAATGTTACCAATATCGTTTGAGAAATTGGAATGAATAATAATCAATGTTTAATACCCTTTTTATTAACTACACCATAGAATTAGGAATACTTATTTCCACTACTTAATGCAAAAGAAAATCATTGATGCACCCAAGGAAATGCATTTTTAGTTAAAAATCTAGCAAGTTGAAGAACTAAATTTTCAAGGAATTAATCTTTTGTTTCAAAGTTTTTTGCGACAATAACGTTAAACTCCTTGCCAGAAAAAAAAAACAAAGGTCGACAAAAAAACCCTTTTTTTATGAGGTTCTATTTTAATATATGGATTTTCATACTAGATGCCGAAAAACACCAAATATTCATTTATAGTTAATATTCTGATTTAATATTAAGTTATATATATTAGTTAAGTTATTTAATATTAGTTAATATTCTGAGTTTATAGTTATATATATTCTCATTTTTGAGATATTTTTTTTAATTTTTGTACACTTATCATCAGTTTCCCAACTTCTTCATTAGGTAATTGGTATGCATAAGTGATTGACTCTTAAATTGTGAATTCGCGATTAAATCGATCCATAATAAAAATTTACCCACAAATGAAAGAATTATACCATATTACATTTTGATACCATATTGTATACCATATTGAATTTACAAAAATATCGCGAATTAAATTAAAAACAAAGTCGAAAATGCAATGTTGGCAGATTGTGGGTGTGCTAAAATGGACTTGAGACGAAATTTAATTTTACATATTATAATACAAATACATATTTGTAAATAACAGTCGCTACTTCATTTCTGCAATGTTAAAATTTACGTACAAATTGCGTTCGAGTGAACAAGACGTACCCATTCGGAATAGTTCTCTTCAGTTCTGAAAATCTCGACGTTCCTGATCCAAGCTTATACCGCGTCAACAATTGCTTAAAATATCGAAACTTTGATGATTTTTTTTCCTTTATTGGCAACGATGGAGCAACCCGAATTCCACATCTAAAAGTCAGACCCAAAAATCGTGTCGACCGGTATAACCCATTGATATTTATTGCGAAAAACATTCTTTAAAATTGGTTATTGAACTTCAAAAAAAAAAAAATTTCCAACTGAACATTTTTCCCGTCTTTATTAAAAATGATAATCATAAAACCCAATCAAAATGACAAAATGTTTCAGCTTATTTTTTTGATTAAAATGATAAAGTTTATTCATAAGTTATTTAATCATTCATACCCTATTTACTATGCGAAAACTTAAGATATTAATCTTTCATTTTGAAAAATAACATAGGCTGTAGCAATTTTTCTTTTTAAGTGCCAACAGTACATTTTTGTGAAAAATTTAATAGTAGTCTTATCAAATACCTGTCCAATACTTAATCATTTGATATAAATCAGATTCTTTTACAACTGTTCATAACTGTTAAATAATAATTTTGAATAAAGAATCTATCGAAACGTCATACCTAAATAGCGTTTTATCTCCCATCAATGTTTGTTAATAACATATTTAAAAATATCACATATGATTGACGAAAAATACAACCAATACTTTCATAAACGATTAGATATGAAAATTTTCACAAAGTAAAGAATTTCCTTTGAGAATTTTCGACGATGTAGGTAACTAAATTTTAGTTTAATCATTTGAGAAATATCAATCGTTTATTATATAAGAACTAAAATATTAATGAATTGTGGTCGTAAGACTGACAATATTACATCATAGATTTGCATATCGCATTAATAAGATAAGAAAATTCGTAACTATTTGATATTTACAAATTTTTGGACGGAGACGGAAGTAAAGTTCTTGTTGACTATATGATATAATATCATTAATGCTTGGCAATTACATAAAAATAAAAATTATTTGACTTCATGAAAAAATTACCTGAATAACTTAAAACCAAATATACAAGTTATCACTCAACTTTGATTTATGATTATCCACTTTTTCTATACGATCCAGAAAATTTTTTATACAAGTCTCATAAACTATCGCATACATGCAAATTACAAGTAAATTGTCCATTCACTTTCCACATAATTAATATTATAGAAAATCGTTACTGATGCAATCTGTGAAACTTGTACAAATTACTTTCGAAGACGACTCAATGAGGTACCATTTTTATTTACTAAATATACATTTCTCGAAAAAAATGGCTCAATTTTTTAAGAAAACATCGGATAATTAGAATGGTGAATGTTTCTGGGACATTACAATATTATAATGAATCGTGACAAATTAGAAATACAAGAGACCGTTTAATTTGAAAAATACCAATTTCAAAACAATATTTTAATCAATATATTTGAATTAATAATTCACGCCACTTTGTATAATTGGCATAAATAATTGAGAAGATAAAATACTTTGAAGACAATTTCTTTGGGTTTTTTTGAAGTATTTCCGTTTGGTAACTAAAATAATATAGTGCTACGGTTATTATTCGTACCTTGAGAAACTGTTGAATATAACCACCAGAAATTTAAATTTAATTTTTGCTCTGACTGATATGTTAATAAAAGGTACCTAAATCCTTTATTTTGAAGTACAATAATAAGCTATTTGGTGTGTAACTTTGCGAACAATAAATCTTTCCTTTTATATCCCAAATCATTAAAAGCTAAGTTCTATAGTTTTCATCGGAGCTATCAAAGATACTTTGGAGGAAAAGCATCTAGATTTTAGATACTAAATAAATTATTTTTTTAAAAAATATCTAAAGTTACTTTAGGTTTCCAGTAACTCTTAATAATATGAGCTTAACTTCGTATCTTAAGTTATCTTTTAACATATTTAAAAATATATTTTTTTAGTTACTTTGAATACTATCTATTTATATCCTAAGTTTCATAATGTATTAGGTGTAGATATTAGGTAACCAGATTATATATTTCGTATTTAAGTTAATTTAGGAAAAAGGAAAATATTTTCTATCGGTAATTAATATAATCAACATTAAGGCAAACTTTAGATATTAAAAGCCATTGAACAACTATTTATAATAGTTTTTGAACTTTTCAGAAGAAACCAAAAAAATAAACTATTGTAGAGTTTCAGATTCTCGATGATGATAAGTTGGTAAAAATATTCAGAGGACTAGGATCAAATAATATTCAATCAAAATTATTTATTACATGCGTGACATTTCGGCCCGGTTGACCCCCGGAAGGCTCAATAACCAGGCCGAAACATCGCGCATGTAATAAATAGTTTTGACTGATTATTATTTGATCCTAGTCCTCTGAATATTTTTACCAAAAAAAGAAACGTTTTTCAATATTTTCATGCGATATATTCTTACAAATATGAATCATGAGTAACCCTGTTAAAAAAAAGCATTACAAGTCATTTATAGATCAAATATAAGTTTTAAATATTCAAAAAATCCTTTAGAAGACATAATGTTAATACAGGAAACTTAAATCCAAATTTATTTTTTGAAGTCCAAAATAAGCTGTTTGGTGTTTAATTTTAAGTTAAACCATTAAGAAGCAAGTATCTATAGTTTTCATAGGAGTTATCAAAAATACTCTGGAATAGTATCTAGATTCTAGATACTAGACATACTAGAAAAGTTTTTAAAAAATATCTGAAGTTACTTAAGATATCCAGTTACTCTTAGCAATATGAACTTAAATTTTTATCATAAGTTACTTTTTAACATATATAAAAACATGCTTTTTAGTTACTTTGTACACTATTTATGTCCTAAGTTTCATAACGTATTAGGTATATTAGGTACAATTCTTAGGGAATCAGATAATGTATTTATTATCCAAATTAATTTAAGAAAAAGGAAAATATGTATGTAGTCCCTTTTAACACAACATACTTTAAAAACGATTAAAATATCCTAGCTTTAAGTTCAGCAGATGTTTTTTACATCCAAACAAAACTCAGAAACTTTTCGAAAAAACATTTTTTAGCAAATATTTATTTTCCTTTGGTATGTTTCGATTGGAAATTCAACGGAAAACGTTTGATTTTAAACCTTTTTTTTCTATATTAAGGCAACTTTAGATATTAAAAGTTATTGAACAACTATTTATAATAGTTCTTGAACTTTTCGAAAGAAACCAAAAAAAAACGCTTTTCAATATGTCCATGCATTATATCCATACAAATAAGAATCAAGAGTAATCCTGTTAAAAAAAGGCATTAAAAGTCAATTTAAATGTTCAAAAACCCTTTAAAAGACATTAGAAGCCGTTTAAAGTTATTAATGGCATTTTAATTGTAGTGATTTCGAAGTGCCTTTTTTAACAGGGGATGATTTAACTTAAAGGTATCTCAATTTAAGGGGTAAATTTAAGAATATAGTTAATAATTGGTTGACCACAATATTTGTTAATCAAAGATACGATACTTTTAAAAAAATTTCTTTCAACGTAAACGTAAATAACTACCGACAAAATTACTATGAATCCAATTAAAAAGCTATGTATATCTTAATTCAAACCCTCCTCTGCATTTACATCTCACTTTCTTTCCTCTGCACTTATTTTAATAACAAAATTTCCGCAATTAGTTCACCATTTTTAATAAAATTCATTTTTTTTTTGATCTCAAGATTCAAACGACATTAGTGATAATAAGTGAAAGCTGAAGTGTAATGAACTGAAAAATTACCGTAAAAACTTACAAATATTTTTTTGTGAAATTTTAACTAATGATAATTAAAAAGTATTTAGAGATGACTCAATTGACATGTATCTCTTTTAAGAGTTTGATTTTCTAATTAGTCAAATAAATAAGTTATTAATGTTTCCAATTTGAAATATTGGGATCAATATAATTGATGTATCGATACATTTGCGAGTGAAATCGATTTGACCTAAATGAAATTTCGTGGCGAATCATCCACGTCTAAGTTGAGTCAATTGCTCTTATTAATTGTCAGTGATTTTATTAGATAATGCAAGAATGAAATGATTATCATTTTACTGTAAATGAGGAATGAATTTTATGTGTTTGATGTCATTAAAATATATAACACAGATTAAGAATCATTAAATTCATATCTTTATTCTGTCATCCGACGTCTTCTATTAAAAACAAACAAACGACGACCATTAAAACAAGACTACAAACATGACCATCTCGGTTTCAAGACCCAAAAAGAAAAAGGATGATGAGTCTTTCGATTTGACCCACTTTGGGTCCGATAAAATGAAGATATAGAGAGATGTTACGTGACCCGTCATTGTTTTTATTGAACACATCGATATTATAGTGCTGGTTTTGTATGAAGTATAAATTTTAAGAGAGAAAATTTTCTTGACTATTTTTTTTCTGTAATTAAATCCCATTTTCTGTTTGTTTCAGGTAAGAGAAATGACCATTTTTCATTGAATCGTGAACCATTAGGTTTTTGTGCCGGAGTAACCATGAAGGTAACGTTGTATATTGTATGATTGGTGCATATAATTTATATAATTCTTGGATTCCCCTTGAGAAAATATGAGCTTTCTAAATAAGAATTTAGAGACAAAGTTATTTCTTTCTTTCAGTTCTTAAACGAAACATTTGAATCCGTTTAAAAGAATATATAAGTTTTCCATAAAATAAAAAAAACGGAAAAGCATAGCATTGCTTAAATGTGCATAGTTGCATTTTCGCACTTTTGCCATCGATGCCTACATCGATGTAGAGTACATCGATTTTTTCATACATCGATGTTTTACTTTTAAAGTATTTATATTGTATATCAGCGGTTCCTAACCTTTTTCAACGCGGACCGCCAAGGAAATCAAGCATAATGCCAAGGACCCCTGAGTGAAAAAAAGGTGCAATTTTGGGTCAATATTATATTTTGTATTCCTTCATTAAATTGAAAAACAAAAAACAAACTTTTTCAAATGGGGGCTCGCGGACCACCAAACATAGGCTCGCGGACCCCCAGGGGTCCGCGGACCACAGGTTAGGAAACAATGTTGTATATATTATCAATATATGACTCGTTTATTTTGAAAGTGGCGTAAGTCCATTTCCAGGACGGCCTATATGGTGATTCTTCTTCTTGTAACTAGAACAAAGTATGTTAATTATTAACTGTTAAGTTTTCAGAAATTACTGATTTCATTTTCGTTGTTAACAAAAATGTCAATTATTCCCTCCTCCTTAGTATCTTATGTTCCTATGGTTAAAAATGATAATACTATAGGGATTGTTCTTGAAATGGACTTAACTCACTTTCAAAATAAACGGTTCATATATGTTACGCTGAGTTTGTGAAATTGCATATTACATGAAATCGGCAAAAAGAGTGCCTAATTCGTGAAAAACGCAACGCCTTTGTCTAATACAAGTACTAGGCAGAAAATACTATTTATTCTCAACTATCAATAGACAGTTGAAAAATATAATTTTTGTATTATTCTTAGTATAATGTATAATAAATTTGATATAGTATTTTAAAATAATATATCAAAAATAAGGAGTCCAGGGGTGAAACCCCGGTAAGGGTTGGGAGCATCGCTCATATCTGGTGGTATAGCATTTTCGAGTTTATTATTAGTTTTATTCGCGCATAAGTCCGGCCATTATTATATAAAAAAATCTTTTTTTGGGGAAGTTTTGCCTCCCAACCCTCTCTGAGGCTTTGCCCCTGGACCCCTCATTTATAATTTTTTAGCACAAAATTGGTGCAAGTACAAGTATTTATATTTCGTAAACTATGCGAGATATCGAAAAATTTTATTCTTCATTTTCGTTTAATTTCGTCGAGATCTATAAGAATCCGTCGTTAAATTTTGACACCGGAAGAATTGTAGTATCCCTCTTGGTTTATTTTTGTATCATTAAATTAGGAGATTGTTTAGTTCCGTTAAATACCACCAAAAGAATACTGTATGTTATCCATTACGCGTAATACACATGCCTAATATACGTAACCAGCAAACCATACTGCTTAGTGCGTATATTAGGCAAAAGCATTGCGTTTTTCACGAATTTGGTATTTTTTGCCAATGTCGTGTAAAATGTAATTTCACAAATTCGACGTTACATATAAGCTGTATATTTAACATTGATAAGTATTTTATTTATCTCCGAGTCACAATTAATAAATTAATGGATAATAATAAATGTCTTATGACTCAATTTCTTCTTTATTATGACGCGTTTCAACAGCTTTTGGCTGTCATTATCAGGTAATGATTTAAAAGAATCATTTAAAATATTTAAATTCTTTAAAAAATCATTAACTGATAATGACAGCCAAAAGCTGTTGAAACGCGTCATAATAAAGAAGAAATTGAGTCATAAGACATATATTATTATCCATTAGGCTATATATATTCAAGGTTTGTAAATTACAGAGGTCGCTCCATTAGAAAAAAATGACGTCATACGAAGAATTTGAAATTGAATCAGTCTGAAGATATGTACGAATTTCTTCTGGATACGTCACGTATCCATCACGTAGCCACCATGAGGCCACCTGTGTACCTATTTTATAAACCTTGATATATATTGATGTTTCAATATTGATGTTTTATGGATAATGCGCTCCCTAATCATGAGTTCCGTTCGGCTTGTAAAGTGAAACCAGCAAAGATCAAAAGAATTCGTTCTTCAAATAAGATTTTGGAATTTGTAAAAATGTAAGAATTTTATTCCAATAATTATGGTAATAAGTGAACTTCACTGTTGTTAGTTTTCCACATTTAAGGATTTTACTGATTTCAGTTAACCAAATTAATCACTATCTGGAATCGAAAAGAACAAAAGTGTATACACCCTGAATGTCTCAGGATTGATCTAGAGCAGGGGTGCCCAACATGATTTTGTGGAGGGCCAGATTTAAGGTTTTTATTTCTGCAGCGAACCAAAGAAAATTTTCAATAGTAAAGCAATAGTAATAACTATACCGAAATGGCTTAAAATTTACCATATGTTGGACAGATCTGATCTAGGGAGATATGTGCCCAAAACTTTTTTCCAGTAGCTAGTTTTTCTTTGCCAATTTTACATATTGGTGTATTTCTTTGAAAAATCCAACCGTTAAGTGTTCTTTTTTTCGCCGTATATATCGCCTTTTAGAAAACACATTTCATAAGAAAATCCATATGAGTTTATGGTTTACACAGGTTTATTTGCAAGGTGCGGTGTGTGGTATGGTGTTGGCATCGCTTAGTGCATACAACATTAAGAGTTTATTCTCCCGGAGGCTACACCAGTGACCTACAGACTGTCACTAATCCGGTATCTTTACATACTGCAGAATGCAAACACTTCAAATGATCCGCAATCGTTTTCTGTACGTCCAATCCTCCACTTCGTGCTCTTATACATTTTGACCTACCAACAACCATCAGATGATGATCGTGTGAAAAAACCATACACCAATACGGTAAACATCTACGTGACTTAGCAAATAATTAAACAAGAAAATTCCTACCTTATTTTCCATAGATACCGAGAATTCTTCTCGAAAATTAATTTAACCCAACACTCATTGTCAATGTTAACTAATTATATAGTTCAGCCGCCGAAGAGATGATCCAAATACATCGTAAAAGTAAGAGGAATCTAGCAAATTAAAAGAAAACCCATTCGTGCAACGTTTCCAAAAGAGTTCGTGTCTTAAATAATTGATTCACCTATTCATAACCTTGATTGAAAACAATCTTAAAATTAAATCAATTTTTAAAAATATCAACCCGAATTACATTGAATGTGAAATGTCATTTAACTATAATACTATCACTCAAATTACATCAGTAAAATCTTACCAAAAACACCAATGATTCAACTTCCGCATATTTAATATTTTTAATTAGTAATCACCAAATACATTTTCTCTAAATTTATATTTAGTTAACCTCTCTAATTAGATTAATCACAGCTATCAAATACCTCTCATTTCTTCTTCGTTTTTTTTCCATCTTTCATTACGGATCTCGGTCAAGGAATTCAACTGGTTAAGTACCCCGAACGATTTATTTATTTGTTTTATGTCGTAAAATTTCTCTAGAATCAAACCGTTAGATATACATACATATAGAGTAGAGGTAGTTGGATGTTCGGTAATATCAAATTTCAATTAAATCCAATTTGAACGATTGGTGTTTGTGTGAAATTAGATAAAGAGTGTATATTGCTGAAGACTGAAGAGATTCCGAGTCTAATTAGAGTGATTTGATGAATTATAATTATTGGTTGGTTTAAACGTAGACTTTTATTTCTTCCACCGTTAGATTTCGACGTTTTTTTCGATTTTAATTTGATGTTAATGGATGATTATGGTTTAGGTGGGATGATGTCAGAGAAGAAGTTTTCAGTTGAGGTAAGACCTTTGTAATGAATGAACCAACGAAAGTTTTACAGTTATGATTAGGAGTTTTAATTATTTTATTGATTGTACGGAATTGATTGAGCCAATGATTTTAAACGTAAAAATAAAGTAATGATTTATTTAATTAAGTATTATATGATACAATAATTTAATTGTGGGCAATAAGGATGAATGCTTGTGAAATCTTATTTATTTTATCGCCAACGTTTCGTCAATTATTTCTGACTTCTTCAGAGCTCTATAATGAAAATACATAACATGTAAAAATAGCAACAACTATTGACAAAATTATAAATAAATAAATTACAATTCATAAGTCTTGGTCTATATAAATCTTAGTTAATTAATGTAAAATTGTAATTTTTTTATTTATAATTTTGACAATAGTTGTCGCTATTTTTAAATGTTATGTATTTTCATTATAGAGCCCTGAAGAAGTCAGGAATAACTGACGAAACGTTGGCGATAAAATAAGATTCCACAAGAAGCATTCGTCCTTATTGCCCACAATTTAATTATTATATTTAAAAAGACAAGGACTTAAACAACATGGATTATATGATACTTTTCTCTTCAATGAACTTTAAACTCTTGAATTGCAGGTCCATTTTGCCAATTCAAATCCATATTTAAGGGAGGCAAGAAAGCAAGCAATATCGATTTACCATTACCATTTATTAACTCAAAGGTTGAAGTAAAATAGCTCTGATAATTGGAGTCATTTTTTTTCTTTAAAAATATAAATCAAAATAGGTTACCTATTCTATAACTTATATATATATATATATATATATATATATATATATATATATATATATATATATATATATATATATATATATATATATATATATATGGTTAAAATAAAATTGGAAAGAACACAATTTCGGTATTGCATACTTTTAAGTTTTACAAGGATAGTAATGCTAAGTTAGTACCAAAAATATTTACGATATTTCTACATCAAATAACGTGCAATCGTTTGAATCTTTATTGGTACCAATTGGAGACCTGAAAATTATCGAATTTAAATTTAATCATCTGGTATGCAAAATTATGATTTTTTTTCTGCTTTGAACTATTGGGTTGTTCCGAAAGTAATTTTATTTTTTCCCGCCAAAAGACTTAATTGTATTTTTTTGCACTCATTTTATAATTAAGCCGTATAATCATTGTATGTTTTGAGAGCTCATATAGCAAGGCTTGGATGTGAAAAAGCTCAAGTGGTTCTACGCAATAGTTTTTCGTGCGTGTCTTTTTAAATATGGAGAACAAAAACCAGAATTTTCCTGATATATTACTTTTTTACTATACAAAAGGTAAAATGCTGTTCAATCAAGAAAATATTAACCAATGTATACGCAGAAGATGTATTGGCAGCACGCCAGTGCCAAAACTAGTTTGTAAAATTTTGATCGTCGGCAATTTTGATGTCGAAGATGCACCACGGTCTGGAAAACCGATTGAAGCTGATAAAGTCACAATGAAATCATTAGATGATGCAAACCGGTGAATAACAGCACGTGAGATCGGTAAAAGATAAAATTTACCAAATTCAATTGTTAATGACCCACTTGAAAGGCCTAGGATTAACCTCGAACCTGGATATATGGGTTGCCTATATTTTTATGGGGAAAAATTTGACCTCATACAAGTTTTGTGCCATCCCAAAAACTTTTACAACTTGAATGAAATAAATTGCCAAACCCATTATATTCTACAAATCTGGCACCTTCAGTTTATTATTGGCTTTGACCATTGCAAAATCTTTTAGACGGTAAAACCTTTACTTCAAATGAGGAAGTCAAAAATCCCCTAAGAACAGTTTTTGGCTAAAAAAAGAGCAAAAATTTTTTCAGTGAAAAATCTTACTACAGCCAGAAAAATGGCAAAAGGTATTGAACCAGAATGGCCAATAAATAATTTAATAAAATATTTATCCACTATACGAAAATTGCCTTTCATTATCACAAAAAAAAAAAAAAACGAAATTATTTTCCGAACTATCTAATATTTAAAATATTAACATCATGTTTTACGTTAAATTAAGTAAAATATAAACCAAATAAATTTCAACTAAAAATAATAATTACGCAACGTTACGCCCAAATCATGTAACGATTTATAAACATCGAATCACTTTAAGTGAATTTCTACCCAAGAATTTGTTGCATGTTTCTTTGAACTTTGTAAATTTGCAATTATTTTTATCAAACCCAAATAGGTATGAGCATAAATGAACATACCGACTAACGTAATAAGAATTTATGGTATTAGTGTCATTAAGACTTTCTACAAACATACATTAATCTTATAATTTATTTTATATTTCAATTAATAAATTCCGCAGACGATTTAAGATACTTTATTTGAATGGTCCAAACGACCGAGACAATTTAATTGTTGAAACCTATCCAGGATGTGGTCGATTGTAATTATTGATTCTTTATTTTATTGCCCAATTGTAATCAATTGTTGGAATCAATAAGAGAAAAATTTTAATAACATAATCAAAAACTCTCTCTTTAATAATTGTCGAATACATAGGCATTAATTTCGACTCTTGTATACCATAGTACACTCTTTTGTGCTTATATGGGTTTATTTTATTTATTGAAGAAATAATTAGCGGCATAAAACATATAATTTGCTTGGCAAGAACAATGCCTTAGTAATAATTATGAATGGTGTGAAAATGCACACAAAAGGCTGGGTCTTTAGGTTGCTGGGTTGGAGTGCTCCACGATTTGTGTGCTTTGTGTCTTAAAATCGGAACACATATCATTTGAATCTTATAGATTCAACATTATTATTTATATATAATGTAATAATAACAATATTTTCGATGATCGCTGACGTCACGAATACCGTGAGAGTGAATTATATAGATTATTATGCTTATTATGATCACAATAAATATCGTAAATTGTACAATATCGTTGGATAAATAGGGAATTGTGAATAATAAATAGACAATAGAAATCTGAACGGAGTCGCATGGTGAATTTGGTACATCTACCTACATAACTTGCAATGAAAATGGTTTTTGTTGGGTGAATAAGGTGTGTTTACGATTTAGTATATTGGATTTTGCATTTTTAATCACCAGCCCAACTTGAATTAAGTGTATGGTATACCTATAATGTTCCTTATGTAAAACAAATGTTAGAGCAAAAGTTGAAACCAATAACTTTGTGTACAACTGCTTTCTATTATTTCCATTGACTTTTCTTCGCTTATATTCAATAATACCTAATACACGCAACTTCATCTCCAAGATATATGATATACTAATATAGTGATAGAATTGATCAATAAATATGAGAACTAATACAATTTCCTTTGCCAAATAATACTTTAACAATATAAAAATAATGAAATACTTAAGGTAATATATTAAACAATTCAAATTAATTTGGAATGAAGAAAATGTAACCTAATCATTGTGGATCGTTAACATAAAAGATTAAAGTCTAAATCAAATTTTCCAATAAAAAAAAATTGAATTATTTTTTTTTCTTTTTGGTTTTGATAGGAGTAAAAATATAACTTGGAAATGGAAAAATGGAAATAATCTGAATAAGTCCTTGTAACCCCTATAAAACCACTCCCCAAATTAATCTCAAATTTAAACAAATCAAATTATACCTGGATTATTGTACTAGGTTCCCATAAAGTAATGGTTCCAAACTGTTATTAACAAGTATCTTCTCTTTTTCTTGCTCATTTTATTAGGGCTTTGCCCTGTTTAATCCAACTAATAATACCTCTTGGGATAATGATTGGAGCAATTGTTTTTTCATCGTTGTGAAGACCTACTCAATGGATTTCTTGTCTTTAAGTCTATTTGGGTATATGGCCTGGATTCATTTTATTCACATGATCTCCCCAGTACTGTCTTCTTGACCTAGTTCATATTGCAATATTCTGTATATCTAATCAACGTTTCGTTAGTATTTATTTCCAACTTCTTCAGGAGAATTTTTGATGTTAACATCCTCGTTGTAAATACTGGCTTTTTAACAAGATTTTTAACAAGATAACCGAGTGAGTACGCTAGCGGCAATTATACTGGCACTTACATGATAGTATGACTATACTATATAATATAATATACTATATAACATATACTATCATGTATGTGTCAGTATAATTGCCACTAGCGTACTCACTCGGTTATCTTGTTAAAAATCTTGTAAAAAAGTCAGTATTTACAACGAGGATGTTAACATCAAAAATTCTCCTGAAGAAGTTGGAAATAAATACCAACAAAACGTTGAGATAATTTGAAAAATAACGTCTTATTATTTAAATCCAAGTTGCCAAGAACATTATTAATTATTAACCACACCATGGATGAGAACAACCAGAAATAATTTCAAATGTTTCTTCTAAGTACCTTCTCTTTTTCTTGCTCATTTTATTAGAGCTTTTCCTTGTTTAATCCAACAAATAATACGTCTTGGGATAACGATTCTAACAACTGTTTTTTCATCGTTGTGAAGACCTACTCAATGGTTTTCTTGTCTTTTAGCCTATTTGGGTATATGGTCTGGATTCATTTTATTCCCATGGCCTCCCCAGTACCATCCTTTTGACCTTGTCCATATTGCAATAGTCCGTATATATATTTTTTCTCTGATGGAGTCGATTCCTATTCTGATAACTTGATATATTAAAATAAGATAAGGGGCTGGCAATAGAGTGATATCCTTACTAGAAAACCAAGAAAACTACTTAAAGAGAATTATTGAAGTTTGGGATTTAATAACTTAATAAAAAGGCGTATTTCGTTAATTTTTCGGAAGATTGAAACTTCCGTTACGTAAAATTATATCATTAGGTGGTACATTTAAGTATCCCTGTGAAATGACTTATAAGCGAATGAATGGCAATTGAATGACTATAGGATTAAAAACGAAATTACTTTCCGGTACCCCGGCTATGTAATTGTAAACGTCATTACTGACTTATTGTTACCTAGCCAGAATTTCAACTAAATAAGTTAAAATAACTCAAAACCTACTGATATTCCATAAATGGAGCAACGAAAGTTTCGGTACCACAGGTTTTTATGGAAACCTTATGGACACGGGCAAGTATCTTAATACCTCTGTTTTTTTTTTTATTCAGCTTAAAGGAATAACATTTTTCAACTTTTACAAAAAAGAAAAAACTACCTAATTTAATGAAAATATGAATGTTGGTTATTGCGTCCACGAAAATTTTTAAATTTTTGATACATTTAAATACAATAATATCTCAATTAATTTGATAAAATTCTCTCCATTTGAATTACAGCAATAAAGATACATAGTAAATGCCCCCCGAACAATGAATACTAATTGGTGATAATCTCCGCTCATATTTAATACGTTCATCAAAAATTACCTCATTTACAATTACTATTACAAGATTTAAAGGTAGCACCTTACAAAAAGCAATGATTAGAACCTTTTAAAATGATATAAACTTAATACCAAATCAAATCATTGCACAATATTCCATAATGAAACGCATAAAGTAGCGTTATTTACGAGGTCTATAAATAAAATATCTAACACAAGTTGTAATTAATAACAATGAAAAGTCTTTCATCTTCAAATAATTCTATTTATTCTTTATAGCTGTAAAGCTTACTGGATAAAGTGAATAGATAACCGGCAAGTATAGAAGGAAATTATCTGTTAAATAATTCATTTTTTTTCTAGGTTTTAAAGTACATCTAGCGAGTTGTTACATAATAATAAAAAAACGAATTGTTTATCTTTCTTAATCATTTTGTTAAACCGCAAATCTGCTTAAAATTTTTGAATGACGGCTTACATAATTACCAGTTAATAGGTACGCAAATGTTGGCATATGTTTTCAGGTTATTGCCTGGGTAGAGAAATGTAAATCGTTGGAATAAAGTTTAACAGTTTTAAATGGATTTGTTAAGTCATTTGATTGTATTATTGTTCGATTGGATCTTGTATAATTGTAGGCTATGATTTGAATGTAGCGGCAAAAAAACGGTGTTTTTTTGCCGATTTATTTAGGATATAATATCAATTCGATTTTGTGTGGTGACTCAGTGGAAACTATTGCAAAATCGAATGGATTAACGCTGGTTTTTATATTGCTAGGAGAGGTTGTTTGAATCATTGCAATCTTAGGGCAATAATGACTCATTGTCACACTTAGAAGAATGAGATTTTATAAGTCCGGCTTGTAAAAAGTATCCGCATTGGCGAGAAAACATGTTTTTTTTCCAAGCAGTACAAATAATTATAATCCTAACACTTGATGATCTGATAAATGAACTAAAGATAAACAAGTGACACCGTTATAGTTTTCAAAAAAAAAAACATAAATTTATAACATATTATATTGCAGCACAGTGATTTACTTAAATTTGGAATGTATCCAAATTTAGTCTACCTTGAACTTTAGTAATTATCACCATAAATTTCCATAGTTCCGACATGTTTTTAGCTCCGCACACCAATGTCAGTCTACCGTGAATATCAAACGACCAAAATCAAGTATTGATATTCTATTTTTGTAAAATCAAAATCGATTTTTAGACCTTTGCATTTTTATTTGAAAACAAAAATAAGATTAAAAAATTTCGATTGCCACTAGGTATTAACCATGATTGCATAAAGCTTCCGGTCTTATAATTTTGTATCTTCATTTTCACTTGCATAGTATCACTATTGAAAAAATTAACTTTCTACTGAACCAATTAAAGTTGTTTTGCTCTTGTAAAATGATTAATTAATAGTCTTAAATACTGTAATAAATCAAATTAATTTGATTTTAATTTGGAAAATAATTTTTCCAATTTGTTGAGATTAAATATTGTTTATTTAGCATTAATTTGTGTCGGTAATATTAACTAAATATGATTTGATTATGATTTTTAGAGAAAATATGGAATTATAATCGTATTAGAAACTTTTGAAATTTATAAAACTTCAGCCATTGGATTTGAGCCAAAGGTTGGTTCATCTCCAAGTTTATAATTCAACAGGTAATATTGATTTTCAGAGAAAATATGGAATTATAATCGTATTAAAAACTTTTGAAATTTATAAACGTTCAGTCATTGGATTTGAGCCAAAGGTTGGTTCATCTCCAAGTGTATAATTCAACAGGTTTAACTTGAAAGTGTATATTTTTAGCAAAAAATATTTAATTTTTTTTCTCTTTTTTAATACCTGTCTAGTAATTGAGCTTAAGTGATCTTATTAATGATTTAATTAAACTTTTGAGTACAAACGTTTATGTACGTCCTTTGGCCTCCTGACCATCTGGAGTACCAGTGGCGGATTTTCCAGAAGGCTGGGTAGGCTAAAACCTATAGGTCGGCAAATTTAGCCTATTTTTTTGTCTTACAGAAATAATAACTCAGAAGTACCTATATACAAAAGCAATTTTCCGTGTAATTTTCACTGAATAGTGGGTTACAAAATTGACTTAAAAATTGACAGAACAATCCACTAGTTCATAATCATGCTAATCACAGGAAAAGTTGATGTAATAACGACAATAGGGCGAAATAGGGTATCGAATTTTAGTGGTTAGTAGGGGCGTCAAATATTAAATAGTCTAATGACAGCAAATTTGTAAATCCGCTACTAAATGCAATCCTACATGTACATCCTGGAAATTTGGATTAGAACAGTAAACTAAGCGTATGTTAGGACAACTAACTCTTGGGGATTAGCTAGCATGAAAAAAATCCACTTTAAATAGGTACAAAGGGTTAACATGACAAAGTGGATTGGAACCGATGTATCACAAAGACTTATCCTTGGATCCCTGTTATATATCATATGCACGGCTGATATTCTATCTTATCGGATATTATTAATTGTTTCATTGGACACAACTAACTCACAAGTGTTAAATGTAAAACATATTGCAGTAATTAAGAGCAAAAAAAAGATAAGTTGAAAAAAAGTTAAAAAAAATAGTGATCAAAAAATAAAATCAAATTCGTAACATTCAATGATGTTAGCAGTAATTTTCGAAGGGGTAAGGACCTGAAAAAACTGCGAAAGGCTATTTGTCTATCAGGAGACAATTACTTTCCGTAAGGGGTTGAAAATTGAGAGGTTGTATTAGTTTGCGTCTTTCAATGTTTTTTAATTGTTTTTTACCATTGTTTTATAACAATTAAGGTCTTTAAAGACTCTTGGGTTAGTAAAAATCCGCAATCGAAAAATATCGAAAATTTCCTCGATACAAGGATCGAATCTAACACTAACTAGTTTTGTATCAATCGCCTTGACCACTTGGCTATCATTAGCCTATCATTATGTTACTATCGCTGTTTCGCATCCATACAATGAAAAATAAACTTTGATACCCAGTACCCTACGGTACCCGGTTATTTTTTTTGGTTACTTTAGTTCCATAAGCATGCTGATTGAAAAAATGAAGATATACCAACTTAAATATACTGTACAATTCCAACAAAAAAAAAAGCTTTTTAAAGTACATGAAAAAAATCTATTTCCCAAAACATTTTTCCAAATACAATATCAAAGCCAAGGGGACGACGGAAGGGTTGAAATAAATGAACAAATAGCAATTGTTGCGTTTCAATTTTGGTACCATAAGATGATGGGGAAATTGATAAGGTCCTTTTTTATAAAGAACTTTCTTCTTGAACTTGACAAGTACTTAAAAGTTTTTTCCTACAATCAAATTAAGTTTTTCAAATGTTTGACACCAATTTTCAAAGAAAAATTTAAGCAATTCAAACTATAATAACTACAGTTATTGATAAATCAAGTAAAGAAATCATTTCCAATGTTTTCTTGTGTGATTTTTTTTCTGGTTTTTTTCCAATACATAATAAATTTCAGAGCTAAATACAGCAAAAGTCTTTTAATCTTCTCAATATTAAGTAGACTAAAATAAAAAGTTATAAATCCCAAAAAAAACCTTTGTTTTAGTTTATTCTTTTGATACTATTTTTATTTATTATTTCAAATATAAAAAACAAAGGTTGAAATTAATTTACCAATCGTAACAGTTTTTAGTTACAAAAATATACTAACATAGATTCCATTAAAAATAGGCCAAATTTTTATCGTTAATAAAAAAAAAAAACAATAAAAAATCATAAAATTTTATTGGCCCTCCAATTGTAGAATTTAGAAATATATAGCACTTTTCTATTTGACTAATTCAATATTTATATTGGAAATTTGCAATTGAAAAATTAAAATCTTTCATTGAAGTGAAATTATATGTTTTATTAAATGTTAAATGTTATTGACCTCAACAATCATGAAATCATCATATCACTTACTAATATCGATTTTTTTTATTTAGAAAATGAGAAAAAAGGCTCTGAAACTTGTTTGTATTAAACTTGTGAAAGAAGAAAGCGAATATTCACTGTAGAATTTTATGTACTTCCATAATGTATATACTTGCGAATTGGATAAGATATGAGGTCTTATAACATAAAATTTTAATTTCGTAATTTTAGATTTGAAATGATATAAAGTAGTGTTTATACTTGAAAAAATAAAAAAAGGCGTAAATTTTATTAATTGGGCAATATTTAGTTAATATGGTGCGATGTATACGAGTGATTGGTTTCGAAATTTTATTCAAGGAATTGAATTTTTTTTGACGTTGATTGACAATTTGTAATAGTACCATTTATTACTTTCATGATTGGAATATAGCATTGCGAGACGAGAAATTAATTATTTATATTTTCAATGAATGTACGCACATTTATTGGTTGAGTTGTTGTTACTACTTGTTCCACCTGTATGCTTTCCTGGTAGAAATATCTTCTTATGTGCATGTAAATTCCACATATTTTACACATGAAGTTCGCATGTGTAGTTTCACATACTCTCTTACACAAGTCGAGAGAACTCATAGAGAGAATAACATTTGCTCACCAAGTTATGCCTTTTCCTGCACTCCTAATACAAATAGTTACAAAATGTTCTATAATCTACGCAATGTGCTTAGAAAATCCAGTCCTTCTAATTTAGTCTCCCCAACCCACGACAAACGATCCAACTACTCTGAAAAATAGTTTAAAACCAAAGGGAACCACCAAAAAAATTCTTACAAATAAGCTCATAAAAATCAGTAAATTTTATTGGCATTAACTGCCAAAATTGAAACTTTAACGAGTGCAATAAATTCACCGAAAAAAACCCATAAAATTCAGCCGAATTCCCTCGAAAATGGAAAGGAAATTTCCCCTTATTTCTAATACTTGAACAGATCAAAACTGAAATACTATTTGTATTAGGGATACAGAAACTCGCATGTATGTTTTCCCAACGAACTACAGTGGAATTCCAATATCAAGCGCCGAGTATGGAGAGGAAAGCAGGAGTTCAGAATAATCAATAAACTATGCGAAACCAAGACATAATTCAAAGTTGTACTAAAGCAACGAAATTCTTCCAAGAATCCACTACTTAAGCAGGTCACTCAAGTGGAATATATATATAAAAAAATAAATTTGAAACATAAGTAGATGCACATTTGAATTTTTCTCTTAAATTACCAAGTAAAACAAAACCGAGCCGAAATATTATGTTTGAATAAAATATTTAGACGTTTGTGTAATGTTTTTCTTGGCTGGAAACAGGTGTAAATTTCATGGAAATGATTTGAAAAGACAACGTTTACGGTTGTTGTTTAATCGTCACACGTTTAAAATTTAATTACTTGAACTATTTTTTTTTTTGTATTTTCTAACTGTTTTACATTTTCGTATCCGTATTTATTTGATACAAATTCTCATCACTGGAAAATCTTTTTGATCCAAATCAATGATATTAATTGTCTTTGTATAATAAATAACATCGATTTATTTAATTTAGAATTAGAACAGAATGCTCACTCTCAGAAAATCACTATGGTTTCAGGCCAGGCTTATCAACAATAGATCCAATGTTCGCCCTAAACACAATAGCCGAAGAGTATCGCTCCAAAAAGAAACCACTTTACATTGCATTTTTGGACATGGAAAAGGCCTTTGATAAGGTACCAAGAGATGTTATCTGGTGGAGTTTGAGGAAGAAGGGAGTACCAGAGAAATATGTTAACATCATTGGCGACATGTACAAGCAAGTAAAAGCTGTAGTCAGAACACCGGTGGGGGTAACAGAAAACATAGCAGTAGAAGAGGGAGTCCATCAGGGCTCAGTACTGAGCCCCTATCTGTTCTGCCTGGTCCTGGATGCACTTAGTGAGAGAGCACAAACAAAGGCACTGTGGACGTTTATATATGCTGATGACGTGGCTATTTGCACGGATAGCAAGGAATCACTGCAAGAGGCACTGCAAGATTGGAAACATCAATTGACGAATGGGGGACTCAAGTTGAGTGTGCAGAAAACCCAGTATATGGCATGTAATGATGATAATGCAAATACCGACCCTATTGTAATTGATGGTCAAGTTGTGGAGAAATGCCAACAATACAAATATCTGGGCAACATACTGCACAGTTCTGGTAACCTAGAGCACAACATTGAGCACCGTACTGCTGCTGCTTGGCTCAAGTGGCGAGAGGTGACTGGAGTAACTTGCGACAAAAGGATGCCTGTAAAAATGAAGGGATTGGTGTATAAAACCATGATAAGACCAGTCCTTTTATATGGCGGTGAGACCTGGCCAACAACTCAAAAACATGTACGAACCATGCAGACGGCGGAGATGAAGATGCTCAGATGGATGTGCGGCGTCACAAGGCTGGATAAGATCCGCAACGAGTATGTGCGAGGAAGCCTAGGAGTACGTGACGTCGCAGATAAGCTTCAAGGGGATAGGCTGAGATGGTTCGGACATGTAAAAAGAAGACCTCCAGAATACATTGGAAATGTGGCACTACATATGTCTGTCCCGGGCAGTAGACCTAGGGGCAGACCCAAGACAAGGTGGAAAGATGTGGTACAGAAGGACATGCGGTCGTGCGGGGTCTCCGAGGATGAGGTCCATGACAGGATGGTGTGGCGAGGCAGAACCAGAAAACCCGACCCCACAATCATATGGGAACAGGTGTAGGAGGAGAGAGAGAGAGATCGATTTATTTAATTTAAATGAAATAACTGTTAATTTTTTAAGAAAAAAATTATTTCAATATTTACGTATAATTATCAACTTGTAAACAAGTAAATTAAAAAAAAAATGTAACTCCCCTGGTCATGTTTATTAATAGCTAGATTTTAGGTATAGATCGTTAAAATTTGAAATATTTTATATCGATTTTATCAAATACTTTTTGTAATTTGGTATTGCACACGTTTAAAATGTTATTACTTGAACTATTTTTTTTTTGTATTTTCTAAATGTTTTACATTTTCATATCTGTATATGGTATTTATTTGATACAAATTCTCATCACTGGAAAATCTTTTTCATCCGAGTCAATGATATGAATTATCTTTGTATAATAAATAACATTGATTTAATTTAAATGAAATAATTGTTAATTTTTTAAAGAAAAAATTATTTTCGTCAACATTTACTTTTACATTTACAACAATTATCAACTTGTAAACAAGTAAATTAAAAAAAAATGTAATTCCCATGGTCATGTTTATCAATACCTAGATTGTAAAAAAAATGTTTTTGATGAAAATGCAGTAAGTATTTATAATTCGTTTCATAATTTTTATTTTAATTCAAGAAAATAATTATTTTAGAGGAACTTAAACGGATATATAACAATGCAATCTTTAAATAATATTTGCTAAAGTTTTTATTGAAATGTAATTAAAAGTCAACTTTTGGGACTTTATAGCGTTTTCGTAAACCCTAAGGTCTTGTGGTGTTTTATTTGCAATCAAAAACCAATTATTGCCATTAGTTATTGACTACAACTTGATATTAAACGATGGACGAGAAAATAAAAATTATAATTTGAATTTTTAGTGAAAAGCTTATGATTAGTGGCAGGCTTACAAATTTGCCACTAGTAGGCTAATCAACTTTTGCCGCCCCTAGTGATCTCTGAAATTCGATACCCTATTTCGCAATCATATTTATTACTTACATTCATTCTATCAATGGAATCGCAATTTGTAATCAATCGCCGTTATTTCAACAACTTTTCTTGTGATAAGCAAACTGTGCAAAATTTTGCGCCCTAGGCTTTAGCCTATTCAGGCGAATGGTAAATCCGCCACTGTTAATCTGCCTATAGTTAATCAGCCTTGGAAAAATATTTCGATAATACTTTGTAAGTGTGGAAATACTAATCAAATACGAAGATCCTGGAAGTTCAGATTTCAAGCTAAACTATTTTGTCAAAAAAAAAAATAAGGGGAAAACAGAAAATATTTTTTTCGTAGAATTTACGTAACCGATTGATGAAAAAAATTAATATGATTTTGGGGTTGATAATACCTTTTTTATAAAAAATTAACAACATTATCTATAACGATTAAAAATATATAAATAAATGGGTGGATAGTTAATATAAGTAGAATGATTTAAATGAATACAATATATAAAGAACGACATATGCCTAGAAATCATTCAAATATTAGAGAAGTATCGAGGATAATTTATAAAAATCATTTTGGGATTAATTTGCCAGGCTTATATCCTTAGTTCTATTAATCATTTCGATTGGAAACATAAATTTTTCTCTATAAAACCCATTTGTCAATTGAATCGAAATCAACACTGTTGGCATTAAGCTTTCTGATTTTCCAGAATTTAATAACATTTCACTTACTTGAATAAAAGAATTGTTATCTTGATTAATTGAGCACTATTTAAATTACCACTTGAACCACTTTTTGGCATTTAATCAAATGAAATTAATTAATTAAGAACAAATTAAGTATGAATATGTCACGTAATGTACTATCTGATGACAGTTTACACACTAGAATGAACGTAGCTAATTGACCAATGGGATTGCGAGGATTTAAGATGTTCATTTGTTTTGATTATTGAAAATTTGAAATTTTAACAAAACCACACCCATCCTCAATGCTATGCCTTATACGATGTACATTGTACATATCCCGGTAATGCAAGAGCATATTTAACTTTACGCACGGAAATAGTTTTTATTTTAAATTTTTTACACTAGGTAGTATCTTTTCAAAAAATCTAAAAAAATCAAATATTACATAGATTTTTTTTTTCAAAAAAATATTATTTTTCTATAGATAATATAAAGCAATTAACTTGTTGTTTTTTTTTATAAAAAAGACACTACCAACCCCCTAAATTATAATAAAATTTTAGATCAATCGTTTAAATAGATTAAAAATTCTATTTTCTATTTATCACTTAATTTTTTTTTTTCCTAAAAATTTGCTGAGACAGAAACCTGAAACTTCCTGGATCTTAGTATTTGATTAATATGTACAGGCATCTGAAGTATTATTAAAATATCTTTCGGGGGTTGAATCATCATGCTTTTTTCCCACGGTTCTTTGTATACAAAAGATATTATAGATCGATTTCTGCATTTATTGTTAAAAGGGATAAGCTATCATGGTTTAAAAACCTTGCCAGGAATGGACGACACTGGTAGGAAGAATTCAACCCCGCGGAAAAACTATGGTTTTTCCGAAAGCCTATCGTCAAGTCGTTGATCTTTAAATTCTGTCAATAAATTTGCTTCAATTTCTAATGTTACATCATTTTTTTAAAATGTTACATGACAATATTACACAACATCAAATTTAGTAGGTATTATAAAATGTTAATAGTTTAAATGTGAAGTTTTTTCTTCGATTAAAGAAAGTTATTTACTCAGAGATATGTTAGAAAAAAATTGTTTATTAATTTCTGTGAATGAAAAGAAAAATCAAATTACGTTGATGTCAATGCATTATTTACAATTCAATTTTTATTCTTTACTGATTTAATTAATACCTTTAGAGTTTAGTTGAGATTTAAACTTTTAGTAGGAAATTCAATTCTATATTTCTATACTAAACTTTTGGTTTAGTCCCAATGGTCCAGCAAGTTGTTTGAGGAGTAATTTTCAGTGGTTCAAAGATCAAAAACTATAAAATATCGTAGCTTAATTAGGTGATATTCATTCTTAAGAAGAATTGAAAAGTTAAGGGTGTGAATTAATCTGTATTGACGTTTTATGACGGTTTTTCTCACCACCATCCCTAATACGAATACCAAAAACGTCGGGAAATATTTCCAAATAGAAGGATTTGATGAATTTTCCGATATTTTTTGTGGAATATTGTAAAAAAATTTTTTTTGTTGTTATAAGAAACTATATTTTAATTGTCGAAAGGATTTTTCTTCTGAACTTTTGTCCTTCAAATCTAGGGCAGTGGTTCTTAGTCTGAGTTCAATCGAACCCCAAGAGTTTGGTAAATCAGACGTCAAGATAAACCCCCAACTTATATGACTTATGTATAAATATATATTAATGTTTTGAATGTAAAAAAATCATATTTTATTTTCCAATTAGAAGGGTTCGGTGAATATGGGTTCGGCCCATATGAAACTGGTGTAGATCAGAACCTCCGACAAGGATAAAAACCACTGCTTTATGAAGATAAGACTCTATAGTAGGGATTAATAAACTTTCCGGAGTTATGATCCATTTTCTCCCCGGTAATATTTTTTTAAATAGTCAAATATAAGGACATTAATCGGTAATAAGTATTGAAAAAAGAATATAGCCATTAATTAGTGTAAAACATTTATTTATTTATTTATTTAATTAAATTGTTATTTACCGTCGTTTTGTAACTATATCAAGGTCTTTAGCGACTTTGGGGTTTGTAAAAATCCGTAATTGAGAAATATCGCAAATTTTCTCGATACAACAATCGAACCCAAAGCCTACCGATTTTGGAGCAGTCACCTAGACCACTCGGCCACCAGTACACTATATTTATTTAGGCAACTACAATATTACAAATCTTTTTTTGATATACATTATACATATTCTATCAAACTATTTAAAAGCTACAAGTATCTATCATTCTAGTGAGCCGTAGATAGCCGACTCCTGCCCTATAGTAACGAAAAATTTTTGATCTTCAAATTTTGTCGTCTAGAATACATTTTCAGTAGATTCGAGACAAAGAAGTGCCATAAAACATCGGTACAAACTAATCCAAACCCTTCAGGTTTAATCCCTCTGGAGTGTAAATGCCATCCGATCGACCATGGTGTTGTAAAGTTTTTTGGTCTTGCCTCTTTAAAATAATTAAAAATTACTTCTCAAATTATTGTAAAGTTTCACATCAACTTATATTATTGTTAGCCAATATATGGATAACATAAAGTTATGCCTTAATACTTGTAAGACTTGTCAATACTCATAAACAATTTCATATACTTTCAATGGAGTAATTAAAAAATCATTTTATCAAAGAAAATTTAAATTAATGGAATATCGAAGCATGAATAGTTTGACCAATAATTTTTTTTTAAACTAAACCTTTGTAATGATTTCTCAGTTCTCGCCGTTTTCTCAATCGTAATAAATTTAATTGCTATATTTGTAAATTTCAAAATTATGGAGAAGACATTTACTAAAACATTGTTTACAAAAACGATTCATCATTCCACTTATTATCTATATTTATAATTGAATTATCACTTTCTCTTAAATTTTATAATTCGTGAATAATACAAATCATGAAGCGAGACAATGCTGACCATTACAATAATGCCAATATTATTGTTATTACATCGGACATTTAACAAGTAGAATCATCACGTTTCTTTTAGTGATGTAAAATTATTATTCAATTCGACACAAAATATGCAAAATGACACTGAGTTATATTCTTTTAAATTGGTACGTGCTGGTGTATAGGTAACCTATAACACAAATAATATTTTATTTCTATAGGTACTGGAATTCACGCTTTGATTTTAGAGAGAAAATAAATAATAATGATAGTAATCTTCTTTATGGCTTTTTACTTTAAATATTATTATTGTAATAAGACAAAACCGAAAGAAATATGTTAAGGGTTAAGAAAATTACAATGAAAAAAACGATGAGTTTGAAGGCTTATCGTGACTTTTGCTTTCTAGTGACTCGAATTTAAAATCTTTACATTTCAATTGCGTAAAATTCGTGTAACGAAATGTACGTTTTAGAGCTGAAGTTGAACAAATATGTTGGGAATCATTGGATTTGATTAGATCTTAATTTTAACTATGACCATAATGGAAATGGTTGCGTTAAATTTATCACGAGGCAATAGCTTCATGAATCAATTTTATCGTGAACAAAAGATTATAGTATATGCATATGTTCTTACGAAAAAAAATACAAGTGTATGACCTGAAAAATATGTAAATAAAAAACAAGGCCTTTTCCACAACAATATTAAAGAAAAATTAAAAAATAATTTCCGACAAAAAACATTTGTATTTATTATCGGAAATGACAGTCTTTCATTATAGGTATCCGTTTGTAAATATGCGAAAAAAAAATCTTCCGGAATTGGTTTGACTTCGGATGTAAATTTGTTGCGTCACCATTTGAATAATTTACAAATTCAATTTGTATAAAACGCATAAAACAAATCATTCATTTGAGTAATAATATTTTGAATTTAGGAAATAAATTATTAAATGTAGTAAAATGAGAGGTCAGCGATTCATATTGGATTCGCTTATGTCCGAAGATATCTCTGTTTAATCGTCCCGTTAGAACATCTCCTAGTTTAGCTCGGCTTCAAATAGAAAATGTGCGTTCCGTCTATTGAGGAAAAACTAACTGTTTTTTTTTTCTTTTTATATTTATTTAAACGTTATGGTCGAAAATAAATAAAATAATTTGTTATTCAATTAATTTTCAGTAATATATTTGACAAGTGCATCGGAATTTGGTCACAATATTAATGGTGGAATCGTGAAATATTTCAAGTAGGTGCCAAGTAGTTTGGAGACATACGTTAAATGTGACGGGGGGGGGAGGAACTCATTATTCTTTGTCCATCTATTTCTGGAGTTAAAAAAAACAGAGTTTTGCCAGACTTATATAATAATAATAATAAATAAATGGATTTTTTTAACGTCAAGTAAAAGCCTAGTAAAAGGTTAAATAGCAACTCATCCACTAATTTCATAGAATTAGCCAAAAATTACTATACTCTTGGTGACCTAAATGTTAGAAATTAGATTGTTGGTAATTTTTTTGGAAATTTGTAAGTCTAATTAGTGATTAATCCAAATATTATGTTGGGGAAAAAACCCTTTATTCTTACGTGAACTTTAAAGTTTAATTTAATATGTATCGGATTGTCCGATTTGGGTCAAAAATGACCCAAATTTTGTTCTATAATTTGTCGGTTTTTTAATGGTTTTCATCAAGATTTATCTATTAGATTTATCCCAACTGCTTCTAAGGTTCGTTATCTAAGCTTCTATTTAAATAGCCATTTAACCTGGAACCTTCATATCAAATTCAATAGACAAGTACTAAACTAACGATACGGACTATTACGTAGACTTTTAGAACCTAAAACTTCTAAACACGAAAACTAAACTAATGATTTACAAAATTTTACTACGACTTATCTGGGTATTTGGAACATAAATGGTGATTTGCAAAACCATTCAACATCTAAGTTATCCAATCCTTCTAATCCAGAGTTTTTCGTCAAATAATCAATGCTCCTTATTATGATAACAAACGAATTATACACAATAACTTAAACTTTCATTTTATCACTACATTAGTTCAAAAATGTTTCCAAAAATTCCACTCCAATTATGTCGACCATTCTAACCCTAATGTTCAAATTCTTTCCTTTGAAACCCATCCAGATAACATTCCTAACATGTTTCGCAAATACCATACCAGAGTTGAACTACGGTTCTTACCTAAGGTGTAGTATATAATCAAGCAAAATTTATTAGCACTTTACATAGTATATAAATTGTATATAGAAGGCAATAAAGAGGTTTTAAAGAAAATATTAAGAGTAGCTTAATAAAGTGTTTCTAATGCAAATCTTGGTCCCAATTGGTGAAAAACTACTAATTGATTATCAAAAGATTCTCATGATGCCAATTTTTTATTACTAAAAATGTTTCCGAACGCAAGACAAATATGGTAATGGTATTATGTTGGCTATATTCCGTAAAGTATTTTCGATTGTGTACAAGGGCGGACTAAGGCCTAGGCAACCTAGGCACGTGCTTAGGGGTCATAATTTTTGGGGATCGAAAATTAGATTTTTATTGTTATTCTTAATAAACAGAATAACATGATATTCATAATTATTGCTGAAACTTATTCAAATTACCAAAAATATTTTAGACCCACATTAGGCCAACAAATATTAAATAGTTTATCATTACTTTATATAAAAAAGGAGTTATTATATAACTATTAATTATCACAAACTAATTGACGAATTTGTAAAATTAAATGTGAAAAAAATGGTATTACAACTACCAATCTGGGTATATTTGTTTCAGTATTATTGTTTCTTTAAATAAATTATACAGATAATTAAATAGAACTACATACTATATGTTTTACAACAAAACTACCAAACGCATAGTAAGTGTCATGACTGAAAAATAGATCCTTTTAATAATTTAAAGGCCCAATTAAATATTTAAAAAATATTTAAATGTTGAACTTCCTGACAAAGCTTCACAGTTTACCTCCTTCTGTTGAGATTAGTAGGATTATTGGTTTATAAACCAAGGACTTGTTCTCCTGGTAAAAGCTAAGAAGTAGGAAAGTAATGCCTATAAGGCCTATACCTAGCAGCCAGCAGAGTTGATTACTTTAACTCCACAGAATTTATTTTATGGCAAATATGTTTGGTTTATAAATTAAAAGAAGAGGAACTTAGAAGATTTCCAATGTCATAAGTTTAGTTATCTTTAATCGATATATTATCTAGAGCAGAGGAGGCTAACCCGCGAGTTAAATGAGGCCTGCATTAACCATTTTTTCGACCCGCAAGATTCATAACACTTTAACCTAATATACTTGTTTTACAATTGTTAATATGGTTAAAACCAATATATTTTTTTTTCATTGTTCTGGAGACCTCTCCTGAGAGTTCCTCTGCACTGCGTTCTAAAAAGACTATTGTACTCAAAACCAATATATTATTGTTTGCTAATATGGAGAATTGGACAAATATCGGTATAAGCTTCGATCAGGAACGTCAAAATTTGAGAACTGTTTTCGAATGGTTTCGATATTATTCCTGTACGTATCGTTCACTCGAATGCAATTTGTACGTAAATTTTGATATGTCAGAAATGAAGTAGCGACTGTTATTTTCAAATATGTATTTATATTGTATTATGTAAAATTAACTTTTCTAAATAAAGTTTACTTTGGCTCAAGTCCATTTCAGCACACCCACAATCTGGCAACGTTTCATTTTCGACTTTGTTTTAATTAAATTCGCGATTAAATCGGTCCATAATAAAAATTTACCCACAAAAGAGAGAACTATACCATATTGGAATTGAACTAACAAAAATATTGCGAATTAAATTAAAAACAAAATCGAAAATGCAATGCTGGCGGATTGTGGGTGTGCTAAAATGGACTTGAGACGAAAATTTAATTTTACATATTATGATGTAAATACATATTTGAAAATAAACGTCACTTCTTCATTTGTGGCATGTCAAAGTTTACGTACAAATTGCATTCGAGTGAACAATACGTACCCATTCGGAATAGTTCTCTTCAGTTCGGAATATCTCGACGTTCCTGATCCAAGCTTATACCCAAATATCATTTTGTTTATGCCCCGCGGAGTTATGCTGCATTTACAAAGTAACCAACAAAATCATTTGGGTTAACTGCCTCTGATATAACAAAGAATATTCTTCATCAACTTCTAGTTATTTGAATAAAGATCACTGATATTTCCCTCTTGCACTAATAGTTCAAAAATATTTTGATCGACCATGATTAATTTTCATAATTACCTACGCTTTAAAGCAATCACCAGCTATTAGAACCAAGTATTTTCTTATTGATCCCAATTATAGACGGAAGACCAATCGACCAATCCACTGTTCAAGTAAATGTTCCGTTTATTGGCTACCAACGACACACGCGGCTATATCCGCATGCCAAGTATAAGTGTGCCACCAAAGCCATGGCTGAATCTTAGATAAATCATTTGCAAATTTCATAATACAAAATCGCAAAATTCATTGATTTGTAAAAAAGAAAACTGAAAATCATTGATCAAATTCGATGAATCTTCGTTAATTTTCATTGAAAATATCAATGGGAATTAAAAATCAATAAAATTAACAATAGGATAGTGGACAGTTGGTCGTTTATGAATTTTTTGATTGTAATTCATTGGAGCACCCAGCATTGCCGATATTTTTGAATAGAATTTTAACAAATCGCGTTATACAAGTGTTAAGCCAATGGCACAGTTACGTAACATGTCTTTAGAATTTGTAATAACATACACGAAAACCAAAGGTTTAATAATAGGTAATATTCACACAAACGTTAAAATGTCTATGTAAGCTATTAAAATATCGTTTCCTGCGGATACAAAGTATGTTAGTGTTACCCGGTCTTGTAATAATACGTTTTTTTTTCTTCTTCATTTCATTCCAAATTCAATTTCGTAGCTTACAAAACTGTTATTATAATATCTATTTACTACTTACATTATGCATCATAAGGTGTAACAATGTGTTTAATAATTTAATTTTTTTTAATTACCAACCAACATATTTTACGTAACTAACATATGTTAATCGACAAAAAATCTCTATTGATTCATCGGATGAAATTAATTCGTTAGTGTTTTAGCTAAATCGGGCGAAAAGTTTAAGAAATATTTAAACAGATGTTTAGAAAAAAAAGTGTCATTTTTTTTTTGCATTTGGTTCTAGGAATGCAGTTATCTGGGTTATTTCTATTCAAAATATTGTGGAGATGTTGAGTCATTGGCTTTTATTAAAATGATGGCAGTTGAAAGATTATGAAGGTATTAAAAAATTAACAGAGCATTTCAGATGTAATGGGTGATAAAAGGGTCGAAAATGATATAGCAATAATTGAGATAATTGTTGGATTAGATGGGTATGAATTAAACAGAATGAGATAATGACAATGTTTTGATCGAGAAATTATCATTGATGGTTTTAAATGTTTAAATATAATGACAGTATGATTAACTTAAGGAAAAGGTTTGTATTCTTCTGCTTTTGCTTAACTTTTAGCACTTCTTAAATAAATTTCGGTGAAAAATATTTAAATTTATCAGCTAATGATATTTTTTTACTAAGACTCTATAAGTATCACTTATCAATTGATTTTGAAGAGGATATTAGATTTTATTTTGAAAAATAAATCCAAACTATAAAAGAGTTGGTTTTGCACAAGGTTTATAAATTACACAGGTTGCCCCATTAGAAAAAAAATATGCCGTCATACGAAGAATTTTGAAATTTGAATCAGTCTGAAGATATGTACGAATTTCTTCTGGATACGTCAAGTAGCGCATGAGGCCACCTGTGTATTTTATAAACCTTGGGTTTTGCAAATTTTTAGAAGGCAAAAGATACACATTTTAGATTTTTCATAATTGATAAGGGAAAACCATTAATCATAAAATCGTCATATAAGTTACCCTATCAATTGGGGACATAATTGATTATTAAATAAATGATCACCTGATATAAGTCGCATTTCCAAACCTGTTGACTCTTGAACTTTATCTTCATAAACTTTCCCTTTGATTTCCCTGTACACCGTCCTCGTATTCCAGGAGACCACTGTTAAGATGTTTGTAGCTTAAAATGAAGCACTTTGGTGGTCCTTGGTTATTGATGGTTTTCTTGACTATTTCTAGGATTTCAGTGGATTTAAGTTGAGAATTTTTTGGAGAAGGTTACCTCGAACAAATCTTCCAACTGGAAAAAGTAAATTGAATTTTGGCTTTGAATTTATATAGATCATACTTTATGGATACATATTAAGAATATGTGGCATAAAAATTTTACCCCAAACTTTTGGTAATATAAAATCATAAGCTTTTTATTACTTTATACAGAAACTATTAAAGTTACGAATTGGATTGGATGTATTGGGAATTGTGATTAAAAATTTGATATTTGCGAATAACCAAAAGTAATTCCATATAAATGAATAGAAAAGAAAGTTTTCTAGGGACAAAGCATTTAAAAACAGCATTAATAATTACAGTTTCATTTTATGGTGAATTTTGGTAAAATATTTTGAAATGATCTTGAAAAATTTCACCTCACAAAATGGTTTACAAATTGAACTTAAAAATGGTAACTCTAGGAAAATTGAGCCATTTCACTTAATTCAAAAGTCTTTGGATCGTTTTGGGTCAAGTTTCATAAAAAGGGGTTGGAAACTTATAGAATGATTGACATATTTTAATTCCAAGCTAATTTGCAAGTCAATAGAAATGAAGCTCAAGGATATAATGACTGAGGAAATTCAAAGCTTTTTCTATGTTTATAGAAAAGATTATCGAAAAACTTAAAAAAATGTAAAAGCATATATTTTTGAATAGTTGTGTCATTGGATACAACTATCCTATGAGTGTTAAACATATGACACATTGCAATTATTGCCAAGGGTAGGTACATAGATGAAGAGGGTAGGTACATAGATGGTTCAAAAAATTTGTAAAAAATAAAAAAGCTTTTTAATTGAAGACAAATTTTCCCTTTAAATTGAACTCGCATTGTATTAAGTAATTATCATCGGTTTTTTCAATCAGGCTACAATGTCATATTATTAATCTTCCCTAATATTTCCTCATTGAAATGATAAATTCTCAATGATTTATTTACTGCCAAATGACATCCATTCTATTTGCAAAAGTAGCACGTGTATAAGTTCATTCTTCATTCAAATCGTGGTCACGATTTGAATTTTTTCCTGCGATTATTGTCAAAAGCAAACATCAACAAGCCATCAATATTTTGATTAATAAAGTCATTCCATTTGACGTCTTTATTGATATTCTGGAAAAATCAATTATCTGTTCGCTTCTTTATTGGCAATTACTTGGAAGAGATTAAATTAAAGCCGCATAGATCAGCAGCCGGAATAGATCGGTTATACCGCATAAAACCATTCTATATACTATTGTAATAATTGCCGGCGACATCCGCTAGTTTCATTTTAATAAATCAAATTAACATAGCAATGCACGAAGAAAGACATTTACCTCCGCATAATAAACGCCGCTAAAAAGTACCTATACTCGCTGATAATGCGGTTGTTAAAATAATGCAAAATTGTTAAATCATTTCCAGGATATATTTGCGTATGTGTTATTTAAAACAAATATACTATGCAATCAATACACATCACTTATCGACAGTTAACTCAAGTAACATTAACCAATAAACCTCGTTAACGTAAACTGAATATCTTGACAAATTATACAAGAGACTTTAAATTTTTGCATTTCAATATATGTTACATATCACAAGTACGTGCATTGCATATATTACGTAATGTATTATGTGGCAAAAATATTAACATTTGGTAATTTCTTTTGGTTTAAATACAAGTGGAATAAGTGTACCTACTTATATTTTAAGTACACATACTAATGAGTCTTAAAGCTTATCTTAATTGATCAATTCTTCTCCCATAAAATATTAAGCAAGTATTGATTTTAGTTGATAACATATAATAGGAGTTTGACCCATTCCAAACATCATTGTTTTTTTTTCATCCCTTCATGCAAATTGTTTATCCAAACAGAACTCGAAAATACCTTATCAGTAATTCTTTGGCTAGAATAGAGAATTTTTTTCGATCAGTATAATTGTTTTTATGACTGCATGTTGTGGTTTTGGATCAGATATGACCGAATTTTATTCTAATTTCAATTCAATAACTTTTAACGCAATATTCTATAATTCGGAAGAAATATTCTTTGAATTCCAAAAGTAAGAAACGAATGAGATTCTATATTCGAGAGCCACCGTATCGAAGTCCATTTTTTCAGGTTTTAGCGCTAAAATCATCTTAACTCAAGTTCCGATGATTCTTTTAAGGCCAAACTATTAATTTCTATCTTATATTAGTGATCAATAATAAACCAAAGTCAGAACTATCTCCAGACCTTCGCATGCTAACATAAGTACACATAAGATAGTATGTACATTGTACCCACTGTAAATTAATTAATTTGGACTTAAGATACTATGGCTTTAGGTACAAGATTTTGAGTAAGACGTTTCAAATCTTCAATCAAATCTTCTCTCATAAAGTATTAATCAAGTATCGATTTTAGTTGATAACAAATAATAGGGGTTTGACCCAATCCAAACTTCATTGTTTTTTCATTCCGTTTTACTCAAATTTTTTATCCAAACAGAACACGAAAATATCTTATTAGTACCTAATACTTTGGCAAGCATAGAGAAAAAACATGTTTTTCAATTAATTATTAAATTTTCCAATCAATATAATTGTTTGCATGGTTGTAATTTTGGATCCGATATGACCCAACTTTATCCTAATTTCAATTCTATAACTTTTAACAAATTATTCCAAAACTCGGAACAAATATTCTTTGAATTTCAAAATTAAGAAACGTATCGAAGCCCATTTTTCAGATTTTAGCACTAAAATCATCTTAACTCAAGTTCCGATGATCCTTTTAAGGTCAAACTATTAATTTCTATTTTATATTAGTGGTCAATAATAAATCAAAGCCAGATCTATCTCCAGACCTTCGCATGCTAACATAAGTGCACATAAGATAGTATGTACCCACTGTAAAATAACTAATTTGGACTTAAGACACTATGACTCTTAGGTACAAGAATTTGAAGAAGATTTTTTCCAAATTGAAGCTAATAAAAAAATATGATTTCGACTTTGCTAAAAGGAATAACCGAAATGAAAATCTAGCGAATTGAAAGACGAATTCGAGAGGTTGTTTACGATGAATCTTATATGATATACAATGAAATTTATCTTATCAATAGAGGGCTAAATACTATTTAAATACTATACTTAAAGCTCAATCTCATAGTCAAAAATCCGGCTGCAAAATTAGTACATGAATAATGTAGGTACTTGAAATCTAATTTTTAAGTATTTTTACAAGTGGAGAAATTTCTTCCAAAATTTGCCTACCAGTACAATTAATAATAACAACAATAATAATATCAGGTTCACGGGTAATTGGAATATATATTTTTTTTAAATTAATTTAAACAATCATTGATTTTGCTACGTTTCGTCTTTATTATCAAGACTTTTTCAAGCTCTGAAAGAATTATTGAAAATATTATAATATTAACAACATTTTAACAATATTTTTATAATCACACCTCAACTATGTTTAAAATTAAAATTAAAACTGTAAAAAAAAAACGATTTTTAGCTTTCAAGTATGATTTTTTTATTTTTAACAAGTCTAATAGCCAACTAAAACATCGGTTCATAGTTGCTAAGCCACGCACTTCAAAATCTAAATCATCAATCATTTTAGATATTTTTAGTTGACTATTAGACTTGTTAAAAATAAAAAAATCATACTTGAAAGCTAAAAATCGTTTTTTTTACAGTTTTAATTTTAATTTTAAACATAGTTGAGGTCTGTTTATAAAAATATTGTTAATATTATAATACTTTCAGAGCTTGAAAAAGTCTTGATAATAAAGACGAAACGTAGCAAAACCTATGATTGTTAAAATGAATTTAAAAATATATTCCAATTACCCGTGAAGCTGATACCATGGATTAATAATAACATTATTAATTGACTTTAAGGGAAACATTTCATTTACATTTTAATATCTTTTATTTCTCTCGTATTAGTGTTACGGTTAAATATAATTATTCGATTTCATAAAACAATAATAAACAAAGAGTTAGACCAACATTTGTTCCGCTTCTAACTCAGTTCTTGGTCATTTTTATTATTATGAAACAACTTGTTTAATTCGTTAGATAAATATCTTTCAATATTTCACTCTCATGTTATTCAAGTGTGAAAAAGTCAAATTCAAGAGTTGAACCATTGTATTACACTCAACATTTTAAATTGATCTTGAATTGCAACATTGAACATATTGATCAGTCCGGCCATCTGTTTAAATTTAGAAATTTCATGCTTAAGGAAGCATATTAGAATCGAACGTGAATCATTCAATTCCCATAAAGCTCTTAACGAGTTTTCCAACAAGTTAACAAATGTTTCGATCTATCACTTGTTGCATTTGCATTAAACAAGGTAGGTCTCTAGAAAACAAATGATTTTTCTGGAAAAAAATTAGATATTACTTTATGCTTCCGCTATGCGTTTTCCATATATGTAAAAAAAAACATTCGTTTGTGCTAAATTGCTTTTGCAATGACTTATGGCTTCTCTTTTCATGAGTACCTACATTCGTATGTTGGAAATAATTGCAATGTTTGCGTTTTTGGCTTAGTGAGTCAGTGAATGTGTGTATTTAGGTCGACAAAAGGCTTTATTTTTGTCACATCTAAACAATAAACGGTGAATACAAAATAAAAAATTGAACTAAAGGAAATTGTTCGGGAAACATTGCATATTATGAATTGGAGAGCAATCCGTTAGTTGTAGGTATATGGACTAAATAAATACAAAATTACAATATCGTTACAGAAAAATACCACGACCGCAAATAAAACCGCATCACGTAGCATCAGGTGAATAAAATTATCGTAGTCAAATCATACGGGACGTACATAAATTAACGTGGAAAACAATCGCGTGGATCAAACAGCGTCTGGTCTTCAAGCCGCTGATGGATGGACAAATAAACGACAACTATTGTGTTTTAAATATCAGTACAATGACGTAAAGAAAAATGTAACCGCAACAAGAGGTCTAATATCATTTAGTTTATGTGCTGCGTTTTGTTCGTTCATTGTGTCATTATGTCACTAGAAATAACTCCGCCAAGTCCGTCATGCATCAGACACATTGGCGGTCTTCGGGTCTGCCTTTGAGGCCTAAGACAGGTCAGCCCTGTCATCGCAATTGTACTCTTTGTCATCTTAATTCCTCTACTTTCTGCAACATTTATGTCTAATTTCTGTGACACATCCTCTTCAGTTCATACCATCGATTCATTTCTGGTTTGCCTTCTTGAAACAAATTGATTCATATCATACAAAGCCTTCATATTCTATTTTTTTTAAACTTTGACACAATTATCCTTCACTTATAAAGCGATAGAGGAAAAGAATTGTAGAATATGTCATTGACAATGAAAAAATAGACATAATTTTGAAACCAGATAAAAATGGTACAAAAAGAGGATAACAGAAAGTATGGGATACCTTCTAGAGGAGCGTTTCTTAACCCTGGGTGTGCAGGAGATTCCCCCCCCCACAATATGAACTATGAAATTTTTGGTAATACATTTTCCAAAAAATGAATTTTTCTAAACTAAAAAATCGAAACACATTTTTCAATGTGAAGCGATGAAACTATTTTCAAATTCCAAGGAGTACAGCTCACTTAAAAGAGTAAGAAACAATGGTCTAGAGTAAAGAATTAATTTGAATACCAACTATTAGTATATATTCATCAATAGAAGACATTTACAAATTAGAAATATCTAGTTACAATTTAAGATGAAGTTAGAAGAATTTCTCTATAGATACTATTACTTATAAAAGCGAAAAAGAAGTCTTTATTGTTTCCAAGAGGATATTATCTTGTTTGACAAGAGCTGAAGATATTGTAGGTCATTATTATATCATAGTTAATTGGTGAAAATTATAAATTCAGTATTGAAATGTAGAACTACACTTGCTTTACTCTTGATGACTTTTAAATCAAAATGATCCTGATGGTACAGGATCCGGTTGCGAAATTAGTACATGAATAATGTAGATAAGCAAAATTTAATTTTTAAGTACTTTTACAAGTACGGGAGTTCATTTTTCATAAGGTGCCAGTTAAGAATAGGTTTTATTTCCATAAGATGTAAACGAAATGTTTCCCTAAAAGTCAATTAACAATAATTTAATTAATAGTACTGGTCAGGTTATCTGCACTTCATAGGAAATCATGACCTAGGTCAACCTCTGCTTTAGTTACTCTTATTAATTAAAGTTTCTTTAAAATTTGAAGCATTTTTTTAAGACTTTTTGGTCTTTACAATATTATGAATGTATTGTGGATAAGGACATGGATATATGAATAATATTAAACCGGTTTCCGTTATGGTTGCAGATATGAAACCATTTTGGAATATTCTTTTGATAGGGAAGAACCAACTTCAGTTGATGGGGCAACTAATATACCACAAAGTATAGATTCAAGGAGTCCGAATCTAATGTTAATAGAAACCAGATATTCCTTTTTTCCGTATACCTATCTAGATCTACAATTTTATAGCCTAAACATCCCTAATTAAGACACACCTTTTATCCAAATTTTTCAAAACTTTTATATCAAATTCAAAATTATGATTTTGAAAAGATTATTATTTCGGGTATCCTATGGCTTCATCTCAGCTCCAGATTATGTAATTCTCATGTAAATTTTTATAGTAACAACCGAAGAAATTAGTTAATCAATGCTTTTGTAATTAATGAAGTTTTGTAAAATTTTGAATTTTTTTTTTTTTTTTTTTAGTTTCACTACCAATTGAAAGAAACTTTTACTGAAACTAAAGAATGCCTCAAAATTTATGTAAGAAGTTATTAAAATAAAAGGTTATGCATTCAGTATAGCATTTCGAGAAAATGATCTTAAGACTTTGTTGGCAAAAAATAAACTTTGACCCTAATTTCTGACTTAAGTAAAACTGGCTTAATTTAATTGATAGAGGGTTCAATTTTCTTCGTTAAGACGTCGATGGTCTAAGGATATAATTGGGATTTATATTATAAAAAAATTGCTTTTAATTTTATACGTCAAAACAAAAATTGATGATTGAAATTAGTAAGCACTTTCGGCATTCGTGTTGAAAGTAATGATGGAAAATTACTATTGTATTCAAGCATAAAAAATCAGCTTTATCCTGTACTTTCCTACTTTGTCTCCGGTATAAAACCAAAATTTTGTGGCAAATATTACTAAAAAACTATTTTAAAATGCTCTTTTCTTTACCTTGTTTTCGATAACTAATGTTTACGATGTAAGAACACACTTTTACGGAATGTCGTAGTCGTAATAGTGATACCGATAGCAGTTTGTTCCGTTTCCTTTGCCCACGTTTTTTTTCAGTTTTTAATTAACAATAATTAATCTCCCGATAAAATTTGCATCGCGTCTTCTTCTTTAACCAAATATGCCGCCGTCTGCAATTAAAACACAAAACATACAATTAATATTCTTCCTTTAATAGTTACAATAAAAAAAACCACACTGACAAAACATTTATCAATCTCCGTCACATAATAGAAAATCCGTCTTTGTTAATTAGAGCAATTAAAATGTACACTGATATAACGAATATAGATCGGTACGAATGGAAATATTTTCTCATAAGGTTAAAAATCCCCAACACAAAAGAGTGCCAATCTATCTGGGTAATTTATTAAGCTTTTTTTTTTTGGGAAATGATACAGCTAACGGACCGTTACTGAAATAGAATTTGTTTATTAATTTTTAAGTATTGGACGCCTCTTAACGGAAATTGCAGCAGGTTTTTTGACGAGGTTGATGATCTGCATTGTTGTTTTATGCAGATGACGATTACAAGGCGTTTATCTTCATTACTAAAATGCTATCTATTTACTATGTGGAATTGAATGATTCTTCTCATGTCGGATATAGAGAATAATGCGATAAATGTGTAGGATATTGAACGACCTTTGCATAATATTCACTTGAAAGAACAGCTGAGCCAAGGACAGGCTGCATTCCCTGGAGGCTTAGGAAATTGTATCACTGATTTTTTTTATTGTTTCAATTGGCGTATTTTCTCATTTTTGCATAACTATTTTATTATGGAAGCAAATCTTTGCTTTGTTTTCTCGTAAAGAAACGTTTTCTTTTAATTTTTTTAATGAACAGAAATTATGGACCTCGTTTCATTTCGATTTCGTGACAGACTTTTAAATATTTCGAGTCGAAACTAGGAAGTTGTTGAGGCTAATTATAGTGTTTAATAGGTTCTATTTATTCAAGCAATAAATTGTTTTAATTTGATTTTCAGATTCTAATATCTCTATTTAAAAGGAATGAGATGGTTTTCATTTTAATTTTGAGGGTTTTTTTTTTGTAATATGCATACTTGAATTATTATACAGTGCTGATCTGTGCACGGAAATTTTTGGGGAGATGCAACAAAATTGCACGATCCACCGGTAGCCAGGGTATATTGAATGCACTATCAAGACCATAGGTCAGCTCCAAGCTGATCTTGGAACGCAGGGAAACCCTTAACAATCTGGCCACTAAAAATAAGGTAACCTTGGGGTGAGTACCAGGCTACAAGGGTTTTTTTTGTGGACTATTACGTAATTTGCACCAGTTCAGCAATGTGGCGTTATTTTATGGTGGTAATAGCAGGCAATTGATCTTTAGCGGCGTTTAAAAGGCTACAAGGGTTTATGAAGTAACAAAAGAGTAGATGAATGCATAATACCATTCATAATCCTGCAGCCGTGTATGGTATCAAAAGATCCGCAATAAAATGGGTTTATAAAATGCATTGTTCAAAGTGCACGAACACCTCCAAGGAAAACCATTGTAAAAGGATGGTTGCAAACTCATCCCTGAATCTCACAAGAAAGCAAATCAGGATTGTAGTAGACCTAATAACCGATCTTTAAAGATTAAAAAAACGCGTGTATACATTTGGAGTACATAGGAATGATCCATATGCTGATTTTATCAGGTAGAAGAAGAAATCACTTCTCACATTCCATGGAAATGCGGTACTCTGAATGTATGGAGACATAAAGAACTAGGGATAACAAACCCTGGAACCAGAATACTCCAAAAACACCTAGTACGTCAATTGCTGAGGTTCCACCAACTATTGGTCCCAACTTGGTAAAATAAGGATCTATGAAACACAAATAACCCTGAGACCATGGCTGAATTTAAAGGGGGGCACGCCCCCCCACGGTATTTTTGTGTACTGTAGAGACTCCATTACAGTACATAATTAGAAGCAAATCAAATTATTAGAGTTGTTAAAATATATGGATAAAATAACAGAAAGAACATTAGAGGAACTCTAGTCTATTTCTGGCTGGAATAACGAATTTTTTTCGTTGCATCTTTCACGCACTTGGAAATGAAAGATGATATTGTGCCCCCCCCCCCCCCCAAAGAGAAAAAATCCTGAATCCGCCCTTGTCTGAGACTGAAGTTTGAAGTACAATAAACCTCATCCTGGATACCCCAACTTAATAAAAACAATAGACTTATTTAGATTATTAATTTTTTGAGAACTTCATTTGAATTTATCAAGGGATCTCAGTAATGATTCTTCTTTTCTTTAAAAATGAAAGAAGAAACCAATTTAATGATTCGGCATTAAAAATTTGCATATAGCAAACATCAAAAGATTGATTATGAGGGTTGATAAATGAGGGTAATTATGTTAATAATTGAAAATTATAACTTGGCTCCTTGTAAAATTGTAGTTTTATACTGAAAAAGCGGTATTACTTTCCGGTCCCCTAAATACTGTCGACATTTCAATAAAAATATTTACGTTAAAATCAGTCACCAATTAAAAAAAAACCGTTTTGCTTTGGAAATTTAAATTGAAAAACCAAAGATTTTATGAAGAAAAAGCAAGAAATAACAGATAATTGTGTCACATGATTTTTTTTCTCAATTTTCTCAACAACTTTTTAGTTCCCTGAATCCAATTGATACCAATAACACTTTGTTATTGATTTATTTTGCAAATAATAACCGTATCATACGTTCTATGCAAACCAATGCCACCAATTACTTTCTATACCTACAAAAACTGGATTTATAAATATAGAATGCCTAGATAATGCCGAAAGGAATTTACTGTCAATTTTATGCTTAATCACTTAAAAAAGAAGCACTCCAACAAAATGTTAATTTATTCCACCAAAAAAAAATCGTATAAACCTTATCAGATTAGTCGAGAAATTAGACCACAGATCTTAATAAAGATTTGATTTTGTAGGCTAAAGCGACTCTAAACTGCTATTTTAAAAATACAAATTTAGATCAATTGATTCGTTTAAGTTATCCGCTTGACTTGTAATAATATTTTTCGAAATGAATATTATCTTAGTTAAAACTTTATATAATGAAAAAATCCCACAAGTGGAACAAAAGTGCAATCAAAACACTAATGTTTAATCGATTTTTTTTTTATAAATTTAAGAGGAAATAATGAGTGCAGTCAATTGTGAAAAAGGTTTTTAAAAGCAAAATTTTAATGAAAAATCAAATAAAATGTCAAGGTTTTACGAACAAAACATGAAAAGTCATGCAATAAAAGTCAAATGTAACGGTTTTGAATTAATAAATTTCGATTGGACCTTGACTTAGAAGAATCTTCATTTGGGATAGTTTTAATATGGTAAATTCAAAAAAAATGATGAGTTAACCGTATTATTGGCTTTTCTCATGGGATTTTCAAAGAAAACTTTTCTCCGAAAATCAATCAATCAATATCTCATTAACTGAGAAAAATATGTTAAAATTTATCCATTAACAAGTAATGATCGTTAGTGATTTTAATTTCACATTACTTGTGATTTCTATTAGCGTTAATGGTGTTGAAGATAATCAGCGTGAAGAAGTAATCATAATTTCATCACTTGGCTGCAATAACCATCCACAGATATATACGCATTTCTCTTTATTCAAACTCATTAATTGCATCTAATTATTAGATTCCTTTTTAATGTTCATGTGTAAATATAATTTATATCTTCAATTTTCATCTATTTTCAGACAAACTTCATAATTGATGGATAGAAAACTTTAATAAGAAATGATCAGCAATCTTGTTGTTTATTCGTTAGATACGATTGTGAATACAAATTGGATTTTTTATGAAAGTTTCTTCTAATATCGCGATGCACCTCTGGGCAAATAATTATTTACTAAAGTGGAAATAAATTTCACTTGTACTTGCTCAGTTGGGGCATGAATATTCACTTTTTCATTGGAAATTGAAAATTTATGTTTAAGATCAAATTCTCTACAATAAAGAACCTGGTTAGCGTAATTGTTTGTTGGTATTTTCACATTTTTTATGAAAAGCAAACAAATTTATAGTATTGATAGTAGTTAGTGAATTTTCGTTGGCTAAAGCAAATAAAAATCAACGATTCAATGACCAAATTTTATCACCTTTAACAATTAATAATTATAAACTTTAAAGATTACTTGCATCCTAAAAATTCAATCCGGAACTTCAAATATATCTAATGTTCGAATGATATAAAAGTTGGGATTATTATTTGTTCCAATAGATGATAAAAATTAGATCTCAGATTTTATTAAATAAGAAGATAATTCGGGTTGTTTAAGATCGGTTTTTTTAGTTAATATTTTTAATAATCAAATTAGCTATGTTTCGTTACGTATCGCAACTTCGTCAGGCTTCTTGAATCTCAAAAGATATAATATTTTCAATTTAAATTCAATAAACCAATAAAAATTTGTTCCAATATTTTTCACACCAATGTTGATTCACTAGGGTTTCATCCCCATTAAAAATACAATCTTATAAACAAAATAAAAAGTGATGGCTATTGAGAATTGGTCAAAGAATAATCCATAAATTAGCATTGAGTTTGGGTTATTAATTTAATTTATTTTTATTACTTTTAAATTAATTTTTTTACTGGATTGAATCAAATCCAGGCCAGAAAAATGTTTTTAAAGCAGAAAAAATTCTTACAACTTAGCCTTTAATTAATTAATTAAGATAAAATAATAAAAATACCAACAACAATTTTGGGAGATTAACAGCGTTTTGTTTACAATGGTCTCATACGAAAAACCTCACATTCAGGGATCAATTCCGAAAGTAAGATTAAACTTCTGTTATCTTTTTTAAAAAATTTTTTGACGTTAATAAAATCGCCGTCAGACTTGAGTAAAGTAAAAAAATATCGATAAATTGGTTGTGTCCATACTTTACATAATATTATTTATTTTTTAGTAGGAAAGTGGACTTAAAGGATGTAAATCCATATACTAATAATTAATTCAGTGACCTTTCGGTCCTTTATTTGACCTTCATCAGGCTTCTAACCATTTATAAATGTTCTGAAAGATTCTATAAACATGTGTTTGTATTAATATGATTTTTTAAACCTGATGAAGATCAAATAAAGGATGGAAACGGCGCTGAATTAATTATTAGTATATGGATTTACATCCTTAAGTCCACTTTCCTGGTAAAAAATAAATAGTAAAAAAATATATTTTTACATTGTCATGTGATTTGCTACCATAACCATTCATACCATAGTAGATTATATATTTGTATACAAGACGTTAATATAAAAAAATTCAATTTAAATTAAAAAAATTGGATTTGATTTTTGAGTTGATTTTAGTTTACTACTTGATATAAATGTATTTTAGAGTGCACACGAAAACTAGTACTTTTTTGGCCTACAGATGTCGTAACTAGTGATCGATGATCCTGAAATATTAGCGAAGATCTTAGAATTTAGAGAAGAGCGATTTATTTTTGGGAACACTATAATAGTCGTATAATAGCTCAAGGGTTGAAAAAAGTCGTTTGTTTTTTCTTCGGACGCATCACAGGCTAGGGTCCATCACCACGGATGGTAGGAAAATCATCACCAAAACTAACTACTGACTACTGACATATTTTGATAACGGGTCTAATAACCGGCCACTGGGGAATGAAAAAGCACTATAAGTACTGCATATAGTAAGATTATATGTAGACGACCTAAAATGCAGGTTTTGGCAGGCAAAGAATGAAACCACTTCTCATGTTCTACGGGAATGGAGTGCTCTGAATGAATGGAGAAATGAGGAACTGGGGATAACTAGACCTGGAACTGAAATTATCGGATAGCACTTAGTACGACGAGTGCTAAGGTTCACCCAGCTTTTTGGCCTTAACTAGGTGAAGAAAGTACTCAGAAAACACAATAAATCCTGAGGCTACAATGTTGAGGCTTTAACCCTGGAAAATTTAACTTATTTAAAACAAAAACTCACCATTTACTCCACTGACTCCAAATTGGTCCACATTAACCGGGATCTTCTTTATCGAAATGGATGCCAGAGGTTGTCCACCTTTTAAATCTTCGTTTGAAATTCTAATCAGAGGCTTTTTCTTTCGATCGTGAGCAATTTTAAAAAAAGGGTGAAAGGGCTGCTAATCCCAACACCCTGTACCAGAATTATGGTGATGTTCGCGACACCCTTACGAGAGGGATGTTACTCCTTCCCGCAACCGTGTTCGACAATCTACGCCACGAGAAGGCCTCACCATCTAAACTTATCCAAATTGTTTGATATAAAAAGGCCCAAAAGTCGAAATTTATCAACCAACTTTTCAAAGCCTCTCCGCACTGGCATGCAGATCGTAGATTTTTCCAATAGCATTACCTCTACAGAAAAGATAAAAAATTAATGGAATGGATTAATATGTTTTGATGTTTCATGGTACTGTTTTGTACCATATACTTTTGAGAATTGTTTAGTCCTCTTAGGCTTTGCCTTCTTCAATGGTTTATCCATAGACTTGCTAAACGAAAATCAAAATTAAAAATCTTTTGTGAAGAGTTCATATTCAGTTCCCTTATATAAAAGTTAGTTTTACTACCCATTTTTCCAATACAGCTAGTTTAGACCTACATATTAAAAACTAAACTAAAGATTATAACATTTTTTTAAGGAAATCATGTTGGGTATTATATAACACAATTTTTGGTCGTTAAAACCAAAGTGCTTATAAATTAAATTTACTTTCCTTACTTGTCAATATTTCGATCATCAGACCATTGAAGTATACGGGTTTAATCATTCTCCGATTAATGACTTTAAATTTATTATCCAACTCCCGCGCCTTACTGAAGAATATTAGTCACCATTCAAATTTCAACACTAATCGATCAGATCACGCCTTAATACTCCCAATCATTATGTAACTGCAAATGCAAAACAAAGCATTGGCTACTGAATTCGTGCACAATGACTCAAGCACAATACTTGATTGAAACCTATCTCTTATTAATTAAAAACCAACCCATTTTACTTACAAAGTTAATCATACGCAATTATAAAGACTTTTTAAAAGTAATGGAAATTTCTCCATTCCAATTGGTAGGCGGCCGCGCGAAAATTGAGGCCGATAATTTTCGGTGCACTTTTGCTCGACCGCCGAAATGGTAGGTATATAATGGTTTTTACGTAAAAATATATGTCAGTGCGTGAATAATCCTAACGGAATTTGTACCGTACGTATGTATAGGCATTTTTTAAATATTTGCTTGCTGTTTTATTCAAATATATCGGAATATTTACTTGTCATCTCGGAATACCGGTTTGGTCGCTACTTACTTATTAATGCCTATCTCTAAATAAACATTGAAATAAATTTACTAAATTTACACATTACAAGAAAGTTGCCTTCAAAAATCACACAAACACAATTGTAGCAAGCAAATGAATACATTTTAGAGAACAAGAGACTCATTTTAAAATAATCGTTCCATCTTTTACATAAATTCCGATTTTATTAAGATATTCATCAAATTCCTATACCTAAGTGATTCAAGAGAAGGTTAGATTTTATCGTGCAACTTTCAACTATTCGAAAAAGGCATTTTCGATTGAAACATAACCAATTAGAAAAAATATTATAAAACTAATTTTGTGAGAAAAAAATCGCTAGCTTTTCTATTTTCTTTTGCACGTTCACTCCCTTCTTTGGTAGATAAAAAACTTTCTTATGATAATAACAATAATTAAATTACATCTGTAGATATGTAATTTATGTAATTATTTTCCCTGCAACAATTTTAATTTACGATATTTATAAATGCAGCGAAATTTGTATTATACAAGGAATATAAAATTGGCGTTAGGTTTTACGACCGTTTGGAGATACGGTTGCTGAACGTCCGTATAATACATTTCCAATGCATTGACTTTTTATTCATTTTATTGCATTTTCATGGTATCGGTTATGTTTATTTTAGTATCTACTACCTTCCTCAAGAGGTCAAGAAGTGTTTGCAACAACATTTAATAACAATTGTTTAAATAATTGCATATAAGATCGTTGGAAACCGTTTTTCAAAAGCAATGAATTAAAAATCCGTGAACTAAGAAAAATTAAACGAAAAATACAAATTGGCAAACTTTTACGATTTCCTATTTTCCAGCAAGATTTTTGTGAAGTATTTTACAAAGATTGATTAATTCAAAATATAGATATTTCCTCAGGATATATTTTATTCCAGATACAGAAATTGGGATATTAAATGCACCCTCTTTGAAATGCATTCACCAAATTTTTAATTGCTCTTTTTACTGTATTGGAAGTGAAGTACAGCATTTCTTAAGATAGTCCTTAAAAATAAGGTAGTTAATATCAAATAGAACAATTTAAAATGCAACCCTTAAGATTTTAATAGCTTCATAGTACTACTTTTGGTTGACTTCAATTTTCTTCCAAACCATTGGTTGTATCAAAAACTTCCAGATTCCGAAATTTTAGAGCTTTTAGTAATTGACTAAAAAAAATTTATTGCAATTGAGATTTCATCGAAAATACAATAGTTTGATCCTTCAATCGTTTGAAATAAGATTAAAATTTTCCTCAAAATTTTACTATTTCCTCCTTACTATTTCCTCAAAATGTTTTTGGATTTAAATTCGAAATGTATTGTTATATTATCGTTTAGTACATTGTTACGAACCCGAAACTGTCCTTTGTTCAAAAATCATCCCTTATTTAACGACGTTATAAGCTATTGAAGTTTGGATGGTTTGATGGTTTCTTCTGGCATTTTGATGGTCGATTTCATCCCTTAAACGGGTTTTTTTTTCGGGAAAATTTGCACAGCATGTACGAGTGGATGTATACTTTCGATTGACATTCTAAAAAACGCACATTAAATTTTCCTCAAAATAGACCTTGCATTTTTTTATCAACACAATTGATCGCAAAAGCAATCAAAAATTAATATGTTGAATGTTTTTTCTTAAAAATTGGCAGTTACTTTGGAGAAAGGGAGGAATTTTAAATCAAATATTTGATGTACCGGGTTGTAATTTTGTAAGATACATTTAAAACACAAAATTTTGTTATAACTTTTGATTTTAAATCAATTATTAAATCAGCCTCAAAAGTATCAACGTTTTCAAGTTTAGTGTACAAATTTTTAATGCCAAATTAGTAAGAAGCAATTAAGGAAAATATAAAAAAAATACTTTTTGAATATCACTTAAGCTTTTAATTTTTAACCCCTTAGTAAATGTTGTAACGATTGAAATAAATAAAAATCCGATGGAACTTTGGACAATTATAGTGGGTACGGCATTATTACCCCTCCGCTTAATTTATAAGTTTTTCCAGGGCTTTTCTTCTGCAGAGGAGTTTTCATTACCGTGTTGCAGCATAGAGTTTTCTCTGTTAACAGTTCTTGGGCACTTTTGGGAGTTTTATTGGTCGCCCATGATTGATTAGCAATATTTAACAGCTGTTCGACTTTCTGGCCTATATTTGGCACCATTTCCCTTAATTAATTATTAAGTAAAACTCTTCGTTGGTACCGGTTGGAGAAATGAAAATTATCAAGTTTAAACTTAAGAAAACTCATTTTGCATTTGTGTTGCTACCCTGTGATACTCGAAGAGTATTCAATACCAAATTTATACTTCGTCGGGTTTTTGGTTTTAGCATTTCAATTTAAATTTTGGAATAAAAAATATTTTGTAATTTTTTAAATAAGTTAATAAGTCACTCTAATCATAAAATGTCTTTAGTACCACTATTGATTTAAAGACGAAACTACTTTTCGGTACACCTAATACATACCTACTTATGGGTAAAATAAATGTTGACCACAACAATGTATGGAAAACATTAAGTGCATTGAGCTTTTAACCATTCTTCATGGTATTGTCAAAAAAAAATCCAGTGAATCTAACTAAGAGTTAAGTTACTACTTAAGAAATCTAGAAGCAAATATTTCTAAGCGTAAATTAAACATAGGAATATCATAAGTTTATTAACTAAAAAAAATATTTAATTAAGGTTATATAATTCCTCATTTCCTTGAAAGTTCAATTTGCTGTCTTCTCGACCACTTTAAGGAAATTCACAAGAATTTCTTTTCCATCCGTTCCGTTTTAATTGCAACAATTTCATGATCAAATTTTAAAAGTAAACATATGCAAAATACCCACATATATGTGCACTAAAGAAAATTCTTTACTTCTAGAAATGCATCGTTAAAAATAATGTCGTTACGGTTATACAAGAGTGGTTGCGTCTCAAGGTTTTCAACGGTAAACTACTGATTTTTATTTTTAAACCAAACCAAAACCAACACGTATTTATTACAAATAATTAAGTGCGATAGTTATGGGCAATTTCTACAACACTTTTCAATGTAATAAATTAAATGGAACAAAACCATCAAATTGAAAATTTTCTAATAAAAACTCCGGTAGCAAAAGGATTTTGGCCTTTGCTAAACTATAATTAACAGAAACTTAGGTGGTAGTGTCGTCTCATTATATAACGCCCATGTAATCTTTGATCAGTTAATTAGAATATTAGAGCTGGCATAGTATTAAGATTATTATTATACACCGTTAATGTGAGAATAATATCATTTATAAAACGACCATCAAGATTTGAAAAGTTGTTTAAAATGCCCTTGGTAATGAAACTTGCATTCTTTCGCTATGTAAGTAGACACATAAATTGTTCAATCAGCACTTGAGCACGTGAAAGTAGGGGTGAATATATATATATATATATATATATATATATATATATATATATATATATATATATATATATATTTAGCCCACGTAGCAAATTTGTAGAGGAAAAAATGCAAGTTCAGATAATTTTAAAAGCCAATATTTATTGCCTGAACGGGAATGAAAAGGTTAACAGTCATATTTATGAATATTCATATTTATTGGAACAATATTTTTTTTTGTCGCTGCTGCGAATCTTTTCAATATTATCCAAAGATTTAACAGTAATAATGTGAAATATGGTTATAAGACACGCAATTGTGGATATTACAAGTATCGTATTTATTGAAATTCATTGTCGTTTATCTTTAGGGTTGTTCTTATGTACTTACAATTTACTTATTTTTTATATTTATGTCTGCCCGTTTATAATATGTGTTTATAAAATACTTGTAATACTTTAAATTTTAAAGTAAGATTTATCTACGATATTAAAATTGTCATTCAACATTGATTTCCGGTATCAATTACGTCACTAGATGTCGGCCGTCTAGTTGAACTGTAAAATCGTAATTTTTTTTTCCAAATCCATAATCATTTATTTTGAGGAAAATTTCGCTATCTGGAAGTTTTTGATACAACCAATGGTTTGATACGGATCAAATGATACGGTACTGTACCTATATTATTATTTAAAAATATTTTATACAAATATATTTTAATGGTGGTGAAAACTATCGAAAAATAATTGATATATCGTTCAAAACTTCGATTTTTTTAACATCGTTGTTTCACTTTTAGAAATATCGATGTTTTAGTATAGATTTTTTATTGAATAAAATTGGATCCCTAGTTCTAATACAGTAAATAGGGCAATAAAAAGTTTGGTAGATGTTTCTCAAAGTAGGTGAATTTAAGATCAGATGTTTTTGAAGGAGAAATTCTTATTTCTGGATTCTATGGTGTCTTATTCATAATTCCTGAATCTCAAAAGTTTGGTAGATGCTTCTCAAAGTGAATGCATTTAAGATCAAATGATTTTGAAGGAGTAATTCTTATTTCTGGAATCTATAGTATCTTATTCCTAATTCCTGAATCTGGAATAAAATATCTCCTAAGAATATATCTATGTTTTCCATGTATCATTTTTGTAAAGAAGTTCGAAACATTCTCAGTAGAGGATAAAAAAATTTGCGATAATCTTCCTTTTGCAGAAATCGGTCCTAATTTTTCACACATTCTTAATTTATTGGCTTCAAAATCTCTTCACTTTCTTTAGCTACGTAAATATATTAAACACATACAAAAAGCTTTTGTTAATGAAATATTTAAAATAATTTGGAACATTAGTCTTAGAATATTAAAGCGACTTACCTCTAAAATAAATATTAAAATATTCGATTTGGGTTTTGGATTCTTCCAAATTTGGTTTTTTGGATTATTGTTACCACTAATTATAATATAAGAACAAAAGGACAGAAAATTAATATGGGAATAATTTTGGACAATTAAAGTGGGTAAGGCATTATTACCCTTCCCCTTAAGTTATAAATTTTTCCAGGGATTTTCTTCTGCAAAGGAGTTTGCATTACCGTTTTGCAGCATAGAATTTTCTCTGTTAATAGTCTTGGGCACTTTGGGTGTTTTATTGGTCGTCCATGATTGATTAGGAGTATTTGGAAGCTCTTCGACTTTCTGGCCAATATTTGGCACCATTTCCGCCCTTAATTTATTATTGGGTAAAATACGGTGTCGAATTCAATAAATAGTGAATCATGAAATTTAATGATATACGTGGTATTCTTAGGGATGAAACATTGCTCATAAAAACATCGATATTTTCAAAAGTGAAACATCGATGGACAAAACATCGGAATTTATGAACGATATATTGATTTTTTTCGATGATTTTTACAATCATTTAAATATATTTATACAAACATACTTCTTAAATAAAGGAATTGGAATTTGTGTTAAATTTCGATTTGGCAAAAACGATGTTTAAATTATCAATTGACCAATCGTAATGTATAAAATTTTTATGGAAGAAAACTGAAGAATTATATTTAATTCGAAAACTATGCCAATGGCAAAATGATATTTCAAAATTAAGTTATTGTTACCTGAATCCAATCAACCATTATTTTCTTAATATGGATTCCTCGAAATTAAGAACATAGAAAGGAGCGTTGATTACATTAAAACGCTTTCTCCATCAGCGCCAAATTGTAATCAAGCTGTATAATTTGCAAATTGGCGATTGACACAAAAAGTTCCCCAAAAATTATAACTGTATTCTGTAATTAGTACATTCTTTTAGAAATTATGTAAATCAAAGATTTTATTGGGAAAAATCAAGAGTTTTGATGGACATACCTTTCTCTTTCAACCTGACATTGGACTTGTATCTCGATATCAATTCATCTTTAATTATTAGAACGATTTTTATTGCGCTAGATCTTTTTAAAACGCCATCACCATCAATTAGTTGAAATCATTGTCGTGATTTTTTCCATTTTTTTTTGTTGTAGAACTATAATTATTGAACTTCGTAAATCACCATAAGAAATGAAAGGTAGTGATTTTTCTGGTAAACGTTTGAAAATCTTAAATGATTTTTTTTCATTTTAGAATGGAATCTCTCATCAAGGAATAGCGTTACACTCCCTGAAACAGATATAAAATTACCATGAAGGAGATATTTAAAAGAAGATTACAAAGACAATACAGTTTTATTCTATGATCACGATTTAGTGATTTATTAAAATAAATATCTTGATTTCTTGTATGTTTCGAAAAATGAACTTTGTTAATGTTTTTAATCAAAAATTATTTATGTGCCAATGTACAAATAAGCTAATTTTCTACTTAAAGAAGTAATTTACATTGAATTCAATGAAAAAAGCGTAATTATATTTTCATTAATTTATAAAAATATTAACAATATTTATCAGGTATTGAGGCGTTGTCAACCTTGGCATATTAAGAAGTCGTGTTGTCAGTCGTTAATGTATTGCACACCCTGCAACCTATTGCATTTCTCGCGAATTTCAAACTTCTGCATCATTCGTTTCTTCCACATTTTTTTCATAATCACTAATCACGACATTATCTAAGTATAATATGCATAAATTTATTCAAGACGGTAACTATCTATTGTGTCTATTTCACCTTTTTTTTGTATTAAGCTTAGCCTAATGAAAGAATATGCATTTGGTCGTTTTCAATGGCCGATGAAGAATGAAATTTTCCCATAATTTTTTCAATCTGCATAGAATAAATTGTGTGTGTGTTTTTTTTTTTGAGTAATTGAAAGCGTATTTAAATGTGTAATTTATTTTTAAATAAATTAAATAGAAAAACGGTGTGAGGCTTGAATTAATCAGCTATGATCTAGAAAATGCCGCTGAGGTGAATTAAAACAGTTAGCCACGTAATTGATTTATTTAAATTGCCAGTTTGAAGGTTTTTCATATTTCATTTATCATGAGGTTATTCTCTTGGTGGAAAAAGGAAAATATGTTGGCAATAGAAAATTATAGCAAAACGATTCCGAAAGTAACTGTGAATCTTCGCTAATTAAGATTTGTCCTGTGTTTTTCCTTCCTTTTTGATATTTCTATTATGGGAAAATTGATCTTTTACACCATTTAAGTAGTGTTTTATCAAATCAGTAGTTTTGGATTTTGGTGTTTGGATCATTCGAATTTTTGGAAGGTATTGTGGTCCAATTAAACGCGAAATTATGTCCTGCGTTTTTTCATCTTTTTTTTTATATTTCTACCACGGAAAAATTGAGCTTTTGTACCATTTAAGTAGTGCATTATCAAATTAGTAGTAAATTGTTATTGATTTTTGTGTTTGGATCATTTGAGGTTTTGAGAGTTATTGTAGTCCAATTAAATGCGAAACTAAAGGAAATTTTGGAATTTTTATTAAGGACTGAATCGTAAAAACCATAAAAGATAGAAATATTAGGGAAAGCTTACTTTGAAAATTACTACTGGCTTTATAGTTATACATAATAATTATTAGTTGTTTAAAAAATAAAAGCTTTCAAAAATTATATTTGTTGTACTTAATTTTACATTGACAACGATAACTTATGTTTCATTTTCAATTAATTTGGGGTAACAAATGCATAGAAATTGTGGAATTGTTAAGGAAATAATAAGGATGTTTTATAAACATTATTCTTAGATCGACTCATTAAGCCTATAGCCCTTGATCATTGAACCATTTAGATTAGAAAGATAAATTTTTCACAAAAATCTCAATAGATATTTGAATAGAAACCAACCTGTTGATACTAAGATTTCTGATTTTTAAAAATTTGAAAAAAAATCTCTTATTTGACTAAAAGAACCGCTATCTTAATTAATTGAGCCTTATTTAAATTATCACTAAGATCATTAATGGCTTTTAATCATAAAAAATCAATTAATTTAGAGGAAATAAAGAATGAATGAATATATCAAATAATAATACACTTATATCTAGTGATAGACATACACGGCAATGCATGTGGTTATTAACCAATGGGATTGCAAGATTTCAAGATGTTCATTTGTTTTGATTATTGAAAATTTGAAAATTTAATATAACCCCTCCCAGATTCAATGGCACCGTATACAAAATACGTATTCAGGATAAACATAGAGCAATTAACATTACTTACGCACGGAAGTGGTTTTTATTTAACTTTTTTCACTATGTAATATTTTTTCAAAAATTCTGAAAAAATTCATATACTAAATAGATAGTATGTTAATTTAAAAAAAAATAATTTAAAAACGATATCAATATTATTTCATGGTTAAAAAAATATTTTTTTGAATCAATACTATTTTTTTAAAGATTTATGAAAGCTATATGGTTGTTAATGTATTATAAAAAAGGCTTTTGAGGCCACTAAATCCTATTAAAATTTTGGATTAATTGGAATCGTTAATACTAAAAACAAAAAAAAAACGATATGTGTACTTATGTACTCCCGTGAGGAGTTATACTTCTTTGTTATAATAAAAAAGATATTTTCAATCCACTAATATAGCTTCTTTCGGTAGTGCCGGAATTGGTATACCAGTTATAAGTGGTTAATGATAACCAAAATATGATAAAGTTATCAATACAACTTGCTTTTAATATCAACACACATAATAGACAAATGTATGCATGGTGGCAAAGACCAAGGATAAAGAATGTAAAATTGTAAATACATCTTAATAAATGGAATACAAATATAAAAATTATTTTCTCAAATTTGAACTAACTAATTGTCATTGGTTTCTATTGTCATTTCGAGTTCCTTCAATTGCCAATTTTTGCAATTTATCAGTTGTATCAGTGTTGGACAGTGAATATTTCACGGAAAATTACTAGTTTTCAAATAATGGATTAGATTAGTTAGTTATTTTTAGATACTGTATGTCTAGAAAGTATGATACAGCTGACTATTTGTACTTCAAAACTCAATTTTTCACTTATAATTATTTTTTCATCAAAACTACTTGATATGGAGATCTGAAACTTCCAGAATCTTAGTACTTTATTTTACCTACACATCTCTTAAGATTCATTGCACTATTTTTCTGGGACCGATTTCCCATGCTTATATCCTAGAATCCCTAAGTCCCTTAACAAATTTGTATGTTAAGGTACCGAAAACCATTAAATCTTCACACGCCACTTAATTTTTCTCTTCAACAAAATATATGCTAATAACTACAAATTATTCAAAAAAGATGGATTTCTGAAACTTCCAGGTTCTTAAGTAGATCATTCACGCTTCGACTTGCAGTCCAACTTGTGGTCCGACTTTCAAAGTTGGATCTAAAGTCGGACCGTGAATGGTATTGTTGGAAGTTGGATGTCTAGTCGAACTAGTCGGATCATTTAGGCGATCCAACTAGTAGTCCGGCTAATAGTACTGCAAGTTGGAGCGTGAATGGCCTGCTTTAGTATTTTGTAGTACCTACACACCTCTTAAGATTCATTGAACTATTTTTTGGGGACCGATTTCCCATGGTTATATCCTAAAACCCCTAAGTCCTTTAACAAATTTGTATCTTTGGGTACCGAAAACAATTAAAATCTTTACACGCCACTTAATTTTTCTTTTCAACAATATATATGCTAATAACAACAAATTATTCAAAAAAGTTCCATCGAAAAATTTACCTCCTACTTAATAGCTTTTTTTTATTATTTTAATTTTCCTCCCAAAACTTGTTTCACATCCTTTACTAACCATCTTAAATACATCATTTATATTTGAATATGTAAATTTCATACACAAAATCAAAACTTTTCCAACTTATTTTTTCTTTCGCATTCGTCAGGGAAATATGAAGGAAAACTACATTCTAAAATTAATATAAGTTCCCGTAATCACAAAAAATAATTGTCTTAAGTTTAAGCTTATAATTAATCAAAGTAATATTATATATGTACGGTGGAAAATAATTATTCTTTTTTTTTGTTTCAGGTAAGCGAAAGCAAGCTCAATGAACAATTACCTGAACTGGTTCCGAAGAAAGTCAAGTAAATGGTGAATATTACACAAGGAATAATGAAACTTTCAAATATTTTCCTTATCTTTGAAACATCGTCAGTTATATAAAACAATGTAAGAATTATTTTGCGTTCAATTTCAATTGCAACGAATCAAATAATTGAAATTTCGGAAGATTTCTCATCATAAACGTTTTCTTTTTCATTTGAAACCATTTTCAATCATATCAAATCTTTTACTCAAAATTTAACTTCAATAATTTAATCGATAAAATCGATTATGGGAATTGTTTAATAGTTTAAGTCCCACAATTTGGATTTGAAAGCAAAATAATCAAAAAAATGGCTTTAATAAAATGAATCTTTGGAATCTGATGTAAATTTTCCACAAGCTGACTCACTTTTGTAGTCAAGTCATAACTTTTGTTTTATATTTCTTGAGTCTTATGTAATAAGTGTGTTTTTATGGAAACATAAATTCATACAAATTATGATTTAAAAAAAAATATATTATGATTCTGAAGAAGATCCATACGACTTTCTTATTGATGCAATCATGGAAGAAATGGTCACATCTTTCATAAATCTAAGTATACTTTTAGAAAATATGCACGAGCTAAATGCATAATTGTGAGATCTTAATCTACTTTCAGACTTGGTTTTTCAAACAATTTTAACTGCGCTGCTTTATATTGACCCCAAAAAAATAAAATGCTATGTTGAAAAAGCTGGAATTATATAATGGAAAAATCGCCAGAAACGTGCCTCACTTTATATACTTTTGCCGGTATAAAGAAAAGATTACGTTATTGGTTGTGAAAAGAAAATAACAATTGATATCCCAAGTTCCAACTTGATAGAAAAACTCAATTCAATCAAAGAAAGTTCCAGTGCACTTCTTTCGATTTCGAAATATAAGTACCACGATTTTTTTTTTATTAAATTTATTATGAATATCATTATTTAGAACCAGAAGGTTGTAATTTGTTTTCAGACTCAAATAAATAGATATTTATTTGAAGATAAAACAATGCATTTTCTCAGGTTGAAGAAATGACCTATCACGTCATACCTTACAGAAAATAAGAACAGAAATCTTCTAGTGCACATCTCAACTCCACCCACATACAAACATTCCATTTATTGTACCATCACCCACCTTTGCATTTTCTACAATCACTCTTATTAAACAATTTCCTTCGCAATTTAACATCACTGATTTTAATCGCATAGAAATTATTTACCTATCACCTAAAATGATTCATCGCAAAATGCTATTTATTTCACAGGAGCTTAGGGCCTGGAGGAAACTTTTGATTGAGAAAATAACATTAAATCATCAACAATATGTAGTCAAGATCTATTTTGCAATTTATACCGACATTTCTAACGTGAAAATATTAAGTTATATAGAATAAGGAGATGATTTTCCCCTTAGTGATTTTCAATCCAATTTAAAAAATTCAAGAAAATTCCTACAATTATCTACTAAGTTAAATATACATGAATATTATAAGGCATCCGAAAATATATTATAAGAAGTGTGTATACAATTAATAAAATACCAGCAGGCCCGGCAAACTTCGTACTGCCAAAAACACAATAAACGTAGTGTTTTAGCTATACTTTGTTTAACTTTTTAGCAACGTTATAAAATGAATACAGTTTTTAAGTTCAAAACTTCATTAGACTAATAATATTTATATAAAGAATGGCTTGTCAACCAATACATTTTTGCTTTATTGAAGTTATGTACCATAATTTGGTACATACATTACCCTCGGATTGATTCTCTTCATTAAAACACCTTGCCATTACTTTGACATACGAAGTTTGTCAAATAATATATCTTTAAATAATAGTAAGAAGACAATTCAGGTTATTTAAGATCGTTTTTTTTTATTTAATATTTTTATTATTCAATTAGCTACGTTTCGTTACTTATCGTAACTTCTTCAGGCTTCTTGATTCACAAAAATAAAATATTTTTATTTTAAATTCAATAAATAAAAATTTTTGTTTATTAAATTGAAATTGAAAATATTTTATTTTTGGGAATCAAGAAGCCTGATGAAGTTATGATAAGTAACAAAACGTAGCTAATTGAATAATAAAAATATTAAATAAAAAAAAAACGATCTTAAATAACCTGAATTATGTTCTTATTTAAAAAAATAAAAGCTGAGATCTGAATTTTATCATCTATGTAAATAAAAGATTAATAAAAATGCTTCGAGGACTAGGATCAAAAATAATCGGTAAAACTTTATTTATTACGTGCGACGTTTTGGCTCCTTTATTGAGCCTTCCTCAGGCGTTCGTGAAAAATCGTCTTAGCTTTGTTAATAATTATCGTTGTCATAATTCATTTTTTTAGACACGGTACAGTTGGTAAAAGCAATAATAAAACTTCCAAGGTAAATAAAAAATTCAATAAAAATAATTAATTTTTCGATAAAAAATTTTAGTTTAAAATTCAGAATAAATTAAGTTTTAACCGATTATTTTTGATTCTAGTCCTCTCAGCATTTTTATCAATCAATTATATTTCATCGAGGATCTGAAATTTTACAATAATATCTTTAAATATATGAACCAAAATCGGAGTAGATAGACCATTTATAACTAAAAAAATGACTAAACCGATTTTGATGATTTATGTTTTGTTTGATTCATCTTTCCTCTGAAGAGGAGAATAATTACTAACATATCTTAAAAATTCACGAGAAAAATTAATGAATAAAATACGTTTTTATATAAATTATACATGGCATTTTCCGCAATTGGCAATTCATATCACCCACATTTAGATATCAATGACGACAATTTAATATTGTCTGTAATTTCTATTTAAAAAACGCATATTTCCATTGAAACTATTTGTAATATAATAATGAAAATTTGGTTAAAAATTATATTTTCATAATAGATGATAAAATTCAGATCTCAGCTTTTATTAAATAAGAAGAAAATTCAGGTAGTTTAAGATCAGTTTTTTTTTATTTAATATTCAAATATTCAAAAAAAATTAAATAAATAAAACTTATCTTAAACGACCTGAATTGTCTTCTTATTTAATTATATTTTCTTTATACAAACTGAAAAAGAAATATATCAAATTTTTTAGTATTACAGAATTTAAATAACAAAAAAATGTGTTCAATACGGAAAATTGGATAATGATTTCGGTAATAATATTATTTCAGTAATGGTTTAAAGTCTCTTCTAACCAATTTAACGCCGCGATTCCAAAAACAATCAAATTTGACAATTGTTAGTTAGCGGTGTTAGTTGTATTTTGAAATACGATAAATTAATAAATTAAATTAAATAAATTTATCAATAATCGTTTGCCAATGTGATTTCATAACTACCAACTTCACCAATTCTACCAACTCCTATTCTATAAAAACTATTTTATATTAGACACGCCAGAAACATGAAAATCGGTTCGATAGTTTTGGACTTCATCTTGAGCAACAATGTGATGCGAGAACTATATATAATCGATAATCTGGTCTTATCAATGCAACATAATTTACAAAAGTAAACTATAAACATAAATTTGAACAAAATTTCAAGCAAATGTATTATGGACGTCTTGCCCAGATACGTATTTTGATAGCCAAGCAATTTTCCCCAGTGGTCATCAAGTAGTATTAAATCGCTCCGTAACTGATATGTGATGAATCAATCTAATTTAGCCACTACAAGAAAATAGGCAATAAAATTGAGACGGGTACATAATACGAATGAATAACACCGAAATATAATTGAGAATATAAGTAGAAGTTACCAGAAAGTAGTCAAAAAAAAAAAAAAATAAAAAAAGTTTGACTTATTCTTGACCTCTATTATTTCCTTCGTAAAAGTGCCAATTCTTGCGATTTTTTCCATTTAAATCGCCACATTATTTTCTCATTCCATTCAAAACTCAACAGGTTGCAACCTCAACTTGACGAAATCACTAAATTAACATAGGCACCCAAGTTAACTGATCTTTAACAAAAGATGTAAATCTACGTCAGTCAAAATCTTATCGGCTGACAGCTATTAATGATATAATAACCACCCACTTTTACATTTATCATCATTCCAAAAATCTTAATAACCATCCACAACCGCTGAAACCATACTTGTACGTTTTCATTGTCAATTTGTCTCATTGTTAAACTATTGTGGGTGCAGCAACGCCAAATTCATGATTCATCCCATTTCCATTTTGATAAAATTTAAATTTGAGACGTAATAATTAGCAAATTCTTATTCTCTTGGTTTCCACAGTAGAGAAATGATGAGAAGAATAAACGCCTTGTCACACACGGAAATCAAAGAGTTTTGCTTTTCAATGGCTTGGATCAATTTGTCATTGATTTGATTCATTTCTGGTTAACTGTATTTTTCGGATATAATCGACCTTTAACAATTACTTTTTCAACATACCTACGTCCACAGAAATCATTGTTAAATTTTATTGATAGGTTGTTGTACTCTAACAAAAGGTCTTTGATTGTTAACAATGAAAACTTATGTGTGAGGTATTTTAATAACAATGACAGGTTGTTAAGAGTTCATTAACAAGATTTGGAGAACTAATAGTACTCTATAAATTTGGTTTTTTTTTAAATGTTGAGTTCCTCAAAGAATTTGGGGAATACCATCAATTTATTAACAGTAGACCTGAACCTTTTAATACCTTTACCCTTTTATCCTAATACCCTTTTAATAACCTATCCAATATTTCCTTTTAATTGGTCCATTTATTTTTTGTTGTACATATGTTTAAATTTGATGAGCCTTAGCATTTTTGAACAGTAGAAAAAATGGAACATTTTATTGGGAATAATTTCTTCGAAAAATGATTCATAAATAAAGGAAATTTATAGCAGAATGGTAATTATCTAAGACAGTGGTTCCCAATATGAGCGCCATATCCTAGAGAAGAACAATTTGATAGACAAGGTGAGAAATTGGAAAACGGACTTTTCCAAACTCCAAAGTTTAAGTTAACTTTCAGTAAATCTTCAAGAACTCTTTAGGAAGACCTAGATGCTGCATAGTATAGAAGTAGATAAATCACGTGGAGTAGTTTTGAAAACAAAAATAGTAGTAGAATATCAATGGGACTTTGGATAACTTTCAATTGGCTAATATGGATTCAATAGTGCTTCAAGATCAATCCACTTTATTAGGATATCTCCGAAGTTTCTTTTTTTGTTTTGCGAATAGGAAATGGATACACAATATTCATTTTGTTATATAAAAACTTTTTTGCTTTACTACCTTCTTCCATTTTTCAGGAAACCTCATTATGCCTTCTATCCAAAACTGCTATGTTTTGGGCAAAAATAATCCCGGAGATGTAATTTTACTGGGCGATGAACTCGCGCGACTTCAAGCGACTATCCCGAAATAATTTTTTTAAAGATAGAAAGAAGTAAAAATGAGATGATGCAAGATCTGAAGAGTTTGCAGAATGCGATATAATATTCCAATCCAACTGCAAGAACTTTTTTTTTATCGTTAAAGCAACAGGTGGTTTCACGTTGTTAAAATGAAAATTTCACCACGAAAAATTTAGAAAGAAGGCATTAAGGCTTCCTGAGAGATAGAAGAAGGTAATAAAGCAAAAGGGTTTTTATGTAACGAAAAAATAATAAACAAAAAATACAGTGTATTTATTTCATATTAGGGAGGGAAAAGAAACTTATGAGATATCTTAATGTTATAGTAAGAAATTTAGTGTCTTATTATTGGAAATAAAAATAAATTTTAATTATAACACCAACTTAATGTAAACTAATGGATTATTCTTCAATTGCGCACAATACGTAGCCATGTTTTTTTAAGCCTCGCCTACTGGTCAGTTCTCAATGATTGGTGTCCAAATTTTAAAGTATAGTTAATATTCAATAACATTTTTGAATAAACATTTTATGTACAATGATAATTATTTTAAAGAAAGTTTTAAAATTCAAAAAGCTTTATGTACAATAAATGTTCCATTTGCTTAAAATTATACTGTAAAACCGCAAAACTATTCGAGCGCTAGTTTATCAGAAAATTAAAAGTGCTTTTTATCATTATAAATAAGGTTTTGGACTTCACCAATGTTTTTAAAACGAAACAAGGGTTGAAGAATTTCTTCCCACTTTTACCTTTGTTCCTCTACTTCCTATTGAAACAGAATTCCCGTCAACCCGTTTTAACTTCATAAGCTTATGTGTGTAAAAAAGAGATGACATAGTCAGTGGGTAACACCGACTTGATCCTTGCTGTAACCATTATATCACTTTTTTCAAAAAAAAATTCAAGAAAAGCTCAGGTAACAGAAAACCCGTTTTTTTCCATTATAGTTACGCATTTGTTAATGTCGCTTAAAAACCTTTGATGGAATTTTGGGATAAAAATACTAAGCTATATAAAATGCTATATAAAATACTAAGCACTATTAATACTATATTTATATAAACTTTTAGTGTTTCTTCTTATATCACAAAAAAAAAATTTCCAAGAAAAACGTTTTGCATCAGATCAAAAGATGATAGCTAGCATTCAAAAGTATTGCGAAAATTTTCCGGAAAATCACTTCCTGATGAAGTGAGCAGAAGTTGAAAAATGAATAAATCATTTTCAAATTTAGATTTTATAAACTTCACTTTAAAAATCAGTAACAATTATTTTTTTGTACATCTTACACCATTAAATCAAAAGAGAAAATTTTCTCCTATTTCCCAATTTTCAATTAATTTATAAGTCAAAGCATATATTGTCCCTTTAAAACCTATAAATCGTAACATTCCAGGCTTTTTTTTATAATATTTTATAATGTCACACCGATTTATGTTTCGTTCCCACGAAATTTATAAGTTAAACTACATTTAAATCGAATAAAATAAAGTCTACATATTTCATTGGACACATATTTCCAAATAATTTATTATAGCTGGTGAGAATTATTAGTGGTAATATATGAATGCATTTAAAAACTATGTCCAGCCGATATTTCATCCCGAGCACATTTAATTCCATTAAATACTTTCACCTGAAATTTCGAAAACTACACCCACAGACCTTTAAGTATTATCGTGACTGCCGAAAAATTGTTACAATTTCTAAACTCCCCTTTTTAAAATCATTAAAATTAATAATATCATAAATATTATTTAAAAGTAGATCTATGTTTTACAGCTTTGTTAGGCTAAATTTTCAACAAAATTCACTTAATTGATACTTTTTATAATAAATTTCTTTAGTTTTTAAATACACTATAATTACATTTAAATTTCCGTAGGTCTTCCTTATAATTTAAAGAAGAAAAAAAATAGAAAGTTTTTTTCGCTAGTTACCCGGTAAAATTTTTGTCTACGAGTCAAAAGGTCATTTGAATAATTGTCAATTATTATATAATAGCACCCAGGGTTAGGCAAAGACTTCCAATAAAGCAAATAATACCACGTAATACGATTCTAATGTCGACGAAGACTGATCAATTATTTGCAATGGCCATTATAGTTTTTACATAATTATCATTCTAATACAATAAAGACTAAATGGCATGAGAATATTTCTTTTATATTTATCAAAGTTTTGACTTGACGAAAACAATTAAGAATATACGAAATTATTGTACATTGTACATTTAAATTATCAGCGACCCAGAATGGAAAATTGGAGTTTTCACCAAAATCGAGCGAATCTTCAACAATTAAATAACAGTTATTATTCAAAGTTATTCAAGATTTTCTCATGTAATATCTTATTAGCTGCGTTACAAATGGTACCGTAACAAATAAATAGATTTAATTCAGGGGAAAAAAATCAAATTAAAAGTTTCGGTTTTGAATAGTGAAACAGTAAATGGGTTTAAGTTGTTATGGGATTTTGGGATTTAATTAAAATTGTTCATGACATATTGCAATAATTTATAAAAGGTAAAGAATACATCTTTTGTTTTTTAAAACGGGGATAGGTATAATTTATTTTAAATAAGCATTGCACCTAAATCATTTGTAAACGGTAATAGAGGTACCTATTAAAAATTCATGTTAATTTTTCTTCAGCTAATTTATAATTGCTTATGATAGGTTTTTGGAACTAAAGGTTTTCAAGCACTGGGTATGGCTATTTATAATATGAAAAGACAAATTTTTGGTCTACAAATTTGGTCAGGTTATTTGTGAATTGCTTTTGAAAATACAAAATGATTCATCTAGTATTAGACAAAAAAAGAAAATGGAATGCATTTGGAATAGAATAATAATTTTTCTAACTACATCTCTATGGAATTTTTCGGAATTCGTGTTAAATATCTTAAACGCCGCTAAAGATCAATTCCCTGTTATCATCACTATGATATAGCAGAAAATTGCTGAACTGGTACAAATTACATAATAGCCCACAAAAAAGCTGCTGAATTATCCTTAAGGTGATTTTTTTCACTCTTAACCGTTTTTCAAATGTAGCTTAATCAAAAAGTCTTAGCTAAAAGTTATCAGAAATTGTACTTATTTATTTCTTTATAATTAAAAACTATTGCATTTATTATATTTTCTATTCTCTTTTGAAAATTAATCAATGTCACAAACTATTTTCTTAGTTGGAGAATAAAAGTTTAACTTTCAAAATTCTTTTTTAAAAAAAAATTTTCACCCACAAACGGTAGCGAAACTTAACGCATTTCTTTGACTACATCTCATGTTGAAATATTCTCTTAATTTCTAATTTTATGCTTGATCGATCAACTCTACTTATCAAGCCTCTTGAGGCATATAATTTTATTGTTCCTAAAAAAAAATTGCGACTAAAATAAACTTAAATTAAATCAGTAAAATAAAAACGTCATAAGTAAATTTCAATTATAAAACTTTCAATACAAATCACTTGTTTGATTTCGAAAAAAAAAATAATAATGATACGTTTATAACACATTGAACAAACTCTCGGCGATTAAAGAGGTAAGAAATTCGAATAAATTATATATTATTTTTGAAAAATCTTTTCTAAATTATACGCAAGTTTAAAAAGTAAATATATTTGATTTGAGTGTTGGGTTGTATTTGGAAAAAAATAATAATAAAATTGGCTTTGAGGTGAATTTTATAATGGATAATTACTTTCGAGAAAAATGCCTTAGTTTTCTGAGCTAACGGGAGGCTTTCACCTAATTATAATTACTGATAGATATTGGATTACATATATACCTACAAATGTTAATAAATCTTAGATGTTTTTTGCAATATATCTGTTATAGAAGGTGGAGGTATGTTATAGTAATGAAATGTGTTACGGGCTGTATTAAATGAACCGTTATTAAAACGTGTTTTCAAAAAACCATATATATACAAGAAAATTTAGAGCAACCGTAGTCAAAAAAATTTCTTATTTATGCTTATAACAATAAGGTGGCAAAATATAAATCATGATATTACTGTGCCAGATATTCGGATGCAAATGAATTTGATGAACGTGTGATTATAATTCTACTATATCTACCAATATTCCATAAATCTCTTCAGGTTTTACGATTGATTTTTTCTTACAACTTTCTAATGAATATGACCACTGAATTTAAACACCTTTTAACTACTCAAAACTTTCAAATTTAAACCAAAAAAAAAAAATTGTTGATTAGCCTTTTTAATTAATCAGGTTTTTTTACCACTTGCCATCTTAACAGCTACCACACTTGTACCATCTCTAATGAGGATTATCAATATCGAATTTGCATTTTTTTCAAGAATGAACTCTTCAAAAAAATACCTAATCTCATAAATCAAAAACCATATATTTAAACAGATGTTTAGCTCAATGGAATTTTATTCCCTCAAAAAATTTACGTAAATTAAATTTTGATTTATTCGACACATTATTTCCCATATAACTTCTTAAGATTCAACTCTTGAAATAATTATATAGCGTATACAAGTTTCAATTCATTTATTTTAAAAAAAATCATATCTCAAACCTAAAGCCGGTTTTTTGTAAACGATTAAAGCCCAGATATTTCAAAAGTGGGACACCAAATATACAGATTCACATCATTGGAAAAAGTGATTTAACAAGATAAGATATTTTGCTCATAATTTCCGGTTTCGTATCGATTTGGAATTATTTAACTAAAAAAAATGTTTATGAACCAATTTTTAAAATAAAAAAGAAGTTTTACAGCCTCAAATTTAAATAAAGGCGTTGTTAAAGGAATGTTATCACTATGAGGCTAATGTAGGAAATAGAAAGTAATATACGCCCAATTTAAAAAAATCGTTCTTATTGACTTTAATTGATTTTTGTATTCATAAAAAAAATCAAATTTAATTTATATAGTAATAAAAGTATTGATTAAATTGATTTCAATGGTAATTTTCAATTTACTTTTGCTTACTTTTATTCCTTTTTTATCAAGTAATAATATGCTAATTTAATATGTAATTAGATTTAAAATCGGCTTATTGACTGACGACAATTTCGACAAGATATACAATTATGATTACATACGATAAGCTTCCTATTAATTACCATTCAAAAATCTTGAAAAAAAATAAGTACAAGATAACTTAGTATATTAACTAATAGTCCTAAAAAAGCGCTACTATGCAATGCTTAATTATGCAGTAATGCTTTGTCTTCAAAAAACGGTGCATTTGCATTAATAATCATAACCACTTTGGAAATAAAATTTTAGTAAAATGTTTTTGGATATAATAATCAACATTTACTTGTAAACCTAGTTCAGTATTTTTTAGCACGTGGTACATGTATCCCTGGGGATGCAGGAGAAACCCTTAACAATATAAATTATGAAATTTTTGATAATAAATTTCACAAAAATGTTTTTTTCTAAACTAAAAAACCAAATATATTTTTCAATAGGGTGCAAAGACCTATTTTCAGATTCAAAGAGGTGCGATTTTACCATATTAAAATTTTAAGAAACATTGACCTATTTTCTGCTTCAGGAAATGTTGATTTTCCCGGTTCCGGGAGGTGTATCTTATAGCTTTTATCTATTAAGATCCTTCATTTTGGAGTTCTTTTCAATAGATTTAAATTCTATTTAGATACTTCATGATTTTATTGTATGGCATCCAATATGTGTCTATTAAATATTTTTAGCAAGATGTTCTTGTTATTACATTGATGATCGCTTTGTCTACGTTATCTTTTCGATAAATAGATGGTAATAAAACAGGGGGCATTCCCTTTGTAATTTTTTTTTAAATATTTTAGATATGCACTTATAGGGCTGTTTATTTTTCACGATTTAAACCATATTTAGTGTAGTTGTACTTATATTCTTGAATATTAAGGATTTTCTTAATATTATCTTAACTTGAAAAAATAATGCAAATATAAGGGTACAAAATATGATTGTTAATACAAAAAAATGTTTTAGAATTATATGAAAATGCAACAAATGTAAAGTATTGTTAAGTAACAATAAAAGGGTGAAATACTTTTCAACTTAACGTCTGATCGGTCTGATCCATATTAGTGGCGACACCTCTTATTACTTTTTGATATTTATGTTATCAATACGTATATACCATTGCAATGTATAATCAAAACATATTCCACTGCACTTGTAATTTCAAAAGTTTCTTTTAAGAATGTAAGGTGAGAAAAAGCTTAAGTAAGGTCAAAACTTTACCCTTGTAAAATTTGTATACTATAATTATTGAGAAGACTCTGCTAAACTAAATTTTAATTCGACCAAAAATAAAATTAAAAAAATACAACAAAATTCAACACCCATGGATCAAAAATTTTACTTAGACACATTAAGACATAGGCCAGGGTGTCTGCACTTCATAGGAAATTGTGGCGTAAATAGCAGGGCCAAAAAGCGACATAACGCTATATAATTTTTCATTCAAAGAGAGAGACACATGATTTCAGACAGGAAATTTGTATTCCCCTGTATTTAGTTGGTCACTTGTCTGTTATAAAATATATGTTTCGTATTTTACTTCATAGTTATTGTAGTCTACAATCATTTTATGAATACTGCAATACCTCTAGTGATCAAAAATATAACTATTTTTAGCAATTATTTGACTAATAATGAAATTTCAAATATGAATTGTCTAAACCTTAGTGACGACAAACATTTAATGACATTAAACACTGAAGTACAGTAACTAAATTAAATCAAGTCATTAAATTAAATATAACGAATTTTAATGTACATTTACATGTACGGTGAAACTTATTATCCAGGTATAGTAAAATTCTTATACTTGATTTTCTTTTTCATACATTTTTATTTTTATTATTAGTTTTTGGTTAACGTTTTAATTATGTGAAGAAAATGTAGTGTTGCGTTTTGGTATGCAAAATACTTAATACCGTTCGCTATCAGAAGATTCGAGGAATAATTTTTACTGGCGACAACAGTGAATTGGAGTAATTTAAAATTCCAATAATACTGATAATAATTACCATATTTTGAAAATTTACATCAACAATTTTTTGGCGTTATATGCAATGGAAAAATATTTGCTTATAATGATTTTTCTGGTAAGTCAGAATTAATATTCAATTTAATTCAAACATCTTCGTAATGTTTAATACAACAAAACGACTGATAAGTTTTTATTCCTTTTATCGCTATTTAGAATTGTAAAGCCATTTTTTTCTCCTTCACATCATTGATACAGTTTTATTTTATTTTATAAGGTTTGCTCTCAAAGAAAAGAAAAATTGGGAAAACAATATTTTGTAACAGTTAAGTTTTGCTGTTGCTTAATATTAATTACAATTATGTGTTGAATCGAGTTCCAACCTAAATTAACTTAATCTTTAAAATTTAAAATTGGCTTAAAATTTCTTTATTATTATTTTTAGGTTCATATAGGTAACTATGGTAATTACAAATAAATATATTTATTCAAAAAAAAAACTGGGTGGCCATGAATTCTGGCCCTAACTGCCTGTAATGTAATTTGTATATGGTCCTTATAATAATAATTTAAGTTATTTTTTGGGCCCAAAGTACGTTAGGCTCTAGGTACCAAATGGGCAAGCGACCAAAAGGTTATATAATATTACACGGAGCAAAAGGACTGTGCAAAAGAAAGTTAAAAAAATTTTTTCTTATATGAAAAAACGTGCAATATAAAGTTTGTATTAACGAGCAATTGGGCCAGAATGCATCGCCACCCATACTTTTTTTTGAATAAATATATGTAATTGCCATAGTTATCCATATGAAATTTATAAAATTAGTAAATATTTATTCAAAAAAAAGTATGGGTGGCGATGAATTCTGGCCCAATTGCTCGTTAATACAAACTTTATATTGCACGTTTTTTCATATAAGAAAAAAAATTTTTAACTTTCTTTTGCACAGTCCTTTTGCTCCGTGTAATATTATATAACCTTTTGGTCGCTTGCCCATTTGGTACCTAGAGCCTAACGTACTTTGGGCCCAAAAAATAACTTAAATTATTATTATAAGGACCATATACAATTTACATTACAGGCAATTAGGGCCAGAACTCATGGCCAACCATATTTTTTTTTGAAAAAATATATCCATTCGTAATTACCTAATTACACAAATGTATTTTGAAATAATATACGCAAATTTTATATTTAAAAGACATATATTGTATACAATTAATTTAGAGATTGGTACTCTGTTTAATATGTAAAACTAATAATATGAAAGCAACAATTAAACTTCATTGTATCAAACAAAATTATTCAAAAGAAAAAATTGTTTAAATTTGTCTATTCATAATGAAAAAAAATATAATGTGATAGATAGAATAAAACTTTACTAATATGAAGTAGAAATAGTTTTTCAATATTCAAAATATTGTTTTTTAGAATACGAACAATTATTATATCAATGAACATATCACAATCTTAATAACTTTAAATTGAACTTTTAGATCTTAACTCCATTGCCATTGAATTATCCCAACCAGAAAATTACAAAGACGTCGAAGAATCATATCCTCAAGATGTACTAATAACAGAAAGACAGTCTCAATCAGCACCAGATAAGAGTAATGGGGAACAAAATAAATGAACTGTAGGAACTACAGAAGACTGAATTATAAACTGGAAACAGTATTTCGCAAACAGAGAAAAACAGCTCTGCTATTGTTTTTGAGAAGATACATTATTCGAACTTGCTACGTATTGTTAACGTATACCGTTTTTCATCAAATATAAATGCTCTATAACCAGGAGTCATACCTTACTATATTTCTTAATTTGAAATACTTATTTTGAAATTATTCTAATAACACGAACGGATTTGTGCTTTCGTTTGATGAAATGAGTAATATGACAGGTTTTTATTACAATAGTAAAAGATCATGTATCTTCGGTTTTGAAGATAATATGAACCAAGATGAAAATCTGAGTTTTTGATCAAAGTCTAAAAGCCAAAATTATTTATATTTCTTATATTTTTCAGTTGCAGACAGCTTACTCATTGTTATTTTTTAGCTAATATTTAAAATATTTATCATGTTTACTATCTTAAAACTTTGTATAAGTAACATTATTTATTTATAATTGATTATATTTATTAAATTTGATTATCATTAAATAAAATAGCTTTTTGTATTCTGTATTTTCAGATATCTAATTATAATATATTTTCATGTTCATTATTGATAATTAAAAATTAGCAATGATTCAAACCATTACTATAGAGTTGTATAAATGTATCAGTTCCTTGTACCAAATCGTGCCAGACGTTCTAGAGAAAATGATCACTAACAATGACCTAGAAACGACGGCCCTGGCCCTTCTTTTTGGCCACATTTACGCATAGAGTGCAGACACCCTGACATAGGCTGACATAGGCAAATATATAGACAAAAGATAAACCCTGTTTCTAATGTTCGAATTGCTCTTTAAATGAAAAGCATTTGGTAGAGTTTGAAAAGTTAAATTCCAACTATTTAAGAACAATTAAGATCCAACCAATTAAAGAAAATTTCGATGCTTTTAACTAAAATGTGAATCAATAAAAATCGGCGCTTAGCTCTGGTTAATCAATTAGAATCCATTCACAATACAACCTGTAAACCAGAACTTTTTGCATAAGCCCAACTTATTGCCTTTTAGCAGGAGCAAATGAAAGCCCTCTATCCTTCTGAAAGAAAAACTTAAGTAATATATTGGGTAGTAAAATATTGGGTAAAAGCTAAACATCCGGATAGAGTATCTTAAAGAAATACTAATAGAGGCTCAAACAACAGCAATATAAGACCCTTTTAGTACTTTTTCTTGGGATCCTAGAATACCTAGAACCAACCTATCTATAGAAGTGGAGTTAGTGGAAAATATAGTAAAACAACTACCCAAAGCAAACAATTGAACTTTTAGAAATGTTTGACACCATAAATTGTTTGCTTTGGGTAGTTGTTCTACTGTATTTTCCACTGAATCCACTCCTATAGATAGGTCGGTTCTAGGTATTCTAGGATCCCAAGAAGAAGTACTAAAAGGGTCTTATATTGCTGTTGTTTGAGCCTCTATTAGTATTTCTTTAAGATACTCTATCCGGATGTTTAGCTTTTACCCAATATTTTACTACCCAATATATTACTTAAGTTTTTCTTTCAGAAGGATAGAGGGCTTTCATTTACTCCCGCCAAAAGGCTATATCAACATTTCTCAAACAATGTCAAACACAATTACACTGATGAGAATTAGTAATGGATCAGAGATCTGGTATGGTAATAATAAGTGAAAACACTATCTAATCTATAGACTAAAATATATTTCTGGTAAAATGATTTGGGAAATAAGTACAATTATTGTATTGCCTAGAAAAAAACAGAACTTTTTTGACCTATTGGTTTTCCCTAACAAACTACCAACTATTAATCACCAACAATACGAATAATTCCCTTGTAAGTTCGTAGTTTATTGAGGAAAACCAATAGTTCAAAAAAGTGTTACTTTTTTCAAGGCAATACAATAATTCTACTTATTTTCCAAATCATTTGTATAATTCAAATTCGGAATTATTCGTATTTTTGGTGATTAAATAGGATCGAAAACTACTGCTTTAAAATCAAATTTTTATTATACTTCAAAGGTAGTGACGGTAGTGATAAAATATTGTCGAAAATATTTTGATTTTTCATTTTCATTTTGAAGAAAATAGTACTTATTTGATCGATCTAAAGAAATATCCAAAAGATACACTAAAAACTGCGAAGAAGATTCCAACACCTCCATACTTTCAAATATATGGAGATGTATGAATATACGTCCTCGGATTTAACAAAAAAAATAAATATAAATCTATATGTTCATATAGAAGTAGGATTTTTCCCAAGAAATGGTAAACATGTATGTTTTTATTTTTCTTTATAAAAATGATCATGCATAAAAATAGAACTGTTTTAATATCTTAAATGTTTAAATATCGTTTTTTTTTTTCAAAAATAATTTAACAGTGACTCATTGCCAATGTACCTATTGTACCTATGCTATAAGCACAGAAAAGCTCATAAATTAGTGACACATTTTTCCAAGCCTTAAGATTGTTGAGGATTTAGATAGATACAATTATGCAAATTTATATGTCACATTTAACGATTTGCCAGTTCTTTATGCATTTACAAGAATTTCGCAACGACCCATATAATAATTATACTTTAATAAAAACGGTTGATCAGTTTTTGACGCTTGAAGTCTTTATTGCCGTCTTTTCATTCCTTAACAGGAGTTAAATTACAATCAACTGAAAGTTGAAGCCTTTTACCAGAGATATTTCATAACAAACATTTGTAAATTGTTAATACGTGTACATGAAGACTCGAATGTGTTTTAATATATTATAATTTTGACCTGTGTCATGTCTACTATTACCACCAACTATCCCATGCATGTGATCAAAAATTGAGCAATAGAATACTTAGTTACTTATATTTATTTCATCTGAAACAATAGTTACATTGAACGTTTTGGCACTTGCATGTGTAGTACTGCTGTATGTCGTCTATTATATGAAAATATGTTGCAACATTTCATTAAAATGAAAATCTAAAGGAAATCGGACAGTTTTTCCGAGAAAAACTTGTCAAACAAGAAAAAAAATACTTTCTTTATGAGTTGAATTCGACAATGGAGGAGCTTTTTTGCGAAATTTCTCGTTCGCAGACAGAGGTAATTTATACAATTATTGGATAAGACAATGATAAATTATAGTAATATATCTAATAAGTGATGATTAGAATGAAAGAAATGCGTCTTTATGTGGGTACCAGGTGCGGAAATTTCACAGAAATCAAGTAAATAATGAAACGCGTGATCACCTCGTCTCTAATCACAATCGTACGACATTGTCGATAAAAATAAAAAGTTACTTGCACTAGGCATCGATTTCCTTTTGTGATATTCTCATTAGATAGGAAAATGTTTATAATAAATTTACCGTCTTGGAAATTTTCCCATTAAGTAAAAACGGTGCTGAAATACAGCAAGTGGTACAAAAAGCGATGCAGTCTCAATATTGCTTTGTTCTGAAATTTTCATTTCAACATATTTTATTCAAATTCATCGGTATTCTGTTTTAGGAGATGAAATTTAGCGCTTTCTTCGATTTAAGTGATTGACATCGTTGTTACCTTTTCCACGCTTTGTCGTGTAAATCGTGCAAAGTAAAAGTACCGACACAATGAATTGGTAAAACAAAGTTCGAAGAAGAGTCATATTTAAACTCGATTATACAACATTAAAAGAACAAATCATCAAGAGGAAGTACTTCACAGAAATATTGTTCACATTGTTTCACTAGTAAATTGTTTTATGCCCTAAAACCATCAAACTATCAAAATTTGACCGGCACCATCCACATTTCTCATCACTTTCCAAAAAAAAAAAATGATGTTAAAAATTGATTTATAGAAATAATTGAATATTGAGTAATAAACTCTTACTTTTCTAATGGAAGGTTTTCAATTTCAGTGATAAGAATAAATAAAAAGAAAGTATCCAATAAGCTTAAAAATAAACGGATGATCTTAACGATTTTGTAACCATAAAATTATTTCGTTAAAAGTTATATTTGAAAATCTCAAATTTCAAACATTCAAAATTATACTTTTGGGATAATAAAAATTACTATTATACAAAGGTTTATATATTTTGTTATGTGATACTCAAAATTATGGTCATTTTATTTAATGGTCGGGACAATTTTGTAATAAATAATACACCGATGGTTACTTAAATATTAACGAAATTATTAGTGTTTCGTGTAATCTTTACGTTTTGTACTTTAAATGTCATATACCGAAGCAGACCGTGGAAAGCGCTGCATATGTAATCAAATCTTGTAATGCTTTTTATTTGAATTATATCTAATAGGTTTTTATTATAGTTTAGTTTAATCTTTTAAAATAAAAAAAAATATATTACTTAAATTCTTAGCTTTTATGTACGGATTTTGTTACCGAAAGAAAATCGAAAGCAGTCGAAATTGTTCCAACTTTAAATCTTAAAGATTTTTATAACAATATCAGATGAGTCATAAAAAATTGATTAAGCAGTTGGAAAACTACAAATCACATTAATCAAAATATTAATCCATTGATTCTTTCAGCTCTTTGTTTCCCTATTAAGTAAACAATATTGAAAAATTTTCCGCAAAATTTCGTGTAAAAATTGATAGGTTTCCGTGAATCATGGACATTTATCATTTAATGACTTCGGCTGAATTTTTATTTTTTTTCTTAAGTCTTTAGTCTTCAAAAATTAAAAGTACTACGCTTAGTTCAAATAAAAAAAATATATTACATAAATTCTTAGTTTTTACGTACGGATTTTGTTACCAAAAGAAAATCGAAAGCAATCGAAATTGTTCCAACTTTAAATCTTGAAAATTTTTATACTAACATCAGATGAGCCATAAAAAATCGATAAAGTAGTTGGGAAACTACAAATCTCCTAAATCAAAATGTTTATCTTTATAAACCTATTTAACTATTTCAGCTCTTCTTTCCCTTTTAAGTAAACAATATTGAAAAATTTTCCGAAAAATTTCGTAGAAAAATCGATAGATTTCCGTGAATCATTGACATTTATCATTCAATGACTTCGGCTGAATTCTCATTTTATTTCTTAAGTCTTTAGTCTTCAAAAATTAAAAGTACTACGCTAAGTTCATTTATAGTTCATTCTTAATTAAAATCCTGTACCTTACTTTAAGCTTCATTTTAGTTCTTTTGATCTAAAAGTATATTGTTTTTACTCCTTATTTCAATACTTTTTTAGTTACACATGAATCTTTAAAGTCTTTTTTTCCACAAACATCACCTAAACTCAATATATTTGACCAAAACAATTCTATTAGACAAACCAAAAAGTAATAATGTTTTTGAATCTGTTGACTTTCATTTGCCATTTATTGGCTTATAAATTAATTCATACCATACTTAAGATATTATATGATTTCAGTGGCTTGTTAACTCGTGGAAGAATAAAAAATATTGGTTTATTCTGAAATTTATATGATAATAGATAGATAAATGCCTGAAGAAATACAAATTCGGTATTATTTGATCTTCAAGCTTCACAGAGTAGAAACGTAAAGTTGCTACCAAAAACATTTTCAATACTTATATATCCCGGTGCTCCTATTATAAAGAAAATAGTATCTTCTTTGCTTTATTCCGATTTCATGATTAAAGAAGTTAATATAGAAGTTTAAGTGGTCTTTTACTTTTGAATCCATACCATCAATTTACTTTTAAATTGAAACCAAATACCTGGTATATCCAGAAGTTCCATGGCAAAGACAGTTTTTTGATAATATTTAATTCTTTGGTACTAGAAGAACCCTTGAACTTTCTTGTACAATTCGGTAACCCCGAGTGATTATTCTCTGCACGTCTACGTCAAATCAATTACTTATTGAAGTTTCGGCTTGTTTCAGAAATATGTTCGATTTTTTGCAGCATAAACTGGAAAAATAAAAATAAATAAATAATTCATATTAATTCTTAGTCTTTAAAACATAACATTTTAAACAAAGTACAAAGTTTGTTAATATGAAACCATCCGAAATTTGCCCATAGTGGTGTTAGCTGCCAACAAAGGGTCTGCTAAACTAAATCATTAAAGCAATTATTTTCTTCTGATATCGGCTAGAAATTTTCAATTTTCAAAAATGTAATATTCCTACGACTTCATCATTTGTAATGGCATTGAAAGTATCGAGTTTTGTGCCTTAAAGGTACGATTCGTTGGCAACATTTTCTATTAACATTTAATCAAAAGCTGCTGCATAATTATATTGAATGCTTTTCGAAAGTTGTTTTGAGCATTTTCTTAGGAAATTTCAGTGTTTTTAGGGGTTTTCGAAAATTGAAAATGGTAATATCAACATGAGGAATGAGAATCGTGGAAGATCATCGAAAAATTTTGCTGACATCGAATTATAAGAATTTATGGATAAGAATGTAATCCAACATAACAACAACTTTCGATAGTAAATATAAACCAAGCTTTAACGTGAAAAACGGTCAAAATATCCAAATAGACAATTCAAAGTGATTTTGGTGCCTTGTAATTCCCCTGGTCACAGAAAAAAACGAGTGAAAGATAAGATTGGAGCATTCAGCTTGGAAATATTTTCACTTGTAACCTACTTCCCAGATTTGGGTCCTTTAGATCATTACGTATCACTTCTTAGCACTTCACATCTTACGAAGATCTACAACAATGACGCGATTTGCTCTAAAGACGAACAAGTTTTTTGGTAAGGTAGTATCATAAATTGCCCGAAAGATGGCAAAAATATATAGTAGAAATTATTTGAATAAAATAAGTATTTTCATATAGAAATATTGAAAGCTTTTTTTCAGGAAAAAAATCCGGTTTCATATTTCACATACCTAATAATAATAGTAATAATAATTTTACTAATAACATTTAATTCATAATTTGGTTTATTAATTAAAGATATTCATTTGTGCTCTCATTTTTATAGATTCTATTTATTTGACTTCAAAATTAAAGTTCTTAATGGCAATTTCTCATTCAAAATTTGCAGTGTTACACTTTTAAAAAGAGCAGTATATTAAATTCGCACCTATTACAGGTATCATAAATCACTGAGTGATTGAAAACTTTTAAGGCAAACCAATATTGGCATTTTTAATCAATAGCATGCTTAAATTTTTATTACCTCCACCCATAAATCATTAAAATAATTTAACAACTCGTTAATTAATTGAATCTTCAAAAAGGCGACCTTAAAATTCCAGCTTGTGCCGAAAGTGTGCTAATTCAATGCAAACTGGCCAATATCTCTAAATAAATAAAACGAAAGAAAGACAAATATTGGCGTATAGAAAGAAGATAATTATTTCGATTTTTGAGAAAAGAAAACATAAATATTATAAATTGTTAAAGTGAATTTTGAAAATATTTTCTAACACGGATTTGAAAGTGGTTGGAGCATCATTAAGAAAGTGAATCGTTAAAGTTGCATGTTTTTTTCGGAATAAATTTTCTCTCTTAACTTAAAGATGCTAAATTTAACCACTTTCGTTGATATTGTCGTTGAACGATTTGTGTTATTTTTTCAAAGTGATTTTATGGTGGTAAGTGTGCTATAAAAATAATTAGACACTATACGAGAATATGAGATTTTTTTCAATAATGATTATTATTCGATATTCACAAGTGAATGTATCGCGAAAAGATCAAAGGTTTCAGCTTCTCTTGTACGACTGAATGAAAATTATTAACTCCATACAATGTGTATTTAAGTTATACTTTTTTTGTATTTATAATTTATAAATGCCGGTTTGACTTACTGACATACTTTTGTAGCTTAAGATTTCGGGCTCCATGGATCCATGCGGAATTCAGAGATGATTGAAGAGGTAGACGAATAAAAAAGTTTTGAACAACTTCTTGGATTATCGATCATGTATTTACAATAAGCTATTATATTGATTCATATTTATTATTTATTTGCTACAGGTGGTTTCGTGATGACCCACCTTCGAACATGTTCTTAAAGTATTGATTTAATGTTCTTTTTTTCAAGTGATATATTACAACTTACGATTAACCATAAAAATTGAAATTGCTTTATTTTCTCGATTTTGACGCAATATTTCACCACAAACAATTGATTTTAAAATGAAAGTAAATTTATTTCCCGATTTGTATTAATGTTTATAAAATCATCCACGATTATTATTACCTACTGCATAAATGCATTGGAAAAAAGAAGCAATATAAGAAATTTTATTACACTTAAAAAATAAATGTCTAAGCCTTCATTTGCTTATGAAAAATTGAGAGATAATTTATTGAATTTTTTTAGACCTCAAACTCAATTTATAAGGAACCGCAAATATTAAAAAAATCGTTAAATGTTAAAGATTCTGTACAGAAAAAAATTAACCTTCGACAAATACTAAAATATTTACCCCAAAAAATTTCCATTTTTCCAATTGCTCATACCGAAGACAAATAAAAATTGGCATTTTTTTTAAAATTAGTTGGTGTGGTCGATTAAAGTATCACTTATAATGGAATGCACAAGGTTAACTATGAACAAGATATGTCCATAAATTTATTCAAATAATTGATGCAAAAAAAAATAAGGTGGAGATAAAAAGGACATTTTGTGAGTTATTTTTTACAGTAATTGATTTTTTTTGCAATTACATTAGTCCATGAAAAAAAAAACGAAATTTGTCACCGTTTTATTATAGATAAATCCAAAAGCATTTGATATTTTCCCAAATACAAAAAATTCTAACAATGTTTTACAAACATGTAAAAGATTTTTAATTTCAGGGTATTTGACTGAAATTTTACGATGATATGCAAACAATTGAGAATGCAAATAAAGCACAAACCTCAAATGAATGATCTTGAATCGGATATCCGTCGATTGTAAACTTTCGTTAGAGACTAACATTAAGATAATTTACTGTATGTAATTATGATTATCAGCACCAAGATTACATTGATAACTTTCAAATTTCAAAAACGAGATGACAGTAGGCCTTCATGCAATTTCAATTTGTATACATACAAATCTTAATTAACTGCAGTTAATGATATAGTTGGATGTATTTAACGTTAAATTAAACGAGTTAGTAGATCAGATAGTCGAAAATTGAACTGAGATATCCATTACAATTAGGGATAGACTTCAAGTGGCATTTTATGTAGGTTAGTTGTGAATAGTTTAATTTAAATATTCATTCGGTGAAAAGAAAAAAAAGAAAATTTGATTTATTTTCAGTACGTGTGACTTAAGGATTTTTTTGAACTGTTATTTACAGTCCATTTATATCTACTAAGATCTTTAGCAACTCTAGGGTTTATAAACATCCGTAATCGAGAAAATATTAAAAAAGTTTCTTGATATGATAATCGAACCCAAAACTGGCCAGTAATGAAGCGGTCACCATAACCACTTGGCCACCAGTAGGCCAAAGAAAATTAATAACTTGTTATAATCCAGAATCAATTTTTAAGAAAATTGTTTTAATAATCAAGTATCATTTTTCTCTTGCATTTCTTGTACTATGAGCGCATATTCTTCAAAATGCTTTACTATTATACTTTTCCCCACAATTATATTCTTAGAACGTCTTTAAAATATGAAAACTACCGTTTTTTATTGATATTTACCGTCATTATATAACTACTAAGGTTTTTAGCGACTCTACGACTCTAGAAAACAAGCTAGGGACCTCTGAATTAATCAATCATCAGATTATCCACAAAGGATGTATTAGTGGTTTTATTCTTATTATACGTAAGTAAAAATTAAGGAAATATTTATATATGACTAGGATAGACTAAATTTCTGTACTTAATTCATTGTGCTCCATTTCTAAATTTTCAATAATCAAAGTAAATGAAATTCTTTAAATCTTTCAATTGAATTAGGTAATATCCATTTGCATTGAGCTTTCTGTGCTTTCATTAGATATTGGTGCAATACTTAACTTTGATCATTTAATTGTTCTTGGTTAATTAATTTCATTTGATTTAAAGCTAAAAATTTATCCAACTGATACTTTCAATAGTGTTCAATGAATTTTTGTAACAATTCCTTTATTCAAGTAATATAAGAGTCAAAAGTCAAAGAGAAAATCAAAGAATTTCGCTCTTGATATTGAGGAATACGAAAAACTAATGTAGGGGATAATTTTGGACTAAAAATATTCCTAAACTTTCTTATGGACAATGATTTATGGCAATGACAAATCTCTTCAAAATTTAGGGTATTATTTTTTCGATAGTCTAAACAAATATTTCAATGGACACAAAGTTACTCTATTTCCCATATCCAAGTTATTCTTTGTCAAAGTTCCGAGCTTTTGCAGGTTTGAAAAAGGTACGATAAAGTAGTTTATCGAATATTTATGTTTAAAATGTATGTATATGCATATATAACTGTTATACGTATATACTCACAAGATCCATTACAGAAAATACGAAGATCTAATTGGAATATATGCTGAGATTTATCTCAGAAGCAAACCTGATCCATTGAAACTAGAAACAAAGCTGACAGTTCTTCTGATAGTTCTTTTAGGGTGCACTGCAGAAGAACTCTTAGAAAAAGTCTCCAGTACAATGATTTGAAGAAAAAGAAAGCCTGACCGAAATTTGAAAGTAATTTAAATTTTGATCAAAGAGTGTTTACAAGGAATCATGAAGACTTTTATAATTCGGCGCTTTTTAATATAGTCTTTTTAAAACATTATTTCTTCTAAAACAATATTTGTATATATTATGTAACTCTACTGGTTCTATGAACAGGTGTAACGCACTTCTATAGAAATACCACCCGAAGTAAAAGAGTTAATAAAATAAAAAAACAATTTCCTTACAAATCACAGCCCGAATAATGTACAAGTATATTCCATTAACTAGTACTCGTATATTTGGGTACAAAAGTTCGGAACTTTGCTCCAAAATAACTCGGAAATGAGCAATGGGAGAACTTAGTATCCTTTGAGACATCTATTCAGAATATCGTAAAAAATAATATCCCAAAGTTAAGTGAGATTTGGCCGTTAGCCATTTCTCTAAGAAAATTTGAGGAATCCTTTGAAATTATTTCGGTTTTCCGATTATTCGGTATTCCGGAATCCATAAAGTCCTTAGACTTTATGGATTTAAGGAGAACTAAGAAAAATCTTAGAAGTCTAAAAACTAACTAAATCTGAATACAACAAACAAATTGATTGTAACTTAATTGCTTTGCAAAATATATCTCTTTTGCAGCTGTCAGCTATTAACTAATACAGAAAAAAATAACTTGTGAATAGATGTACACATTTTTCTTTATGGTATATCAACGATTTTTAATAGTTTTTTATTGTTTCAAGTTTATCAGCATTCTTATAGAATGACAGCTACATAAAAATACCATTGTTTGTAGTTAAAACTTTAAATTATACACCAAAAAGATACTGGCGAAATTTGACCATGTTAAAAAAAAATAAAAATAAAAATTCGAACAATTTACTAAATTCAAAAGGAATATAAACTTAACTCTTTATAGGAATCAAGAAGAGTAAAATTTGCCTGAAATTACCTCAACTTTACCATAAAATCAATTATTATTTTTGTCCAACAATTTTACCATAAAATAAGTTGACTTCTATTGATAAAAAAAGCATTTTTTTTATTCTGAGAGGATATAAAATAAATATCTACAAGTTAGTGAGTCAGCAGGTCATCGTCACTGGATTTCATTTAAAACTTTTCCTCCACATATTTCTTCTCTTTCACAATAGATAAATATACAATGAGCATAAATTTAATTTTCTATCTATCCAACAATCTGAAATCCAATACCATAATAACAAGATATACACAAATAAGGAGTGCTTCAGTCCAAAAGCAAATTTTCATTTTATTAATCCCAACACTTGTAATTATAAATATTGATAAAGTCGCTATTTTTTTTCTATCGATCAAATCTATTCATAACGTAGGTATAGTAATTTTAATTGAACTTGATTTACAGGTAGCTATTACATTCTTAATTTGGAATGGCAAAGACTTTCAATTTGAAAATAAATATAAGAAAAAAATGAAATTGTTTCAAGCGATTTTAATCGAAGTATTGACTATTAATTGCATTGAGATGTTGTTTTGAAAGTTTCTCGGTGGTTGTCTATCGGTGCGTAATCACAAAAAGTCTTTTGACTTGTAAAGATGTTGATGGTAATGTTTTAAATGTCAGCTTATTGGAACTTTTTCTAAATAAATAAATATGTAAAAGACTTTGTCATTATTTCACGATCAAGGTCATAGGAAAAATATTTATTTTTAAATAGCATTTCTCTTGGTTTACACCTCTCGATTTCTTCATTCGTTGACTTAGAAACTTGAATTTTATATTTATATATATGCATAATACAAGTGAAATTTTTATTAATTTTTTTTGGTACGTAGGTAGGCAGAGAGATTAGCGTGGAATGTTTATTTCATTAATAATCGTCAAATACGAGCGATTCGAAACGGATTCAAATATTTCTGGTTAAAATTGAAAATTTCAATGGAAAAATTATGTATTGATGTCATATCTTCGGTATATATCGAAGCACTGTTTTCGATGGAATTGCTGGAAGGTGTTTACGAATATTCACACGCATGTAAAACTAGTAAGGCAACGATGAGGTGAAGAAGAAAGGTTTAATATGGATTTGCGGCGAAGATGTTTCTTATGTATTATAGTGAAAGCAGCACAACTCTTCCTTTTGACCCGATGAGCCATTATGTTTATAGACAGGCAATTCGAACATCACCTGTAAGAATTTACGCTACGGGTCAATCGTGACAAGTGGATTTTTTCTTCTTATTTTCTTTCGCATTATTGTATGCGAACCACTTTTGACGAACACTGATCAATGGCCATTCGTTTTGATGAACGACCCAACTCTGGAATTCCAATTGCAGTGACATTATTTATATCTATACTAATATATAAAATTCTTACGTCCCATTATGACCCAATTTTATCCTAATTTCAATTCAATAACTTTTAACGAAATATTCTATAATTCAGAAGAAATATTCTTTGAATTTCAAAAATAAGAAACGAATGAGATTCTATATTTCAGACCCACCGTATCGAAGTCTATTTTTCAGGTTTTAGCGCTAAAATCATCTTAACTCAAGTTCCGATGATCCTTTTAAGGCCAAACTATTAATTTCTATCTTATATTAGTGATCAATAATAAACCAAAGTCAGAACTATCTCCAGACCTTCGCATGCTAACATAAGTGCACATAAGATACTATGTACATTGTACCCACTGTAAAATAACTAATTTAGACTTAAGATACTATGGCTTTAGGTACAAGATTTTGAAGGAGACGTTTTTCAAATTGAAGCTAATAAAAATATGATTTCGACTTTACTAAAAGGAATAACAATAGCAAAGCTGCTGAATTTTGTATTTTATTTATTACTACAAAATCTCGCGAAATGAAAGACGAGTTCCACAGGTTGATTACGATGAATCTTATTTTTTTTTTTTGGTTAATAATTTTATCACTAGTACAACATTAATTATTGTTATGCATAGTGTTGCTGTGATGAATCTTATGTAATATACATTGAAATTTTATCTTATCAATAGAGGGCTAAATACTATTTAAATACTCAAAGCTCAATCTCATAGTCAATGATCCGACTGCAAAATTAGTACATGAATAATGTAGATAATTGAACTCTAATTTTTAAGTATTTTTACAAATGGAGAAATTTATTTATCATAAGGTGCCAATTAAAATTTGCCCACCAGTACAATCTATACTAATATATAAAATTCGTACGTCTGTCTGTACATTTCGATTTTAAACCCAATGTTAGGGTAAATATTTGTTTCAAGAGACCCTTATTCCAAATTTAACATTTTAAAATTTTTGTCTGTCTGTCTGTCTGTCTGTCCTGATTTAACTAAAGAACGGAACAACCGAATTAAATGAAATTTGGTATTATGATACAACACAATTTTCCACAGACTATAGGCTACTTATCATTTCAAAAAAATATTAAGGGAAGGTATTCCTTACTTTTACTTTGGACAGGTGAGGATCATTGAAAAGGTAATTAAAAGTTAGAAAATAATATGTAAAAATATTTTTAGTTGAACTGATAAAAAGCACAGTAAATTCAATTTAAAGTTTAAAAAATTGCCTTTGAAATATAAACCTTTATATGTATAAAACACATAGTTGATGTTAATAGCGTAGTGGCTTACGTATCTAACATTCTAATGCTCCTAATTATAAAGACGTGGGTTCGAATCTTACAGTAAACTTTTTTTTAATTTTTTTTTTACAAAATTGTTGTAAATAGACCTTTAGAGTTGCTCAATAAGGAAATATTAACGAAAAACAGTTATAGGAGTAGTAATAATAATAGTAATTAAACTTAAAGTAAATACGTTTTTAAAACCGTGCATACATAAAATCCTGTATTTATATATCCCCTTTGACTAATGAAATTTTAATATTCGATGTATTCCTTATAAGAAGTTAAGAAGTAGACATCTAATAAGAATTTTTTTTTGAAAATTCCTACCCTAAAAGAATAAATGGGGGTGACTAAGTTTGTATGAGAAAATATAGAGTTAATCAACTCTAAATTTTGAATTTAATAAGTGTGATTAATAAATAAATAATTAATTAATAATAAGTTTCTGTTTCTGATATATATATTTTAACTACAGCATTTTAAGTAACGTCATTTCACTTAATTAGTATGAAAGTTTATGTAGAAGGTACTTATACCAAAGAGGCAGTTTTTAATTTTTGTTTGTTTTTCGAAAAACGTTTTATCGCTTAAAATAAAACAGTGTTGGTTTATTTTTAGAAACAAAAACTTAGGATCTGCTCAAAAATTTAAACTCTGATAGATATATCTGAAAATGGTTAAGTTTATAAGTGAGCATTAAGTTTTTTGGCTTTCACATATTGTAAACCTAAAAATCCGAAATACGTATTCACAAATAAATATATTAATAAGCGAATATCGAGTAGCGAGAAATTCGACGAACTTAAAGAAAATGGTTTAATTATATAGTTGAAATTCAGATATTTTAATAATAAGTGCATAGATATACAATGGTTATACTTGATTATGAAGGAAATTGGGTTTCGTGCAATTGAACAAATTTTCATTTCGCGGTAGTTTTGTACATTGGAGTAGTGAAATAATTTTGAGAAAAAGGTTCAATTGGGGAGTCGAGAAAATGAAATTGGATTTCTACTAATATTCTAAATCTAGACCCTTTACTTCTGTTATTTTGATGCGAGTGTTTTGATAACTTTTACTGTTTTAAGTCATAATTAAGACCGACTTTATTGAACTTTACGATATTTTTTTTATGTATAAACCCTGATTGGTTTATGGATTATTTGGTTAACGGTAGGTATACCTACTGTAGGTATACGCAATTGAACATACTCTGTTTAGATATTTATAAATATTTTTTTGGAAATTAATTGATCATTACATACAAATATTTTATTCTAAGCAACAGTTTATTAAAAGTATCTTTTTAAATTTGACAAAATAGTGTTTTTAAATATGATTATGTTTTTCATAAAAGAAATAAGAAAAATAAAAATTTTCACATACCACTACAAATAGCAAATTTAAAAAGGAAATATAATCTACAACTACGTTACGCAGACGAAGTCGCGGGGATCAGCTAGTTCCCATATAAAACTCACAAAACTAAACGTTTTGAACTAAATATCCAACACTTTCATCTCAACTTGATAAGTATTCCAAAATTCAAGAACCACTTTGGTACTTTCAAGCCTCATCTAAAAGAAACAATTAAATCAATGGCCCACAAAAACATAATTTTAATTCTTCCTCTCCATGCACTGTACTTCAGATATAACTACCAAACTCTCATTTCTTCTTTAACATACACATATGTATCTTCCGAAAAACCAAGGAAATATTTACTCGATAAACAGATAAAGTTTTTTTTGGCTCTAAAATTATAACTTTCATATCTCAAATAAATACAAATTTCGTTTAAATTACACTAACCCATATTTCGATTAAAATCAGCAAAAAACCTAATGAAAATTACGAAAAAAAAAGTGCAATTTAATGTTATTTATAAAAAAAACCGTATTAGATCATTTAACTCTAACGTTTTTTTATTCTCAAGTGAAATTTTTAAGTCATTAAAAGTTTGTAATTAGATTCATATTGCGAATCAAAATCCATATAAATGATTTTAGGTTGTGCAAAAGAAATATTCCTCATTGATTAAACCGGTAATCATTGAAATTTTTTTTTGTTAAGTAGTAACAATAACTATCGCATTCGTTGTTTATGTTTTATATTCATTTCCTTTTTATGAAAGAATCGATAAAAAATTATTACAAAGCACTGTTCTGTTCTATTCTTCAATGTTCGACTTCCTCTTAATTATTAGAAACGAGTCGAATACATGCAATAAATTGATTTTATTTTCGCTAAAATTAATAAGTGTGTTCTTTTGTTACACTTACAAATTGCTGTATGGAACGCAAAGATTATTAAGTGTTAATTTTTTTATAACACTGAAATTTTCTCATACGATTTACTTGTAATCTTTATATATATAATTCTTTTGTATGCGACTAAAAAGTTGAACCTAAACCTCTCCTAAAAAAGCTTCTAAACCGCAGGACCTATTCTGCTGAAATTTTCTGTATGTACTTGAGGGGAATCCTGGATGGTTTAAGTTTACAATTGGGTCATATAAGAGAAAAAGATGAAAAGTGGTGACTAAATTTGTCTAACCAACAACATATTGTCTTTTTGGAATGAAAATATTTTTATACTCTAACAAACATTATCAACATTAAACACCTTATTAGCGTAATGGCTCTAATGGCGTAATTGAAATCTTTTTTTACTGGAAAATTGTGGTTAATATACCCGAAAAAGTTGCTAAAAAAAAAATTACCGAAAATGGTAATAAAAATAATAAAATTTGTAGTAAAAATGTATCCAAAAAATTTCTGACTTATTTAGATAAATAACAACAACAGATGCTACGGGTTGGACATATTTTCAAATTCAAGTTGTTTATTGACAGACATTTTATATAGGCTGGTAGTTATATACCTATAGCTAGTTATATAAATAATAACAAGGTAGAAAGAGGTTGGTTTTTGCATTTAAAAAAGCCTAGGACTATAAATATGCTGAATCAATCCCAAAAAGATATTTTAAAGATACTTTGTAGGTATAAATAAAATACTAAGGTCCTGGAAATTGCAGATATCTATCATAATTAATTTTTGTGAAAGAAAAAACAATGGAGGAAAAATATAAAACATTTTTTTTAGAATTTATAACGCCGATTGATCTAAAATTTTAATGAGAATTAGAGGTTGATAATGTCTCTTTTATAAAAGATCAACTACTGTATAGCTTTATAAACGCTTTATAGTCTGTAAGAAAATAAGAGCAAGTTAATACGAGTAGAATGATTTAAATGAATACAAAATATGAAGAACGACAAATGCTTAGAAATCAAGATAATATTAGAGAATTATTATAAAAGATATTTGATAAATATCTTTCTGGAGTTGATTTGCCTTGTTTAAGGTACAAAATCCTTTAATCATTTCGATGGGAAACATAAATTCTTCACAAAAATCTCAATTTACAATTCAATCGAAATCAACACTTTTGGCATTAAGATTTCTGATTTTCAAAATTTAATAACATTTCACTTACTTGAATAAAGTAATTATTATCTTGATTATCTGGACACTATTTATATTATCACTTGGATCACTTTTTGGCATTTAATTAAATGAAATTAATTAATTAAGCACAAATAAAGTATGAATACGTCAAACCATGCACTATTATCTGATAACAGCATATATAAGTCAAGGTAGGTGGCTATTAGCCAATGGGATTGCGAGATTTTACGATCTTCATTTGTTTTGATTATTTAAATTTTGAAAATTTAACAAAACGCCTCCTAGCGGCAATTCTGGTCAATGCTATGGAATATACAATTTCCTTATTATACAGGCTGAATGCATAGATGCAATTATAACATTAAGCACGGAAGTGGTTATTATTTTATTTTTTTTCACTTTGTAGTAGTTTTTCAAAAAAACAGAAAAAATTCATGCATTATATAGGTAGTATGTTTAACCCGAAAAAAATATTTTTAAAGCGGTAACAAAATTGTTACATGATAAAAAAATATTTTTTTGAAACAATTTTTTTTTAGATTTAAGAAACCAATGTAGTTGTTAATTTTTTATAATTAAAATATTATCAATCCCTAAATCATGTGAAACTTTTAGATCATAAAAAGTAGTTCAAATTGAGGTCTAAATCTTTTATTAGTAGGTACCTACATAATTACAAATTACCATTAAAATATCTTTCGACTTCCTACGTTTACACCCCTAAATTTTCTAGTTCAAAAATTACATCTTTCGATAATTTTCACTTTAAATTCGAAGAGTTGATTCCTTAGGTATTTATAAAAGTTCCTAGCTACCTTGTTAGATATAAAGTATTTTTAAAATTGATATTTTTTAAATAGTAAAAAAATATTTTTAAAGCGGTAACAAAACTGTTATATGATTAAAAAAATAATTTTTCAAAACAATAACTTTTTTTTAATAGATTTAAGAAAGCAATATAGTTGTTAATTTTTTATAATAAGAACATTATCAATCCCTAAATCATATGAAAATTTTAAATCAATCGGTTAGGTAGATTCTTAGAAAAAAAAGGTTTCCTGTTGTTCACTTATGATTTCTTTTTCACAAAAAGTAGTTCAAATAAAGATATGAACCTTCTAGGATCTAAATCTTTTATAAGTACCTTCAATAATACAAATTATCATTAAAATATCTTTCGATTCCTTTATTGAACTTATTGACTTATAGACTTATTGAACTTACTAAACCATTTAGTTCAAAATTACATCTTTTGATAAGTTTCACTTAATTTTCGAAGATTTGATTCCTTAGGTATTTACAAAAGTTCCTAGCTTACTTGTTAGATATAAAGTATTTTTATAATTGATATTTTTTAAATAGTCAATCAGAAAATTTGTAAAAAAAACCAAGACAAGATAATCATACACATAGCTATGAATGATTCAATCATTAGTGGCACAGAAAAAATAAAAATCATAAACAAACAACATTATTTCCAGCAAAGAATCGCAAGGCATTTGGATTTCATTGATTATAATTACAAAAGAGAATGAAAGAATGAGACAGTGGCGATCTTCTATCATTAACTACTATGAATTTATTTTGCAAACGTTAATTGAATTTCAATGCCTCTACCATCTGATATTATAACGGTTATAAATTAGAATTATTACAGTAAATTGGTACCTCTCCAAAAAAAAAAAAAAAAAAACTCATTTTAAATACTGGCTTTATTTTAATAGACATCATTTCTTTTAAAATTGGTGGTACCGAAATCTTGATTTGCTTCTGTAATGTGTATTCTGAAGAAAAAAAAACCGCTGCTGGCGTTAAATTGAAATAAGATGAAGAAATAGAATGCGAAAATGCAAACTGAAATTTTAAATATTTGGTCTAATAATTCGCAAGACTAATAAGCACTGCATATTATATACTCAGGGAATTTTTGGATCTAAATTGGGCAATTACAAATTTGAAAGTACAGCAAACAAATATTTTTAGATGGCTACCGGTTTAAGGACCTAATATATGATAAGTTCATTACCCCAATAATAAAAATATTATTTGTATGCACTTTACTTGAATTTCTATGATCCCAATTACTAAATTAAAGACAAAACAAATTTTGAATAAACCAATTTCAATCATTAGCATTAATATTTTAATGGGTCCTTTAGAATCAAATTGATAATTAAGTTTTAGATCTACTTTACTTTTCCTGACCTTCACTCCAGGATAAAAGCTTCTTCCATTTCTCTGGGTCGTTTATTTTAGATCATTATTTCTTTATACCTTCCTAAATATCGTTTTCCTGAATGAATCTTTTTTAATAAAATTGCATTATTCATTCCGCAAAAATCGCAGGTCTTTTATAATTAAAAGCTAACAAGAAAATGCTTACAGGGGATGTTGTTTTATCTAGATCAAAATTTTTGTAATCCCTTTCCTACATGAGGTTTTGACTTAGTTAATCCTATTTAAAAGCTTTTTTAAGATTCATTAAAGAGATACAGTATAGATGTTTGTTGAAAAGTATAGCGATCGTAATAACTATTAATTAAGTATATTAGTATTATAAATTTATATGAATTAAATTTTTCATAAAACATTTCGAGAGTTTTCAACCTCAAATTAACAAACCATTAGACAGGAAAAATTGATCTTTGTAATCCTTTTGTATTCACGATGAAATCTGGTCCCGCATGTTGTATTAATCCCAATTGATTAATCGTAAGAATTGAAATTTCCTCTTATAATTGTACTTCTTTAGAAAATTTTGGGTGCATATATCCATTTTTTATATACACAGTACCCGTGGCTCCTAGAATTCAAACGATATTTAGTCTTAACCAATTCCTTGAGAACATAAGTATCCTACATAAAATTTATCAAATTGCAACTCCTTAGGTAGTTTACAGTTTAGGTAGTTATTTTACAATAAGGGATTGCAATTTGATAAATTATATGTATTTTAATGCTACTATTTTATTTTAATGCTACTATTTTACAATAGTAGCAATATAATAGAAAGATTATAAGTATAAATTTTCATAACTTTCTTTTATTTCATATCCTACTGAAATTTATACACATTTAGAATTTTCATTAAACTTTACGACCAAAATGTAAAAAAAGCTCCGCTTTCTGTTATTATTTATGTAAAAATTGTATTTCCAGTTATGTAAATAGTACGGTGTGGTCACCATCTTAGTTGGAGACAAGTACGACTTAAAAATGCATAATTGCCATTAAATATAATTTATTTACTTTGAAACGTACATTGATTTTTAAACAGACGTTTTATCTGCTTAAACCTGATAATTGCTTTAATTAAAGTCCCCAGTTATCTTACGTACAATTTACGTTCCTCATATTTCTAATTTTCTATAATAAAAATGATTTAATAGCGTTAGATGCTTGCAGGTATATATAGTTTGAAAAAAAATGGTCGATATAACTGATTTTTAGAAGAGCTTACCCATATACTTATGTAACTACCTACTTTAATAATTATCTACCTACTGATAATGTTTATCAACAGGTATTTGTATAACTCAGAAAATGTCAAACATTCTTGTTACAGTTATTAATTAATTGGTAACATTAATTTATAAATTCTAAGCGATTCTTTGCTTTTTATGTATGAAGTGTTGTACTTATTTTATATTAATTGTTATTTATCGTCGCTTTATAACTTATAGATCTTTAGCAACTGTAGGATTAATAAAAATCCATAATCGATAAATACCAAAAATTTGCTTAATATAGTGATCGAACCCAACACCTACCAGTTTTGAAATGGTCATCTTGACCACTCAGCCACCAGTAGGTCCAAAGTATTTAGTTATGAATATTTATTTGCCTATCTTCACATATAATGTTGTAAAATCTCTGAATGCTACTTTAATATTTTACAGTAATTTTTCACATTAAAAACTAATTTAAAATTTGTTACTAATGGGTTCTTTTTATATTTCAGATGAAATTAATGGCACTCGTGTAAAAAGACAAGACAGTGATGGTAAGTAAATGATAAATCAAAATTGAAAATTCATTTCAATTAAAACCACGAAAAGTAGCACTTGTGCGTAGTTATTTTATCTGAATGTGTATATTATAGACAAAAAAATATTTCACTCTTCCCTTTTCTTTATTATAATGTTCAAAACGATATATCCTTGAATTATTTATTTAGATGTTTTAAAGAAAGTACAATAAAATTTAAATGTATTCCGTAGGTGGATCTATACGACAGGTTGATAAAAATGGATAAAATATTTTATCCTTGACATTTAGAAAGATTTTCTCGATTAATAAGAAGTCTGAAATGATTCATTCTTTTAAACTGTACATATACAAAGGCTTCATTTCGAAAACTAATTACATTTTATATATTTTTTTTTTATTTTGAATATTTGACCTCATCGACATATCTTTTGGAAAAGTAATTAGAAGAATGCAAAATGTGTCTTCGGGGAAAAAGTTAATTAGTTTCTTTTACTTTTGACTTTTATTACTGAAGGCAAGTGAAAACACATACAGATAAAATAATTTCCCACAAACGCCACCATTCATTGAATCATTAGATATTCAATTTTAAACTTTTGTAAATTATAAATTTCTTAAATGTTTAGGTATTCTGATAATCTTATCAAATGTAAATTATTTCAAATTTTAAAAATCTTTTGTAAAATAATTTACAAACAGTTTCAGAGGTGCATGGATTAATCACATTGATTTTCGAGTATTCATTGAAAAGTTAAAAAATGAAGGCAAAAGGACATAAATTGGAATTCAAATTTTAATTTTTTCAGTTGCTTAGTCATAGAACATAGAATTAATTATATAAAATTGATATATTATACATTATTTTTTACAACAAGCAAATATATTTTCAAATTTAAACTTTATTTGAATTCTCAGTACAATTTTTGACCTGTAACTAATTTAATCACTGCAGGATGCGTTCCAAAAATAATAAGAATTTAAGAAATAAAAATATTGGCTTCATTAAATTAGTAAACTTTTCCTTAAAATTCTAAATAGTCTAAATAGCAAATTCGACTCCTTGGAAGTATGTCCTACAAATTTCTTAGTTGTAAATAAGCATATCCTTTGAATGTCAATTCTTTGAATCTTTTGAAAGCCCTTTTGGATGATCCCCATTTAGATAGAACAATATCTTTACCGGTAAATGCAATTTTCCAGCTGGATAAAGCTATTGGGCGTTAGATTAGATAAAGCAACTAAATTATGTACTAATTATGTATAGCAACTAAATTTGTAGGGAAAATATGATTTTAATGATACATTGGTATGTGGAAAAAAGTATTTTTTCTCCACAGTATTCCCACATCAAATGCTTTATTAGACCAATATAAAACGCAGCTTTATTCATTTTTAAAAGCTATAGCTACTAGTACTTAGCTCCTTATGTTTTGAAACGCATCTTATATAAAATTTATAAGAATTTCAATTGTATATAATTCATAACTAATCAGATAATTTTTAAATTCGGTAATTTGTTCAATTAAAATTTAGCATAATTATAGTAAATTCAAAAAGTTATCAACAACAATGATACTCGAAATCAATTTTCATTCTATCATTTAAAATCCCGGCTCATTCCCATTAAACAGGGCCTACACATTAAACATTCATTGATAATGTTAATTTTAAAAATCTATGACGACAATTTCTACTTGATTTATTTCTAAAATGTAAAATAATTTCCAAAAAAAAAAATATTTCTCTTTTCACCTTAAGAAAAATTTTCAATTGGGACTTTCGCTATACATGAATGGCTGTTGAATTTCAATGTACATATAAAACTATCTCTCGATTATAATTTATAAAATGAAATGAATCAATTAGAAATATCTTACCGTAAATTGTGGTTTTGGTATAATCGATATTAAGTTTTCTTTTTTTTTTTTAATTTCATTTTTTTTGCTATTTTTTTTTTAATTTTATGTATTATAAAACAATATACTTTTTTCAATTCTTATTTTTGTTTTGTTTGTTTGTTTTTGTTTTATTTTTCTTGCGCTCTACTCTACTACCCACTACTACTACTACTACTACTCCACCACTTCTTGTTTGGTTGTCAACAATACAGATGTCACCACTGTCTTATTGGTGGACAACAATGGGCCCCGGTTACCACACGGAAGATATCTGAATGTGAAACCAACAATTGGACTTTTAACTTCGACTGCCCGGACTTTTATACAGGAGGGTGTTACGACTGAGTATGCTACTCAGGTACTTGGCACCACCCTGGACAATGGACGACTTTACGCTCAACTATTGACAAAAAGCTCTCGTGTCGTGTACGACAATGACTCTCCTACTCGAACGCATGATAACGCTGTAAATAAAAAATGGAAAATTAATAATGATATCCTACCAGAAAGTATTAACTTTATCAAAAACACTGACTATGTCGCTCCCAATAAAGTCGATACTTTTCTCGTTTTTCCAACCTCGAAACCTGATTCCTATCGGTTCCAAAACTATTACCGCAAATTTCCTTCGAACGATGGACCGAAAGAAGTAGTCACGGCAGCTCCTTGGATCGAGGATGAAGTGCCCGAACCACTACCCACACCCAACGCACGTGTAGCCGATCAAGAACTATTCCAAGAAGGTACCTCCCAATCCGTGAGTGTTTCCAGTAAGGGAAGCATCAAATCATTCAAAGCAAATCCTTCAGACATTAACTTAGAAAACTACTACAATCTCAAAAATAACGATGAAAACGATATAACTTCAAGAAGACACGCGAAAGACATTAACATCAATAACTTGCAACCTGCCAAAGTCCGCCCACAAGATTCATTACCAACATTCACAGTGAAGAACGAATTTGCTCCTAGTGGGTTTGACTTTGAGGTCAACACTGAAAAGTCCAAACACACAACGTTGGCAGATCGTAAAGCCAAATTACTATTCCGTGCTGGAATCCCCAACAAACAAGAACTCAAAGATCTAGAAACCGTTACCTATTTTGGATTTGCGGATTTCACCACAATTGTGGGTGATACAGTAATCGTTTTCTCACCCAGCACCAGTTCTGAACAAGCAAATTTCGGAAATGGTCAAGTGACATCAATCGCTGGTGATGCCACTCTGCCAAATACAGAAGTAAAACAAACAGTAGCCTCGACTGTTAAAACATTTTTCTCCCACGAACCAGGAATGGTCACAAAAACAGTAACTGGTCACAAGTTTAATATGCAAACAACTCTTCCAACTATGGTAATTGATGCTAGTAATCGACAACGAGAATCAAAAAGTAAAGATATTGACGGAGTTGATGAAATTCGAAAAGAAATGGAAGCTAAATCATCCATTTTGGCACATGAACAAGATAGCAAAAAATACGATAGTGTATCTATAAAAAAAATGAAATCAATTATCACTGAAACCCCTATGGAAACATCTTCTATTCCATATTCAGAAGATATAATCCAACCGTCTGAAACTCAATCTACTCTAATGCTATCAACACCATCTGATGAAGACATTGCAAAAATTTTCGCGTCTATTTCTTTGGCTCAAGCTTCACAACATGCCACTGAACCTTTGCCTGAAGAAACTACAACAGTAGCTGATAATCAATTTTCTGTAGCTGTGCTTAAAACTGATTCCGAAACTAAAGTATTGGGAGGCGCCACTACTATTTTCTTTGAAGATGATCCATTCTTAGCTAGTGATATATTTAACATTGACAGTAGTCCAGTGACTGATCAACCAGAAACTACTCTGTATGAATCATCAACAACTACCACTACTACAACATCACCAACCACTCCTGAAACCATAACCGAACCTACAACAACTGAAGAAGAAACCGAAAAAATTACAACGGTCACCACTCCTAAAGAACCGTCAACCGAAAAAGTTACCGAACGTGTCACAACAGAAAAGACCGAAAAAACTACCACGGAAAAAGTGGATATTACAACGCAACAACAAAAACAACCAACTACGTTAAAAGAAGAAGAAATAACCACAAATGAACCAGTAATCACAACATCTCCAATCACAACTACCGAAGAAATTGACTTAGAAAATGAAATCGACTCTAACAAACCAAAGAACACAAAAGACGAAATCAAATGTTCAAGTGTTGAATCCTCAACTTTACATAAAACTTACACGTATCTTACGACATTCTTCATTCCAGTAGATGAAACCGAAACCACAACTTCAATCAAATCCCGAGAAGTTACAACTTCAGAAATTCTACTAAACACTTTAACTTCTTGTTTACCTCTAACTATTCACCCAACAAGTGTACAAGAAAATTTCCCATCCACTGTTGTAAATCAAGTTACTCCTCGTTCTGAGGAATCATCCGAAACAGAAGAAGAACCAACGACTGTTAACAATGAAATTCCTACCACTCTAGCAGAAGATGTCGAAGATGAAACAACTACTTCTTCAGAACTAACAACAGCTGAAGCTACCACTCCGGATGTTTCTCCCATTGTTACAACTCCAATTGAAATTGTTACCGAACGAAAACATGTTACTGAAGCGAATAATGATAATAACGAAGAAATTGAAACTACCACAACTGAAGGAGAAGATGGAGTTGAGTATATTTATAAAACTTTGTATACAACTTACACATACTTGACTACATTCTTCCAAGAATCGACTTCTAGTATTTCAAGCCGAAAAGTAATAATTACCAATGTTGTTACTTCAACAATTAATCCATCTTTGCTCGAAGCATCAGATCCAGCTGTCGCTGGATTATTTGGTCGAGATGAAAGCTTAGTATACTTCTCAAAACCAGCAAGTTTTGAAGATATTCCCGATATTGTTCCAACAAGTGTAGGTATTGGACGTCCTACAACAGCTTATGAACTTGGGGAACGTTTTGAATTAAACGGAGAAGAGTTACTAGATAACGTGGCAAGACCAACTCCAGCTTTGGAAGATCACAATGTTTATAGAACTGCTAATGGTATCAAAACTTACTACACAACGTACACATACTTCACCACAGTATTCGTTGATGGTGAAACCGAAATTTCTAGTAGGACTGAAGTTTATACAAATTATGTAACTCCAACACCGGTACAACAAGAAATGTTATCCACGCGTGGTCCTGACAACATAAGTAATCGTGGATTAGACGAAGAAGCTTCTCAAGACGATGACGATGAAGATATAGAATCTAGCAGTCGAGAAAAGATTATGAATCTTGATTTGGCTCCTGGAAATAATAATTATGATAGTACAATTCGAAGACAATCAGCAACGTTACAATCAAATCTTCCTAATACAATTGCTAATGCTTTAGATCGATTTGAAACTGAAAAGCTGGACAATGCCATTGAATCTCCTCAAACGGCTGAACCAAGTTATAGCACAATGTTGCGAAATCATGGTAAACCTAAAAACGATAGTGATTTGGGTGAAACTATTTCTACAATGGTAACGGATGTACGTAGTAGCAGTTCAAATGGAGAACGGCGAATTATTGATATTGATAAAAGAAATGTTTTGGAAGACCAAGTAAGTTCTGAATCAAATAACGACTCAGAAATTATGCCATCTCCTACATTATTGCTACAAACCAGCTTTACCACGTTTACTTATTTCACAACAATGTATGCAGGTCCTTCTTCTACTAACATTGTCAGTCGTTTAGAAACTATTACAAACGTAGTGACAGAAACGTTAACCCCAACTCAAACTCTTAGTCCAGAAGATGCTACTTTACCAATTACTTATTTCACTACCTTTACGTATTGGACTACTTTATACAAAGATGGATCTACGACTACAACAAGTAGGGAAGAAACAATATCGAATGTAGTTACACCAACAATTACTCCTACAACTACCGTATCTGAATCATCCGCAGAAGCAGAAAGTACTTCGGAAACTTCAACTCCCGTTATTGAAGTAACACCAACATTAGATATAATTACCCCTGCTTCTGTTATACCTCTTGAACCCACTTCTTCTTCATCAGATGAATTAACGACTTACTATACAACTTACACATATTTCACCACATCTTACATTGGTGAAAGTACTGTTATAAACAGCCGTTTAGAAACAGTTACTAGCATTGTAAATGGTACTAAAGACGAATCTCAATCTGTTGCAAGTGACGAAAATGAATCCTCCAAAACGGCAGAATCATCCGATATATTCCCTACTGGTTTACTATCTACCATTGTTGATACTAAAGTTAATGATGGCACTACTACATTAATGTCAACTGATGTTTTTGGTACATATATAGATGGACTGTATGCTAAAGTTTTGGAAAGTACAACAAAAGTATTGACCGATTCAATTACACCAACAGAAACTCCAGAACTTAAACTCCAACCCACAGGAGTTGTTAGTATAAATCAGGGAAAAATTGTTGACGCGGAAGGAGTTAGTACTCTTTTCTTCACGACTAAAGCTATTGGAACTTACGTAGATAATATTTATGCTCAAGTAATTCAAAGCACCAGTTCACTTAAAGTTGATGAAGAGAAAAAATCAGCTCTTCCATCAACTGAAATTGATCCACATATTAAGAAAACTGGATTAGTAAGATATATTGAAGGAGCAATTGTACAAAATCGTACCACAACTGTTTACCAATCTAAAGTATTAGGTACAGTTATTGATGGTCGCTATGCACAAATTATTGAAAGCACATCTAGCTTCATCATTGAAAAAACTGCCACACCAACGGCATCAGAAATATCCCCAACTGCAACTCGAGCTCCTGATTCTCAAATATCACCAACATCAATTTCTCTTACTCCATCGCCTGTAGCGATTGAGAGTTCCATAAGTGATGACCATCGAAGCGATGACGAAAATCGAACCGATGGCGATGATGAAGATGAAGAAGAAGAAGACGATGAAGAGGACGAAAGTGGACGTAAAAAATCACGTTTAACATTCTCAACTCGCAAGCGTACATTTACGCCAGTAATAAGACCTTTTGCTTCTCGAAATCGGCCAACATTCAATCCAAAACGAAAGGGTGCGGGACCAAACAGTGCAACAACAATCACTCGATCTGATTTTACTCCCACAATAACAGCCACTCCTGCAGCAAAAACCGAAAGCACTCGAGGTCGCTTCAGTGGCAACAGACGCCCAAGTTCTTCGTCAATTCTAAATAATTTGCCATCCAGTACACGTCGATTCTCGCGTCCAAGAGGCAGTTCAACTGCAGCAGGTGTTAGTCCTACTTCTGTTTCGGGAAGTCGAGGAAGATCGACTTCAGGAAAGATTCAACCAACTTCTACTGCTGGATTTGGTTCGAGTTCTCGTCGAGGAGGAGGATTTAGAAGTTCTACAACCGGAGCAGGATCAAGTTCGTCACAATATCCGTTTAGGTCTAGTACAAATCTGTTTGGAAGTAGCCAAAGATTTAGAATCCGTCCAACATTATCATCTGCATTAAATCGGTCTCCCAATTCACGAACTGTTACCACCCCATCAACCGATACAACTGACGAAGATAACGACATTACAACTGTAGTAACAGAACAGCCAACTTCTTTGTCAGAAGAAGATTTCGAAACCACTTTGGCTGTATCAACCACTACTGAATCATTAAGACGTCAAAATCCACTGTTACGTTTCCGTCGTCCATTAACTCGAACAGTTTCACCTGGAACCACAACTCGAACACCAACAACCCCTCGAAGAAATCCCAATCAAAGACCACGAGCGACAACCACAACAACAACAACTGCTAAACCAAAAACAAGAGCACCATTCCGGCCACCACCTCCAATTCAAAATCGTACAAGACCTGCAAATAACTTGTTCCCTCCAAGAACTCTATTCAAACCAAGAACCCCAGTAACAGAACAACCAAAAGAAGAAGTTAATGAAGAAGAAGAAAACATAAACGATGAAGAAGAAGAGGACAGTGACAATGAATACGAGGGCTCTAACACTGAAACTCAAACTGAAAAAATTCCAGCCCCTGAAACTAAAAAACTAACACGAGGAGGTTATAATCCAGTTCAAGTAAGACCTTTTATACGGCGACGTGTTAAACGCCAAATTGAATATGGAAGCCGAAGTAGTTTTGCTAGATATCGACGACCAACAAGCCGATACGATTATGAAGATGTTTACGAAGATTATACAGAAGCTCCTCGAACAACAACTCGAAGATATACTTCACGTCAACGAGCTACGCCAACCACTCCACCACCACCTCCAAAACCTAAAGTAGCACCCACAAGACCAACCCCAACATCAGGACGCTCTCAATTCACTCTTCGCGAACGTGATCAATATCGTGATACAACTCCAAGTAGTGTAAGAACAAACTACCGAAGACCAACAACAGCTACTAGAAGAACAACAACTGCTCCATTATCTCGATCAAGACTTCGTAACACTTATACTCAACCCGATACTTCCAGAAGAACTACAAATTCACGATCTAGAACTTCAACTCGGCGTCCATCACAAAGAACTCGCGGACGCAATGATCAATTGGATTATGCTTATATTCAACCTAGTTTTGATGGAACTATTACAGTAACTCATCATATTCCAACAGAAGTAACAATTCCAGTTGTGAATGGAAAAGTAACTGAATACAAAAACATTATCACAGCTAAACCAAGTTTGGAAATTTTAGGTCCAAATCAATATGTTACTTCAACTGGTTTAAATGGAAATCGTCTTATTTATTTAACTAGTGAAGTAACCGCAATCGCTGGCAATGGTGCCACTGAAATAACTCAGTTTGTTCTTCATGAAACTCCTACAACTAGTGTTACATTTACTCCAACTTATATTCGCGGAAGAAAAACTTCATTTTCTCATATTCTTCCAAGTACTGTTTATGATGTAGAACAGCTAGTTTCGACAATACAACCAGCTTTAGCTGCTCAAGCTCCTCTTGCTAATATTTTATTATCTCAACTACTGCTTGGAAATATTGGAGTCGGAAATCAAAATCCTTTATTGGCGTTAAATGGAGCCCAAAATCCAGTTCCGAATACTCCAACAACTGAATTTAAAACTAAAACAACTACGTATGTTACTACTGTGACAAGTTCCACCTCAACAGTACTACCTCTAACTTTCCACGGCAAAGAAATTTTAACAACAATTGTTGATAGTAGTGTGAATGTTGTTACTGCCACTGAATTTATAACAGAAACTATTGTTGTTACGCCAACAGCTACATTACCAAATGCTGGTTTAAACAGTTTACTTTTACCACTTCTCCAACAACAATTGCAACAACCACAAGTAAATCCATTGTTGTCTTTGGGACAACCAGTTATTACTCCCCAAGATACTTTAGTTCAAAAAACATTTGCCCAAGATGCAATTGATGAGAACAAAGTTGTAAATGTTGATACATTCCGGGATATTCCTGAAATTGATGACAATTTAGATCAGGATGTTTCATTGGAAGAAGTTGTAACTCCTCAACCAAAACGAAACTTTGTAAATCGTAAAAAGTCACAAATTCAAAAACCTGTGCCACCAACTCCGCCAAAAGAAACCAGTGTAATAACTTTGTATGTTTCTGGTCGAAGACCTGGAGAATTTAGCACTGTACTATCTACTGTTGTAGTAGGTGAAGATAGCACGTTACGAAAACGGGAAGTTGAATACATTTATGTTGAACCATCAATTCTTCCTGGTCCATCCAGAGTAGGCAACAACGATAATATTGATCCTTACTTAATGGCCGCATCTAATGAAATCAGTATCGAGAGCAGCGAAACGAACACACCTACGGAAAGTTTAGAAAGTATTATTGGCGATGTCAATAAATATATTGCAATGCAAACGCCTACCTTGGAATTAACAAATCAACTTAGCCAGTCGTTATCCACTGACGATTTGAAAGCCTCGAAAGATTTAGACGTAGAAATAAAAATAATTTCGCTAGAAAATTCCAAACGTTCTGAAAAGGACCATTTTTTAGCGAGATAGGCCTTGTGAAGAATGTCCCGCTCACGCCAAAGGTCGAACCGAAACGCAATGTACATAAAAACGCCAGGGGCACAAATATATTTAGTACTAGTTCTAAGAGTTTTAGTTTAGATCACGTTTCGATTTCACAATTTGGCTCTTCACAAAATTTGCAAAATTTAATTCATAGTTCTAATAGCCATAGTTTTAAGAGTAGAAATAAGAGAGATTTAACCGACCAGGATGACACTGAAAGTCAAAAAGTTGTCCGGAAACTTGTGGCACGCAGAAAAATCGCGACTTCCCGTCAACTGGACGTATCAGACGAAAACGATTATATAGTAGTTGATAAACATATTGAAAACGTATCACCCCACAAAAGACGAGTTGTACTTACAAAAAAACGGCTCTTAAATAATACAAATGATGAAGAAATTAAAGTAGAAACGGTTACTAAGACTTCAGTTTCACGACGAAGAAAAGTTTTAGTTACCAAAAAACGATTAGTAGAACCTAAGTTAGATGAAGGTAAAAATGCTAGCTTAAGTAATTTAAGAGATACCTCACCATTGGATCAAGAAATCGAGGTACCTCCGGAATTTTATTTAACATTACAAAACCCTTCGAGTCAAGGAAATCCGACAAGGTTTTTCACAGCATCTGGTGGCCATCAGTTTACGACAATTCCTCTCCAACCGGAATCTTCGAAAAACGAACCAAAACCCTTACAAAAGACAATCCCCATTCTTCCTACCACTAGTATATACTACGACATAAAAACAGTGTTGTCGACTCGATTACGAACGTACACTTCTGTTGTAACAAGAATACACGAAAATGAGCAACTAATTATTTCCACGACATCTGTAAAACCGCACGTGAAAACCCTTACCATCACGGACACCTTGACTAGGACTATCACGAGTTTAGACGACTTACCCGACATGACGATGACCCTTTCACCTACACTTGTATATTCTTCTGATGGTCCTTTACACACCATCTTGGTCAACACAAACACCGATCAACACTTTTATACAGATAAAGGTGAGTTTTGGCACCTTCTCTTTTATCCAAAGTAATTATAAACCTTTCAAACTGATGCCAAATTTCTGAAATATGCATACCAAATGCTAAATACCCATTCTAATTGACGATATTCCTCTTATTTTAGATCACTCCTGAAGAGTCCTAATGAAACAAAACTTAATAATTACATAACACTTTGTATATAAGTATTAAATTATCTATAAGCTATCCTTTTTGTTTTGTCTATATTATGAAATAATGTGTATCATAATAATATTATGATTTGTTGTAAATAAACTGATCTAAGAGAAATAAATTTTTGTATTTAATTGTATTCTGGTGTTTTAATTTATTTATTTTATTAATTAGACGATGAAGACGCTGAGGGTAGAGGCTATAACTTAGCCACAAGAAAAATGAGTAATGGAGTTGAAGTAATTGTAGCCGGAGACAAAAGCACTATTCCAGGAGATCCTGATTACAGGAGAATATTGACTAGCAGTAATTATAAAACTATTACTCTGGCACCGTCCACGTTAAGTGATCATATGATGTTATTAACACCACAAGGAGCTACAGATGTAAGTTAAAGTAAACTTTTTTCGCAAATTTCTTCAACAATAAATAAATATATACACTTGGTTTTAAAAAATGAAGGATTAACGCTATTCAGCTAAAATATATAATTAAATCACTTTTTAAACAATATTATTATTTCTTCAGACAAAGCCACCCCGTGGGTTAGACAATAGGGGGTCAAACGCTTCAAATCCCTAGATCTATGGAGTCATACGGTTTTAATTATTGGGTAAAAAATATGAGTAATTGATAAATTGTAATTAAAAACGGAACTAAAATAACATTTAAATCTTGTTTACAATGAAAATATAAAATTTGGACGGTTATCAAATAAAAGCCCTTCATAACAATACACTTATTCAAACATCATTGTCTAGTTTTCAGTTGATCACTCAATTATCGTTTGAACGAAAAAAACGACTAAATTAAAAAAAATAATCTAAAACGTGTTATTATAGTCATTGAAACGTTTAAAATTTAAATATTAGATTTTGAGACATGAGAGGAATTACCAGGAATAATATTGTAAATAATAAGCAGTACGACGAAAATAGTTGTAGGTAAACTCTGCAATGACCTTAACACCCACTTATATATTAAATTATTTCAAAGAAATAGTTTCTTCAAGTATTAACTTGTTTTCTTTATATACAAGCGATGTTTAAGTAAAGCATTTCAATGCATTTATACAGGCTATACTAGAATACCACCAACTATACGTAAGTGTAAATTTTTAATCCAACTTTTTGCATAGAAACTTTTAATTTTTAATTTGGAAAAAGAAAATTCGTACATACCAAATAATGTAAATCGATATTACAGATTCTTCTCAATATTTCCATTTTTTTTCTGGATAACTAAAGCCATTCTGGAACTATAGATTCTTGGTTTCATTTTATGACACATTTCCATAAACATTATGCAACATCAATAAAGGAATTGTAATGCATAATTTAATAGTTTTAAAGGTTTTAAATAAATGAAAAGGCCCAGAAAACAATCCAAATTAAATTTTCCAAAATTTCAGCTTTAAAACTTATCTAAAATCAGCTTTTTCAAAACAAATTTCCTAGGAATATCAAATTTATTCCAGTCTTAAATTTTAAAAAGTTCCTACTTTCTTTTGTACATCAAAAATGTTTTTTTTGCGACACTTAAGTAAGTTAAGTATCGCAACGGTCAAAGAAGTCTAAGTCAAGAAATTTCATTGGGTTAGGGGGAAAGGCAGAAAAGTTGAAAAGAGATTTGATTAGTGTTTAAATTGGAAAGGAGTTAGACAACATCGTAAGTAAGCATATTGAGAAAAGAATTTGTTCATTGAATAATAAGTAAACCTTTTTCATAAAATTACTCAAATTTTCTAGTCGAAAAGTTGTTTATTAAAAGCTCAGGGGAAAAAAGATATTTTTTTTCTAGAAAGTTAAGGAAAATAGGTTGAAGAAAAATTGGACTCTTTATTATATTTAAAACGGCATTTGTATATGTACGCAAAGCTCAAGAATTTGGAGCTTTTTTCGACCCCAACAAAGGGTTAATACAAGCTTTGTAGCCATGACCTAGAAGCATATATAATTTTCCCGAAAATCTAAGAAAACTTATTTTCTTGCCAATTTCTCAATAATTTCGATTTTGGAAAACTCCAGTTATTTTTGAAGTCAATTTTCTTATGGGGTATCCATTAATTACGTGAGGTGTCGAGCAAAATCTCACATGGGGGAGACTATGGTCTCGGCAAATATAATATTTTTTTAAATAATTCTAATATAATTGCAGCATAGATTAACTCATTTACATTGTAAGTAGGTACGCATTTTAAAAAATCTCATGAGTTATTGAAACCACACGAAATCTTACCAAGGGGAAGGGTGGGTCGAAAAATTGCTATAATTGTCTCACGTAATTAATGGATGCCCCTTAAAAATATTAATGCTATTTCCCCTAAGCTATTTTCGATTCTATGTTAAATAATTTTTGTACTTTTGATTACATAAACTACTGAAGAGTGAAAGCAAATATTTTTTTTACCTTTACTGAAACTTCTTTTAGAAAAGGGCACACAAAATTTAAATAGGGGTGACCTGGTCTTTGGACGTTCATAATGTTCTTCTTTTTACTTTGTCTGATCCAGTAGTTTTTTCTCTGGAGTACTTAGCTGAATTGGGATGATCCTTATCATTCTTGAAAACCAAGTATATAATTTCCTCCTAGAAAAATAAAATAAAATACTTGCAGAAATATATAAAATAAATAGTGGATTATCGAAATTTTAGATTAACTACAAATACCTATGATTAATGAAAATTTAAATGATTAATTTTATTCTTTGGGTTTCAAAATTAATATGATTTCTAAAACTTTTTAATTAATTATACAGAAAAACTATTGTGGGATGTATTTTTGATGAAGCCTCGAGCATCTTAAACTTTTCAAATATATTTTCTTCGGATATAAAATATTTTATGATGGCTAGTGTTAATTTTACACAAAATCATTGACCCACATTTATCAAAGTATCAAGTTATGACCTCATGCCAAAATAATTAATTACTTTTAAACTTTGTACGTTTTTGTAGGTGGATCAGTTGTCCTCTTCGCTATATCCGAATCAATTTGTAACGAAGACCTGCATGACCACCTTCACATATCTAACGACTTGGCTCCAAGATGGGACAACGACCGTTAGTAGTCATGAACAAGTTATTTCAAATATAGCGACAGAAGAACGGAATACTGCCCATGCACATATAGCTCCTACAGCGACATCCGGGATTATTTTAACCCAAGTACGTCAATCCTCTATCTCACAAATCAATCATGTTGTATTTTTGCAATTTGCTTTCAGAATCCGAATCTTGCAACTGGAGTATTTCATACCACCTACACATATTTAAATACAATGCATGATGGAGATCAACCATTAGTCGTTACGTCAACCCACACTGTGGCTAATACAGTAACCGCACCGGATGACTACTTATCACTTCTTCAGCCTTCAGAAACGGCGACACCTGTTCAAGATACCAACACTTACATTAGTACCGTTTCACTTACAAAAACATTGATTGAAGGCACTGAAAGTCAAATAATAAGCACTCAAGATGTAATAACCCAAGTAGTCATCACTGAATCGATACCTCCAAAAGCAACATCTGTTATGACATCTTATATCGCTTTGGATGTGGATGACTTAGCACCAACTGCGACAAAAGACTATACCACTACTGATGTCGTTAAAACATACTTTGTCACCTACACTTATTACAACACATTCATGGAAAACGGTAGCACTGTTGTTAAAACGAATGTTTCCACATCCAGTGATATCGTAACCGAAAGACTCTATTTATATCCCAAAAGAACGCATGTAATTGCCTCAACGAAAAACATAATCGAAACGAAACCAATTTCAAATTTAAAACCAACCGAAACGAACGATCAATTGAAAATATTCGCAACCAAAACTTACTTAACAACATTCACCTATTACACCACTTTGCTTCAAGAAGGCAAAGACGACTCAACTTCTACAATAATAAACTCCAGAACTCGAGTAGTAGAAAATGTCGTCACGGAAAAAATAGAAAATAATTTATTTGGTTCGGATTACCTAAATTCTTTGAGACATTCAGTAAATGAAGCTGAAAGTGATATCACAAAAATCGCAACTTTAGCAGGACAAGAAATCGAAATCACCGCAACTATCAGCCCGACTAAAACACGTAAACCAGAATTAAACACAAATACGGCAAGACCTTCAATAGAGCCTTCTTCTGCAAATGTCATTACTGGATCAACAATAATTTTCTTTGACGATGATAATAAAATAACAAATGGAATCAATACGAAAACTAGCAGTACTCCTCCTTTGAACATAAAACCGTCAAAAACTATCGATAGTTCACGAATCAAATCAAAAACAAACTCAAAAAATAAAACCAAACCAAAAACAACCAGTCGTACAATTTCGAGTTCAACCCAAACCAAATCAAACACAAAACAAATCCCTTCAGCAACCGCAACAGCAGCCACCCAAAATTATGTAACTTCAATTTTAGCCTCTAAAACCGTAACTCCTTCAGGTACTACTTTAATGCCTGGAGAACAAGTAATTGTTGTCAACCGAAAAAATGGTACAAAAACGATAATTCCTGTTTCGGATCCATCATTGAAGAAACCGTTGATTAAAAACGATTTGGCTGATTTAATTCATTTGGGGTCACTAGGAATTAATAGCCTATCAGCGTTAGGACCCGTTTTCAACGCTATTGGAGGAATGATAAAAAGCAATTTAAATTCAAATCGAAGAAATGATACAAATGGTCTTACAACACCTAAACCACAATTTTCTGCAATTATAAATCAATATGACAAAAAAAGAACAACTCCTGCAATCGATGTTCAAAATCGTTCCCCAATTTATATTCCTGTTGGAAATATTGGCGAGGAAGAAATCTTAGCAGCAGAAAGTCAAAATGTAGGACATGTTAGTGTAAATACGCACGCTTTGCCTGACAAAATTTGGGATAAGAATATTCCATCATATAAAAGCCAGGTTGTCGTTGGTAAACCAACTCACGAAAGTCCATTAGTGAATGGTGGTATACCAATTTCTCCGGGACAAGTTATAACAGCTAATTCAGATGTTATAGTTGGTAAACCAGCTGTGATTGGTCCACGAATTCCATTCATCAAAAATCAAGTTAATCCTAACGAAGTTCCAATTGGAATGTATCCACCTCCTCTACCTCAACAAAAATTAAATTACAACGAAATTGAAAAACCTCAAGTTGTAGTTCATCACAAACCAAGTAGTGACGATTATTTCGGACCACCACCTCCTAATAACCCTCCAAGAAAATCATCCATTCGCGGAGAAGCAGGAAGTCCACCATTCTTGGACCCAATTTCACCAATAATTGAGGAACTTCCCTTGCCGTCACCACCATTCAAACTATTGCCCGAAAAATCTTCCGAACCGCAAATAATACCTATTCATCCAAGTAACAGAGAAGATAACTTAAACTTGTCACC